>CM074955.1:5431070-5460306 GCA_037577455.1 Pangasius macronema
GATTGTTCATGGATTGTTCATGGATTGTTATGCTTCTCCATTACAGACTGATCTGAGATCTATTGGAAAAGGTTTTCTACCTGCTGATATCAACAGTGGCAGAGTGGAGGAGGTAATTTTACCTAAGTGTGTGAGAGAATGAGAGGGTGTGTGAGTCCACGTGTGTTTGTGGTATTATTCCGGCACTTTCGCAGAGCGGCCACTGGAGGTCCCTGTAGGAAGGTAGATGAGATATCGCAAGAATTCATATTTGTTTTAAAGAGTCATTTTTCCTTCCTCCTTGCTTGATGTAGTGAAATTATAGGAAATGCGCGACCACCCTCGGATCATGTTGACACACTCCCTGTAGAAGTGATGAGGAGGCCTTGCCAGATGTCAGGGAGATGACAGGGAGTGCTGTTTGTAATGGTACAGTCTGCTCAATCACCCAATCCTAATCCAGACAGGCTTTTCTGGGAGGCGTCAGAGTAAAAAAAAAAAAAAAAAAAGGTCTTGAGACAGGTTTCACAAAAAGGTCCTGCAAGAAGAACTGAGCAATGTTTCTGTGGAATACCTTGTTTGTGTTTGTGCAGCAGTTAGAGCTGTCAGGCTCATTTTTCTGACACAAATACTTCACTGTGCTTTAGGTTTCTCATCAGAATAAACCTGTTTAGTTTATGATTTGTTCAGTAATCACTAAAACTGGAAATGAAAATAAACGCATGGGTGTGAGAATACCGTTGTTGATGATTTGCCAAACGGCTATCACATTCCCAAAGCTCACATTCCTGATTTCAAGCCAAGTGCAAATTTACACTTAAAAAAAAAATTAGTCAGTTACATGAACATGTGACTGCAATTTTCTGCATGAGGAATAAAACACACAGAGGTGTAATTAAAGGAAAATAATAAGCGACAGGGTGGTGTAATGCAGTGCAACATGAGACGCAGTTACTGTTGCCACTCTAAAGATTATTTTTTTTCGTTAATGGCATGTCCTGAAGTGTTTTATTCCTCCCTTACCCCAGCAGTTTGCTAACGATTACATGTTTTTATTTATTAAACAGTGATGATATACTCTCTACACATTTAATGTTATGGAATGTCCACAAAGTAAATTAGTTCCTGTTATGACTTAGTCTCTCTTTTTTCCTTCTCTTGAAAATAGTAAGACAATAAATAAAAAAATAAAAATGCAGATTGTCATGTTATTGAGAAACTTGAAAGTGCAAACACCTCTGTCCTGAAGACTTTACCATGGTGGAAAACCTACTGACTGTTACAAAGCACTGACACTGGAGACTCCTTTCATGTTAAATGTTATATAAATGTCTCCTTACAGAGAGCTGTTACTATAGAAATGATAACACATTAGAACGAGAGCATTAATATAAACCTGTGATTTGAATTACAGCCGCCAGTACTAGCCAAGCTGCTGTTCTAAAAAAAAGAATCAACACCTTTTGACCAATCAGATTTGAGAATACGTCAGAGTTGTGGTACAATCGGCGTTAATTAACTTCTTCAGTTTTGCCACTTATTTAATATATCACTTATATTAATATATAAACTTCTCATTGTTTTTTTTGCCAGTTGAAGGGCCCGTGTGTCCTTCAGGTGCTGAAGATACGCAATGTCACCGCCCCAAAAGAACACGAGGAGTCCCAGGCTGTTCCCAGAATGCTCCGCCTCCAAATGACTGACGGACAGACCACGTGCGCAGGGCTGGAGTTTAAACATCTGTCAAAAATTAGGTAAGACGTCCACAGATTATGCATATTGTAACGGCTATCCACGTCCATAGTACTTAACACTGCTGTAAAGTTAAATTGTTCATTAGTTCATTAGTATTATTTGTAGATTCTGTGCTAAATCTATGGTTAACTGCAAAAGAAAGAAAAGTCCACATCAAAATGAGGATTTGAAAGAATGTAGATTAAATTTTTTTCTGATTATATATTTCTGAACTGTATGTGCTGGGCGGGGCCTTGCTGGGGAGTTGGTGATGTCAGATAACAGAGTTAGCAATACACCTACATCAGCTACCTGCTTTACTGCAACAGCAAGCATTGTTATCTTTATTCAAGAACCATCAGTGTAGCTGGACTACATCAAGATAATCCTAATCTTCACCACCCTAAACAGTGCAATGCATAAGTATTCACCCCCTTAGAATCTTCTTCTCACTGCTTTTCCATAAAGCCCAGCTTTGTGATGTGTAGAGAGGGTGGTTGTCCTGTGAACAGCTTCTTCTTCAGAGCTCCCCTTGGCTTCTTGGTTGCTTCTCTGACTAATCCCCTTTTTACCTGGTCACTGAGTTAGGCAGAGTCACAGGTGTGTTGAGTTAGGCAGAGTCACAGGTGTGTTGAGTTAGGCAGAGTCACAGGTGTGTTGAGTTAGGCAGAGTCACAGGTGTGTTGAGTTAGGCAGAGTCACAGGTGTGCAGAATTTTCAAAGTTTGGAATAATTTGTATACCCGAACCCTGATTAGTACTTTTCCAGAACTTTGTCCCGGACATGTTATGATAACTTATTGGTTATCAACACCTTCCAGGAACAGGTACATTTAATATTAAGGTCACATGACACTTAATTGCACAAAGCTAGACTCCGTTTAAATAATTATGTGACTTCTGAGGGCAGCTGGTTGTACCAGAACTAATCTAGGGGTTTTGTAGTGACATGGGTGAATATTTATGCATTCACATTTTGCAAAATATGTTCATATTTTCTACCACTTCAATATTATGGGCTATATTGTGTAGATTTAATGACATATTTTCCCTAGGCTAGTTGGGGGGGTGGGGGTGCTTATGCTAGACACTGTACATCTAGTTTTATAACAGCAGAACTCTGAGTAATGAATCCACAGCCATTGTAGTGTTTCAGACTGTAGGCAGTTAGATGCGAGGACAGCGAAGCATCTAAACCAGGCATATGGACTGTTTGAATTCTACATCATAGCAGTGCCTAAAGGAGCAAAGCACCAATAAAGCTTGTGCAGTCATATCTTATTCTTCCCACTCTCGTGTTTTGAATGCCGTCGCTCTAGACATATGTACACAATACATCAGCAATGAAAGTGCTGCATAAAAATCACTATTCATCATTCCTGCATTCTTTTCTGGGATTGTAAAGTGTAAAGTGCTTTATAAATAAAATGTATTATTATTATTATTGTAGACATATTGTGTGCGTTGCCATGGAGATGACCCTGATCGTCTTTATGCAGTTTGAATGAATTAAGGATATACAGTCGTTCTCAAGCCTACCACTAGTGAATACTTACTAAGTGACAGGTTTTTATTACCACAAAGACACGNAATTTCAAATTTACCAATTTGCCATTTCCTCTCTTGTGTAATTAATTTGATGATGTCATTAATCATACAGGAAATTAAAAAGCTATTAAGCACATAAACCGATGTCACGTAAGTTGTATGAAACTGTATGACATTTACACATGCAAAGTGATTAAAAGATAATTAGCTCAATTATATCCACAGGGCAAAACTCAGTGAAAGAGAAGAAGAAGCCTTTATTTGTCACATATACTGTACATTACAGCACAGGGAGCTGGGGCCCGAGCGCAGGGTCTGCTCAACACTGGCAGCTTAGTGGAGAATGCGGGCTTGAACCCTTGACCTTCTGATCAGTAACTCGGAGCCTCTAACCACTGACCCACCACTGTGGCTTGGGAGAGATTAAATAAATACATTAGCTTAGGACTGATCATTAGACTTAACTGGCTGATGAACTGCATCAGCCTTCATCACTCATACAAATCACTGAGCGCTGAAGTACAGATGTTGAAACTAAAAGAAGGGCCCTCATGATTGCCTCAGGTCTGATGAATGACATGTAACTGCAGTAAAGCTGCGATTTTTACACGATGAGGGACTGAAACAAATCCAACTGGTTTGTCAGGCATTGCAGGAAAAAAAACTATATCTGTTATCCGCAACATGCAAATCACATAGTTTTATATATTTATATATATATATAATAAATAGTTTATATTGTAAAAGAATATCTTGACCAATTCTGGAGGGTCAGAATAAATAAATGTTGTAACGTTTAAAACAATTTGTAATGGTCACTAAAAGAAAGTGGAACCTAAACATGCGTTTTTATATTCAGCTCAGTCAAAGGGTGCCAATAATTTTGGAGCACACTCTAGTGGCAAAGGCTACAACATGAGTCTATAAACGCAGTGCACTCAAAATATGCTCCCTGCATATAAACCTGTGTTGCATTCTTCGCAAACGCGGTATGCTCCAAAAATAATGGCACCCTTTGTGGAAAGAAGCAAGCTGATTGTATAGAAAGAATAACAATAAATTGTGTCAAGTTTAAAAAATAGTAATAATTCTGGTCAAATTAATGCACACTTCTCGTTAACCGTGGCCAGTGTTCACTAGTCTATTTTAATACGGTTGAGTGAAAAAGTTTACATCCCCTTAGAAGATATATAAGTTTCATTTCTTGTAATGAGATATTTAGTGTTGCAGGTTGGTAACAGTAACTTTGCTTCATCACACCACCCCGTAATTGATTATTTTTCTATAACAGCACATTTTTGATTTTTTTTTTTTTTGTCCATTACTTATCTCATGGTTGTCCTCTCATTTTACACAAGGTTTTTGTCAGTGAGTTTTAAAATGACTTCTAAGGCAGTATGGTCAAGCAGTTTTGTTTAGTCATAACTGCCGGTTGTTTAAACATCAGTGAGGTTTGTCTGGAAATAATGATAAATTGTAGATATTAAAATACAGCTCTGTTGCCCGATGTTTTGATGCTTGGTTTTCAGACAGAGGTGGGAAGATTCTGCTTCAGGGTCAACCTTGTGGCACCATGGTCCTGGAGGAATGTTGTTTCATTTCACTGTGTACTGTACCAGCTGTATATGGCTGAAATGACAATAAAGCCACTTGAACTTGAGATCTCATTAAATACAAGTACAGTTTCAGTGAAGAAAGTCTGAGATCAGGATGCAAGACCTGTTTGTGTTCGTGAGCTGCCTAACACGGATGACGGTGACCCTCTGGCCTCTCCTTGCTTTGCTTTCGTTTAACTGGTTTCACCCCTTTTCCACTAGACAATCTTCTTCCATTCCTCCGTCTTATTTACTGCTGCGCCCTGGCACCAGTCGGCGGCGTGGCTCTGTTCCAGCCGGTACAGGTGGAGACTAGAGCACTGCGCTGCCACGCTTGTCTGAGGAACAGACTTCTCTTTATTCATGCACTCCTCCTCTCTCACTCTCCATCCATCCCTCTGTCCCTCCTCAGGGCCAGGAGATAATACATCCTACTGTTCTACTCCCCAGTGTTGTAGCTGGCCTCTTTTTTTCAGAGACGGTGGTAAAGCTAGGAGGGATTTTTTTGCGCTGTGAATTTAATTGAACTCGTACTCCAGACATCTACGATCCACAACTCATAACAATGCCTTTTGCCTAGTTAATTTCCTTTTTTTTTTTTAGGGAATGCGAATTGTGTTGCAAAAATAGGAATCGTTTTAATATGTTGATGACAATCTAACGATTCAAGAATACAAACAGGATTAACGTTTAGCAACATGGATATGAATGAATTTTTCATACATCATTTGCAGGAGAATTTACAATTTAGTCTGGACCCTGATTTCCTTAAATTATTATAAAAACGTTTTATCTTGGAGAGTGTGTGCAATGTGATGCTTGCTCTGCCATTTAACAGTCATTTACAATATAAAATAAAATAAATAAACAGCACAAACCTTCTGTTCTTCTGTTTTGGAGTGATCTGGAGTTTGACAGTGTGCTGACCGACTTCACAGGGCAGAGTATAAATGTAAGGGTGTAGGTTTATTTTCTCAAAAAAACACTGAATTTTACAGCAAAAACAAGCACATATATTCCACGTTCAGTATTCTTGCAGCCTTTGTGAAGATGCCTGAAGATCTCGTAAAATCATCTGAAATACTGAGAATCATTGTGGTTGCTGTTTCATAGTGCTGTTATGTAGCATGGTAAGCCAAGCAAACCAGTCAGACCCACACTGTCTTTTGGTTTCGTTTCTGTGCCGCAGCTAGAAATGGCCGAGAGGAAGACGGCTCTAATTGGTGCGCTAGTGTCACGCATCAGAGACTCAAATCCTGCCTCAGTCCTCGCTTCTAACGAACGTTCAGAAGAGCTCGGAATGATTGCAGAGCAGACCAGTTGGGGGGTGGGGGGGTGGTTGAGTGGATATTAGCATGAGTGCTTTCATAAGTGCACCGTGTCATACTGAAATTTAACAGGGAGATCCATTTGAGGAAATGTGCTAACATTTTTTGGCATAATCACTACTCCCCATCTCCTCTGGCTTATGGCTTATTGGTATGCTTGTGAGGGGGAAATTGAGTTTCTCTCTCTCGCTCTGTCACACTCTCAGTCTCTCTCGCTCTCTCTCTTCGATAAGTTAGTTCACTTTAATTAAAATTTGACTGCTGGCTTCGAATCTAAACTTGCACAGCTGATGTGAAATTTGGAAAGGAGGTTGGGGGATGGGGGGTTGGTTTTTACTTTTTAGGACAGGCAGTAAAAGAAAACGCAGGTTGGATCTGGCATCTAAATGTGTGTTTGTTGCCTCTTATTATTTCCACAAAGGGTGCCAATAATTCTGGAATACACTGCGGTTGCAAAGAATGCAACATGGCTCTTTAAACACAATGCACTCAATATAGGCTGCTTGTCTGCATTGTGTTTATAAACCGGTGACGCATTCTTTGCAACCACAGTGTGTTCCAGAATTATTGGCACCCTTTGTGAAAACAAGCATGCCTTAAATTATATTTTGAGCTTACTCATTTGGAGATGCAGTATAGCTTTCTTTTAATACTGTAGTTTCCAAACACATTTCATGCTAAACACTTGTTTCAACACAATTGGCACCCTTATTGTCAATATATAATGACGCCCCATGTCCTTTGGAGAGAGTAACAGCACTGAGCCCCTTCCTGTGATGGCTAACAAGGTTAGCGATTCTCCTCTATGCACAACATTTCAAACTCCTTTATATTCTTACGTTTGTGCAAGTGGATGTTCTCTGTTCATAATGTTCTTGAGTAAGAGTTCAATCGCAAGTTCTAATCCTACGATGCCGCCTGTGGCTTGGAGTCCAAGAGAGTTAAATTGGCTGTGGTCTGTGGGTGGGAGGGGCTTTCTCTCACTCTTTCTCTCACTCTTTCTCTCATTTCTCCTGTCAGTCAGAGTGATGCTAGCCAATCGTGGGCACTCATCTGTGAAATCAAGTATGCGGAAGAGGGCAGATAGTGCCTTCTTCCGAGTGTCCATTACCTGATTTGTGCAGGTTCGACACCTCACTTGTCTTTTTTTGTCTATAATGTTCTTTAGTTTTCTCCATGCCGATGGATGTGAGAGGTTTTTAATGTGTGCACCGTCATAGTTGCACCCCAAGGAAACAGAAAATGGACAGAGTTCCAAGGAACTGAGACCAATTTAAAAATATTTTTTTAAGGACTACACTGTTTGCATTTATTATAATTATTCTTTAGAGATGTTGGTCATTTTTGTCACCTATTTTGAGAGTAAAAACATTTATATAAGTCTAATTTGCATTTCATACAATTATTTGTACTCCAGTAAATCCGAATCCAGAAACCACATATTGATATTTGCTGATTTTTGCACATACTGATATTTGCTGTGATTTGCGTTCTGCCTGCAGTCTGAACACTCCACCTGGAACCAAAGTGAAACTCCTGGGCACTGTCCTAGTGAAAAACGGCTTTCTGCTGTTAGACGATTGCAAGATTGCGGTCCTTGGGGGCGAGGTGGATCACCTGATTGAGAAATGGGAGCTGCAAAGGGTGAGCCTCTTGAGAAAAGTGTCAGACTGATAGTATGAGTAATATGAGCAATAAGTAATACAGATTTTTTTGGTAGTAGTTATATGGACAGAACAGCGCATGCTGCTCATGCATCGTATATTCATTCATCCTTAATTCAGTTAATGAAGTAAGAAATAAAACACCTGGGGTCATGCTGTTACAGAAAAATAGGTGAAGCAGAGTTACTGTTAGTACCCTGAAGTTATTTTCTAAATTTCTAAGGGTTTTCTTTTTAAATATACATTTCTAAAACCTGTTTTAAATTTTATTTATTTTTTTAAACAGAGTCTGGCGAAGCACAGCAGAACTAATATAGGTGCAGAGGGTGGCCCACCTCCATTTGTACCCTTCGGACAGGTAAGATGAGGTTTTGAGCTACATTCTTTAAAGACCGTGATTACCGGAATAATCTGAAGACATGCAACCTTTTTTTTTTTGGCTGCAGCCTATTTGATTATACACACACCAATACTCTTATCAGTGTTTTTCCGTCCTCAGAAATGTGTGCGTAAGGACGAGGTGGACAGTAAGACGCTGGACCAGAAGAAAACCCTACAAAGCAGCAACGCATCCAAAGCTACAAACGAAAACGACGAGTTTGAGAAGCAGAGGATTGCCGCTATTGCTGAAGTAGCCAAAAGCAAAGAGGTGGGAAGAGTTGAAAATAATGATCAGGGTGGAAGACGTACAGAAAAGTTATACTTAAGTGAAATTAGAGGGTGTTGTGTCATACCCATACTTAACTAAAAGTGAAAGTAATCAAAATTATACTCGTGTGAAAGTTAAAAAATGTACTACACTACATTTGCACTTTAATTTAACTTTAACTGAAATTAAATGTCTGGTATTTTTTTTCAGCATGGCCTTGCAAATCCATAACCATTTGCTCAACTTAATTCATAAGAAAACTAGCAAGGTTTATAGGATGGGCATTAAAATGAGCATTAAAAATTCTAATGAAATATCTGTGTAATCGTTAATTTTTTACTTAAATATTGAGATTATAGCTATAAATGGATAAAATGTAGGAAATGTGTCATTTATTAAGAAATAAAAATTTTTAATTGCTGTGGCATAAGAGGAATAAAACACTTCAGGATGTGCTGGTATTGGAAAAAAAATAAAGAATGATGATGTATCAGGCTGATTATTACGTTTTTTTATTCTTTGCATATCGCCCACGCCTAAGGGGCGGAGTTAGTGCTTGTCCCTGTTCTTATGATTTCAGATAAAATTTTTTATCAGATAAGTTTTCAGATAAGTTTTTTTCATGGAAATGTAATCGGCTAGTACAATTATTCATTTTTGTGTTTTCAGGACACTTGGATCCATTATAGCACTTCAGTGATTGCAGTGTCATTTAGATGAATATTTCATGCAACCCCAAAGACTCGTTCTTGTGACTTGTGCTATCTGAAATCTCTTGGCAGTGTGGAAATATGAAAACAGCTCTTTGGTCTAATTCATTTACTTATTGAGATTTTTGCAGCCACTTCTGCAGACAAAACCCTGTTAATGTAATAACTAATTGGGTTGTCTGTTCGTATAATTTCAGCCCTAGGCTGTGAGTGAGCTTAATATTTCTCGCACAGGACAAAAAAAAATTGATTTGAAATGAATAATGAAAAATGTAATTTCCTATGTTAGGGAAATGAAGGACTATTCCACTCTGTGATCCATCCATCTTTTTTATTTAAGATATTAAAAGATCTATATGATTTTCTCTACAGATCTGTGTGCTTGCTCTATTGATAAATATCGCTTCAACATCCCTGGTCATCTGTTCCTGAATCCGCAACCTTTTGAGAAACATCTGTTGTGTCATGTCTCTGTTTGTGTGCAGACACGGACGTTTGGTGGTGGAGGCAATGCAGGGAGCAACCTCGCCAATCCAGGTTCCACGTCCAAGAACCGAGACACATACCAGAGAAAAAGAGAGGAGCGAGATAAGAGTGGGACTGAGAGCAAGCCAGAGGGAGCGTATCGAGAGCTGGTATGAGTTGGTATCACATTTATCTAAAAAAAAAAAAAAAATGTATACCTTTTGGTATGGTATATCATATGAAATAACAACATAAGTTCCGGTTTGTTGAATGAGAATGGCTTCAGTTAGATAAAGCTGGAGAGATAAGATGATGACTAGTCAGTGATATTCTTCCAGGGGATTGTTTTCCTCCCCTTTCCTCCTCCGGATGTGAAACTCTGTTTGTAGTGCACGCTTGAATAACATTAGTTATTACTACATAAGTGCAGTATCCAATATACTGCCATAGCTTCGTGTGTTCTGTAAAATTCCAGGTGGATGAGCGGGCTCTAAGGGATATCATGGAGATGGGTTTCAGTAAAGAGGCAGCCAGGCAGGCACTGCTGGACAACAACAATAATGTAGAGGCAGCACTTAACTCCCTGCTTGCAGGAGCCAACCAGGCCAAAGCAGCCCCCGTGGAGCCGAGTCGCCCACCACTCAGAGGTAGAATCATCACACAGTTAGCCACAGATAAGAGCATTCCATTTAAGCTAGTGCTCTAAGCTGCCTCACGTGGTATTTCTGGATATGTGGAATTTTATACCATGTCAAAGTCAAACTAATATGATTTTTTTCGGGTGGTGCGATGATGGTGTGGCTGGTCTTCTCTTTATCAGGCAAGGGCAGAGGGCGAGGAAGATCCAGGCAGGATGATGACGAGGATGGAGGAGCGAGACCCTCAGGGCCTAGCACGCTCTTCGACTTCCTGGAGTCTAAAATGGGAGCATTCTCTATTGATGGTAAATGGAATGTGTGCTATTTGAGGGCAGTGAAGCAGCCAGTGCAGTAACACCATATTTATGACATCAAGGTCTTTTATTTATTGTCTTTCATACTGAGTCTTTCATACTGACTCTACTTGCCCTTTTATCTGTTTATATTTAAATATAAAAAAAACTCTGATTATTTAAGCGTGTATATGTTTATATGGCATAATGTATATGTCTTTTCTGTTGAATAGCAGTTTTGTCTCCAATATTTGATAAAGCTGTGATTAAAGGATACCAGGGCTAAGGATTCTAGGTCATATGTAAGGAATAAAACCCTGCCTGTTGCTACGTACCACATCCATTACTCTGCATAAGGCATGATTGCCCTTGACATATGTGCCACAACATCTAGATGGAAATGCCATTGTAGCCCAGGTTTAGCATGAATGTGACATCTCTGTTAATGGGTTTTCTCTTTGAGCCACTTTAAAGTTTTACACTCTTAATTGAACCTCTAGAGACGAAGAAACAGCCACCACACAAAGCACAGGAGCATCCAAGCAGGACAAGCGTTCAAAATCCTGATCACTTCCCCCGAGAAGCCTCTCAGAACAAGCAGCCTAGCCGAAATGAGGGACGGCCGCAGAGGAATGATCGACCCCCTCGCTTCCAGAGGGACAGCGATTTCCCCAAACCCAGCACTGCTGAATCGTCTCTCCTAATCCCCTCACAGAATCAGAGCTGGAGTGACGGTGAGAAAAGAGGGAGAGGTGGAGTAGAGCAGCGGAAAGACGAAAGGCGAGACACGAAGGGCGGACACGTGAACTCTACCTCTACAGGAAACCAGAGGTCGAAAGGTCAACAGGGTCAGTCTGCGAACTTTTACCAGGGCTCAAAACGAGACCGGGGTCTGAGAGAGCCGGACCATGCAGGTGGATCCGATCAATCTAAAAGGAACCAAGCAAACGGCCCACTAGGACCCAAACCAATAGAATCAGCTGCGATGGACAGACCCGAACCCCACAGCAAGAGGAAAGGCAGGCCAGAAAGACCTAACTCCGCCCACTTCGATCGGGACACGACGGGCAACTGGAACTCTGTCCATGTTTCTGGGACGATGGACTCTACTGTTATACACGATGGGGGTCATACGCACTTCATGAAAGGAGGCGGGAATCCAAACACGCTTCTCCAAAATGGCGATTCGGAGCCCAGACGCACGGGTCCCATCAAACCACAGACTTCAGGCCCGCCTCAGAAGAACAACAGCTTTTATAACTCCGCCCCCAAGAAGAGGTCAGGACCGATAAAGGGTCACAGAGGGTCAGACATGGGTTACCATGCAGAGAGTGGTAACCATGGAAACTGGAAATCTGGCGACCAGTGCCTTGCACTTTACTGGGAGGACAACAAGGTCAGTGGAATGTCAGTTTAATGTCACAATGCTATGAGACATGATATGATATAATAATATTTTATTTTAGTGACTATGCTTAAGTGTGTTCGAAATGTACTGGCACTACCATCGACATTCAGATTGATTCAGTATTAAATCTTCATGTTGACCAGCCCTAACATGAACCCGGCCCTTAGAACCCTACACAGATTTAGATCTAATAATTATTTCAAAAATGAAGCCTAAAATCAGTTTGCAACAAATAGAAGTAGAATGAGCATCAACATCTTTTTATTTAAATCATTGATATTGCTATATAACCATCAAAATCTGAGGAACTTGTACTGTTAGTCTTCGGATTACCCGGAAAATCAGGTCATAATGCTTTGCTGAGATTCCGATTAGAAAACAAAAAGATTAATTCACTTCAAACATTTCAGTGTATTAACTGATTGACAGGCTTCTGAAACTAAAGTTTTGTCAAAACCTTTTTTCTGAAAACACATAATTGAAGGCAGGATGCCTTCGTATCGTTCGGCAGTGACCCGCTGAAAGCCATAAAATGCAGGTTAATGGCATATAAAGTGAAATTTAAAAACACAAAATGGTTGTTTTTATATGTATTAAATGATACGTGTATGTTTTAATAGTTTGCTTGTTTCACCATTTAAACGTGTTTATATTCTCTCTCTATTTTAACCTTTGTTAATCATCTTCCTGTCGTTCCTCTGTTTGTAGTTCTACCGGGCCGTGATCGACGCGGTGCATCCCTCAGGCTCTACAGCCGTGGTCGTGTTCAGCGACTACGGCAACTGCGAGGAGGTCCTGCTTCAAAATATCAAACCTGTACACATGGACACATGGGTGAGCACATGGTGATGATTATGCTCAGTCACACAGCTTTAAATGGAGCTGATCTGATTTAGTCATGTGAATCTGTTTCAGGTTCATTTATACATGCCCTGTCAGGCAGCTGTTGGCTGTTGGCAGCTGTTGATGTGCCAGGGTAAATGACTGTTATTTAACTGGTGTCTTTTATACAGGATGAGGATGACATTTACTACGAGACTTCTCTGGAATTCCGACGGGGAGGAGACGGCCAGCCCAGACGCACTCGACCTACGCAGCAGTATTACCAGCCTCCCAGAGCAAGGGACTGATGTTTGGTGAGAGCACGCACACACACGCGCACACACACGCGCACACACACGCGCGCACACACACACACACACACACACGAATAGCTGTCGGTGCACCTTGGAGCTCTCAAATTCCTAAAAAATTGTATTATCATTAAATGAAATGAAATGGTTTAATATTCAAATTAAGCAAAGAAAACCACAACTACTACTACTACTACCACACTACTCTGAAACCTTACACTTGTATTACACTCCGCTATGCTACAGTGATATTTCTAACACACAAACACATGAACACAGTATAACACTGTGTCAAAAATGAAAGTGTTTCCAAACGTGTTGTCTTGTGCTTGTCTCTTTTATTCTGATCTGCTAGTGCAGTGAATTATATTTGATGATAATCAAATATTTAATATTTAACACACAACCTGATCAACAAATCAGAGCCTCTAATTAGCTGTCATGCTCTACACTGTAATAACTTAAGGTTTTAGGGTCACATCTCTAAGTACAGTAGTGAATTTTAAAGTGACAGCGTGGTGATGAAACAGACATTTTTATGTTTACATGTTCATGTTGTAGTTAATAAATAGTCAAATAATAATTGAGTCAGTTATTTTTGATGTCTCAGTTCGACATTCTTATCTAAAAGCTGCAGAATAAGCTGCAGAATACAGTGAGTCTGTGTGTGTGTGTGTGTGTGTGTGTGTGTGTTATATATTTATATATTCAATGTAATATATATAAAGATATCTAAATCAACTTGGATCTTTATCTTCAAAATTACTTCTAGCATTTCCTCCACACTAATAAGATAAATGTAAAACTACAGTTTTTCTCTCTCTCTCTTTTTTTTTGCCTTTCTATCCACAAAACAGCATTATCGACCACCAGTTTCAAGCTATCCATCTTTCTGAATCTGCTCTCTAAAAAGTAGAAATCTGAAAAAATGGATTTTCACATTGTTGCATGGAAAAGGGAAAAACTTGGCTTTTTTGGGAAAAATGACGTATGGTTGTCGTGATCTCTACAATTCCAAAATGGTGTCATTTACTTCAATGCCATTTTCTGTATTGTGCATTTCAGTTTCAATGTTTTATATAGTATATAAACAATGACTGGGCTTGCAAGGAACCTTTTTATATGTTTTAATTCACAAAACAAAGGAAAATGGTGGACATGACGTACAGGTCATGGGTCGGACTCCCAGTGCCCATGCCCAGCATGCTGTTTTCTGTCAGGACACTTTTGTGAAAAGGAACGAAAGTGCAAATGTGGCCAAAACATAACAGCAATTTTTTTAAAAATTGATCCATTATATTATTAGTATTGGTGTGGACTAGGCCTGAGTCTGATGAAAATCCAACTTCAAGGTACAGCTACGACTGTCCGTTTGGCCATTTTTATAGATATTCGTGTGTCCAGCATCAGAAACCACATTAGCAAGTCTGTTTGAGAAACTGAACAACTTCACAAAGCTGTTTGATGTGAGTGTTTGATGATATAAGTAAGTATTAGCTACATGAGCCTTGTAACTCCAAGTGCAAAAAAACAAAAAAACAAACTCGTACACCAAAGTCATTGCTGCTGGACTTTATTTCGGATGTAATGTTTGATTTTTTTTGGTCAAATGATCACTTTATGGAGGCAGCGTAACTTGTAAACAACGTAACAGTGGTATGTATTTGTTCCCTCAGGCCCCCGTTGGGAAGGTACATGGGTGATCAACGACCTGATCTCGTTTGAAACTACGGCTTGAGATAAATCAACCGAAACACTCTGGCGGAAGACGAACTCCGTCCTCTCTCTGTCTCTATCTCTGTGAAGTGTAGAAGAAGAGAGCTGAAAGGGCTTGCTGCACTAGCTGCATCCACACACACACACACACACACACACACTCACACACACACACACACACACACACACACACACACACATACACACACACACACACGTGTGTTAATGTGATAATGTGATAATGCTAAGGCTGCTGTATGTGTTGACGGTTTTTATCGTATGTGGTTATAATAATACAATGCAACCATATTTCTTCAGCGTCGTCTGTGTCTTATTGCACATGATGCACATCATTTCAGTGGAAATTATGTAATAGTAATTTTTTCACCTGACAACGTGGAATGGTTTGTCTGGTAACAGTTCTCTGAGCCACACGATGTCCCTGTGCAAGTACATGCACTGAATTTGGGTACTCTTCCCGCTCAGGTAGCAGGTGTACCAAATAAGGAGATATGGGTGGAGCTTGAAACAGTGCAGACCATTGATTGGCCAAACATAATGATCACAGAATCATCTTACATCCAGCAAAGTTCAGTAGCATAGTAACTGAAGCTAAATTTTTCTCATTGCTTTTATTTAATGTGATTTTCCGTAAAAATCCGCCACTTCCGAATCCCAGCCAGCTTCCTGTTCACAATATATGCTCACTACATAGGGTGTAATATAATGGTGGAATGGTAGGATAGTAGAATGCCATTTGAGATTCAGTCAAAACAAAAGCATGACTCATAGAATTTCTGTTTCATTTTACCATTTGCACTCATCAGTTTCTCAAACTTCAACCTTTATTAAAGTATTGGCACCTTTGCCTTAATGGAGGCCAAAAAACTCTGTGTGTAGTACTCAGTAGCAAAGCAAGCTATAGCAGATTTTTAATTCCATCTCAAGGAAATCAGTTTGAGAGTTAACTTTCACAGGTAGCATTATCTGTTGGAAAGCACACACAGGCCCTCTACCAGGATTCGGTGTAGTAACTGTACCACTCTGTACTGCATTGTCCGGGAGGAAAAAGGTCTAATATTGTGTAGCAGCAAACACCTGATGCTTAATCACTTGTCATCTGCAGTGTTGTTTGCGTAAGTGCTCGGGCGCTGAGCACTGAACACCGGTTAATATTCAACGGGACTCAAATCTGCCCAGCACCAACCATCTGTCGCACTCATCCCAGTGTTTAAAGGGGAGCACCATCCTGTAATCGCACATGGTCCTGATCACTCAAGCTTGGCTTGCATAACAAACCAGGTGTGGTATGAATAAAGAGTGTAGGATTAGCTTTACTATTCTTATTAGGACTTTACTGTAGGATTAAACAGGGAACAGCTCTGGAGGTATACAAGAGTTTATAGAGTGCAGCTCTCAGTGCCGAGTTATTACAGGCAATAATGTTGATGGCCTGCTTTCGTGCTCGTGTTATATGTCTTTTGTTTATCAGTGAACATCTGAGGCTTGCACTGTCCCTCCAAATTCATTTGCTGAAGTCGGTGAAGCGCGTTCCTCTCACGTAAGCTGATCGCATCTGTCTGAATCGGAGAACCTCAAAGTTGAGGTGAGATCATTTTTCACATTACAAAAGGCATTATAGGTAGCTTCTCAACCATGGATGGCACATGTCCAGGACTGATTGGGTTTTTAAGAGCAGTACAGACCGAGCATGACATTTCACATCCAGGCTGTGTCCAAGGTGACGTAGGAAATAAAGATGGATGGAGAAGGTACATACGATGAGCTTTGGTGATAAGGTAGTTTACCTTCTACCTTGTAGCATGTCTAAATTATTGATGTCTCATAATATGTAACATTTCCACTGATTAGCAACAACAAATTAAAGCAGGGTTTCCCATCTCATCCGGCCAGAGTAAGACGAATGTTCATCTGGAGAAAACAATGCTCCTGAAGAACTGCACCTTACCACACCATCCATTAATTCCAACGAACAATCTGTAATAATAAAAAGTAGCAAAGCCATTTGAATCTTATAGCTTATAAGTTGGTGAAGTATTTTTCTTAATATATGTAATATCTGGTTTTAAAATGTTATAAGTTAACTCAAGTCACCATACTCCTTTTGGTTCACATCTAAGGTGCTGGTAGTCGATTCCCTAATTCCCTAATTGTAAATGAAGAGTCATCAACTAAGCTTTGGAGTCGATTCCAGATACTGAAAGTGATTAACCTCCATAAGCATGTCAGAGCAAAATTTAGAATCTGAGTGAGACAGCCAGTGGATTTTGACTTTTATTTTGAATTTGACTGGACACAATTGAAAAGACTAGGGCTTGAAATGCAGGTATGACCCCCCACCAGCGATGTAGGCCATGGTCACATTGGTCCATTGGTCACACTATAAAATATAGTTGCAAAAAAGTGTGTAACCAGTAAAAATTATACAGAATTCCATGAATGTACATTAGTGATTATTCAGAAAAAAAAAAGATAATACTTTCATGACATAAAATTGTCTGATAAATGGCAGTAATATTGTACTGTAGTTAGTGCCTTATTATTTAATTAAACCCAAAAAAGTCTTTTGGAGTAGTGGTAATTGTAATAGATTATTGGAAATGCTGGAAAGAAAGATTTGTAAATTAATATTTTTTTGGTATTTAGTATATTGTGAAAAATTAAATCAACTAATTGATTAATTGGGGAAAATATTAACTATTTTTAAAAGAATACCTTTTGGTATGTAACATTTCTAAAATTACCCAACTAACTGATAAAAAAAATCTGAAAAGAAAAAAATCCACTCATCTTCTGTACAGGATGCCAACCCATCACAGGGCACAATCGCACACAACAGACAATTTGGAACAATCAATGAGCTACAATACATGTCTTTGGACTGGGGAGGAAACTCCCGAAGTGTGGGGAGAGCATGCGAGCTCTGCACACACAGGGCGGAGGCAGGATTTGAACCCCCAGCCCTGGAGGTGCAAGGCACCAGTGCTAGCCACTAAGCCACTAAGCCAGCATGCTCCCCAACGAAATGAATAATTGAAAAAAAAAATATTCAAGAGGAAATATTGAAATAAAGTGTTTTTTTTTTGTGATATAACAAATGCTACTGGTAAGCGTTAACTGGAGCAGAAATTGTAGGTGAGCTGGAAAGCAATTTCCGTTCACTTGTGCTTCCTCTGACACAATCCCATTAACTGCACCGTGTGTGTGCGTGTGTGTGCGTGCGTGTGTGTGTGTGTGTGTGTGTATATGCTGGGCCTAATCGCCTCTCATTAACTTCACAGTTAGAGGATATCTCAGTGGCACCTGATTCAGCCTGATTATACTAGCTGCTCTGAAAAAGCCAAGACTTAAAAACGAGACAGGACTCTGCCTTTATAAATGGCACCAGTGGTGATGTTAATATTGCAAAATCTGACTGATGTGAATCCTTTTATTCTTCCTGGATGACTTGGTGTAATATTTGTAAAAAATAGCTCACACGTTGATGATCCATTTATTTAAATAATGCATTTCCAAGAGACTTTATGCAGATTTACAAATGAGCTGATCAGGCTGTTTCTTTTACAGTGCGTTTCTCGTTTTTCTTAAAATTACAAGGAAGTTGTATTTGACTGGCTGATCGTGATGTGTTATCTGTTCTTATAAGGAAGAATGACTGCTTTTTTTGTTCTCGTGTTTTAGTTTGGCAGTGTAAACAAATTCCTACCATACCTAACGAGAACTCTCGGAGTACTCTCTTCCTACCGTACCTAACGAGAACTCTCTGAGTTCTCTCTCTCACTTTCTCTCTTTCTCTCTCTCTGACACACACAGGTCTTTTCTGCTCTGTACAGAGCTCCCTCAGTCTCTCCTCTCTCTTTCCCATGACTCTTTCCCTCACAGTGCCTTACTGGAACCTGATCAGGTGCAGTAACAGGAGGAGAAATGCTTTTCTAGCCATGCTCTCCTATTCGTTCCTTGTAAACATCACAGTGATATATGAACCATGTGGGTCTGGGCTGTGATGTCCTTTTTGTTGTTTTCCCAGGGGAACATGGGTGTATAGAGGAGCTATAAGAACAGGACTGAGGGAGGCATATGGTACATGGAGCAAATTAAACCTCCAACAATAGATATGCAAGAGTCAGCTCTGAGTCGTGGTCTGGGGACGGGGACGGGAATTGGGAGGGTGAAGTGTTTTAATCCTTTGAGCAAACTTCTGCACAGTGAATCAAAGGAAAAAGGTCTTTTCTTTTGCTGAATATCAGCTTATAGTTGCAAAATGCAGAGCCCCATAGACCCCCTATGGAGTCTGAGTGTCAAATTTGGTCCTGTAAAAAAGANAATTTATTTCAAGAGATAAACTCACGAGGTAGTTTTGCTTCAGAACCTTTCAGAACATAGTTCAAAAACCAACAACATGAGCATTAATACATCACATTAACAAAGTAACTAATAATTGTATTAATTGATTATTTAAAAAAAGCCAAAAAGCCAATGTTCATATCACCATTGAGTAAAATGAATCCCAAAATGACCTACACGAACCTCAGCTTAATGAAAAATTAACTGATAAATTGTAGATTGTTAACTGATAAAATTCAAAATAACAAGCTTTTAATATTTACACCTGGTAAGGCTGTAGGACTTGAGTTTGGTCTTGAAACTTTTTTTGTATTGACTTGTATTGACTAAATAATATTTTAATTGGTGTAGATGCGAGTCAAAAAAAAAAAACTTCCACTTCTGCCTCTGGGAAATTCCCTTTTTTTGCACCATTTTGTCCTCATTTTGCCCTTTTTTTCCCTTTTATGGAGTTTTGTGGGCGTAACCTAATGCAAATGAGCTGTAGTGTGCACACCCTTTGCATTTTATAACTGATTGGCATTCGTCAACATGAGTATGAAGAAATTCAGTGTTAACAAATGTTTTGTGAATCTGGCAGAATTTTTTGTTTGACTTGACATATGAAGATATTACACACATCTTTACTGAAAAATTCATAAATGAGGCCTGATGTAAGGTTCATATTTAAAAGTCCTGGAACTGAAATGTCTCTTTCTCAATGTTATGCAATATTGCAGGCTGAATGTAAAGTAACTCTAGGTTCAAGTAAATTAACTAAAGGTTAACACCCTTCTGCCTCGGGTGCATTTTTCATTTAATCTTACTTGGATGTTGAACTGAGCTCACGAACTCTTAATAAAACGTATAATCCCACAGTAGCAGATATGTGAAGCTTTTTCCGGTATGTGATCTGCTGGCTTTATACTGATCTAGTCCAGATCCATGTCTGCCCCTTTTAATGGAAATTTCGCCGTGCTCTTCAAATCTGCTTCATTAGAATAGAAAGCAATGAGCAGTATTGATGTGCTGCATTGTCATACTGGGTGGCTTTGCTGTGTGTGTGGTGTGTGTGTGTGTGTGTGTGTGTGTGTGTGTGTGTGTGTGTGTGTGTGTGGTGAAAGAGAACCCGAGTTGAATCTTTTCTCCAGTTAGTGGCAGGGCTTAAAAGAGACGAGGAAAAGATTCTGTTCACTGAAGATAAACGTGTTTACTGTGTGAAGATGGCCGTGCCGGGTTTGAGGGAGCCGGCCTGAGGCCATTTACTATCCTGGCCTTCTTACCACTGTGTGTGTGTGTGTGTGTGTGTGTGTGTGAGTGTCTGTGCAAGTGCATGAGTGAGAGAGAGAGACAGACAGAATGAACTATCACCGCCAAAGAAGGAAAGAAAGAAAACTGTCACATTTCAAACCTACAGGGTAAGAAAGAAACCAGGAAGTGATTAGCAGTAGATGGTCAGATACCTTTTATCCTTTCTTTTCTTCACTCTGTCATTCTTGAATATTCGAGTCATGTACCATGGCTTGTTTGTGTCAAAATAGTTGACAGAGGCTCGTCTGGAGTTCAGGGGCGAGAAAGCTCCAGTGCCTTTATCAGAGGAAGATGCATGCTTCTAAAAAGCACCGGGGTAGTTTATCATGTCCCGGGTTATTAAGCGTGACATATAAACATCATTTCAGGGTTTAAAATTCTTCATAAAGCACAGTCTAATTAGTATTGCAGACTCCAAGCCTTTGCCCAGTTTTGAATTCCTGACTAGACCCATGCTTGTGCCAGATGCAGTGTTTGCTCTGCACTGTGTATGAAAATGAGGCAGACTTTGTCTTTCTATGGCTTCACTCTTTTCACAGTGTGCTGTTCCTGGCACCAAAGACTGCATGACTGGATTGTTGAAAAACCTTCCTGAAAAACCTTCTTCTTCAGAAATATCTAGGATAAAGCATTTAATTTTCATATCTGATATAGTGTTTATGCACCTATTAGCTGTTGACTAGACTGTCCAAACCAGCAATCAATTCAATTTTGATTTAAACCTGAAGTGGGCGGGGGCTAAACCTTTTTTTTTAAATTATTATTATTTTTTTTAATTAAGTATGACCCCTACCAGTATACCCCCGGAAACATGGGAAAACACTGGGAAAAATGCCATCAGGTCAGCATGGTGTGTGAATACTGGCTCTGACAGTTCCTCAACCTCAGCTACATCACTCCAGTTCAAACTACAGATGTGTGCAGGACTCTTTTTTTTAATACTTATTTTTGTGTGTACTTGCCTACAATATTGTCTAACACATTTAACATATTGGTTCTATTACCCAAAATATAAGCGATCCTGTGACCCTGACCAGGCAGTTACTAAGGATGAATGAAGGAACGCTTCATGTTCATGTTAATGAACATGGAATTTGTTTGCCCTGTGATCTTCATATCTGACCACTCTTTTGCTCCTGTATCAAAGTAAAAACCCCTACTCGTGCAACATGTTTTGCCTGATGCACACCTCTACTCATAACCAGATGCCCTGTGAATCTTTCTGGCAAGCTTTCTAAATAAAAAAACATGAATAGTGCACCTCCTTTTCATATCTGTATTCATACTCGGTTACATCCCTGGTCACTCTTTACAGAATTTTCAGATATTTGTACATATCTGATGATGGAATTGGAGGTTCATTCATCTTCAGTAAGCTGTTTATCCTGGTCAGGACCACAGTGGATCTGGAGCTTATTCAGGATACACCCTGGTGACACCAGTCCATCACAGAACACCATGTGCGCACACACACACATTCACATATTTGTTCACACCTAGGGTCACCAATCAACCTGTTTGAGGGAGGTGGGAGGAAACCATTGAAACTGGAGAAAACCCAAACAAACATGGGAAGAACAGACAATAAATCTCCACACAGACAGTAACCCGAGCTCGGGATCAAACCCTGGAGCTGTGAAGCGGCAACCCCAATGCCGTCCTACCGGTTGACTAGAAACGAAAAAAATTCAACATAGAACTACTGTAGCGCTGTAGTAGTACTGTAATTTCATTACTAAATCAGTCCTCCACTTTGGATTCCTCTCATTTTGTAAACATGAAACAATTGTATTGGCCCACATCCTGCTTTCCTTATAAAAAAGAATAAAGCACAAATGCCTGGATTTTCTGGAGTTGACTGCATGGAGTGTTTACGAGGACTTGAGCTCTTGCTTGATCCAAACACTTAACAAAGACCCTTAATGAAACGGATGTGGCTGGCCTGTTGCTAAAAAACAGCCGCTGGATTTAATTACACTTGGGCTTCATGTTCTCAGTGAGAAGAGAGCGAGGAAAATGCCAGCACAAAGCTTCTGTTTGTTTGCAGTAGTTCATGTCTGTGAAGTTTTTCTCTTTCTCCATGGACTTTATTAAGAACCAGTGTTATGACCAGTGAGAAATGAAATGCTGAAATCATTTCTTTTTCCTCCCTCCGGTCCTCTGTGCTCATGTTTCTGTTTCCACTATGAGATCGATTACATCACTTTTATATGATTTGTCTTGTATCAATATCTATTGTTCATGGCAACACCATAGCTTGCATTGGATTAAGCTTTTAATAAAAGTATCTTATTATGGATGTAAATTCCTTTCATTTCTTTTCGTTACTTACAGCTGATTTGCAGTGCAGAGACTGCCTGGTTTGTTAGGACGCATCCGTTTATCAACTTCATACACTTAATGAATATGAAATGGAGCCCAAGCCTCGTGGCAGAGATGGAAGACATGTAATTTTTGCACATTTATGCACAAAAGGGAGTAAAGCTGCTCTTTAAAGATTAGTATTATGCTAGTTTCAGGAAGTTTCAGAAAAGCAGATTGTTTACTGTCTTCAGGTGTTCATCAGCTCCTGAGCACTTTTCCTGCATGACAATTTTTTTTGTCCCTGTACCTGATAAGAATGTAAAGGAGGTGGACTGCATGTGAACGTGACTGCAAGTGACCTACACTTTATACTCCGGACGTGTTCAAACCCTTCTTGCACGGTAGCTGAAACCCATGCAAATTTTTCAATCTGGTGGACTTCACAGTACAAAGGAGCCTCTGTCCCGAATACTCACGTTCTCCAGTCAGCCCTGGACCGTGCGATATGGGTGATGTGTTCTGGAGCAATTTGTGTTTCTTTCTGTGAGTCTTGACAAAATCACTCTTGGGAATTCAAAGCATTCTTTAGATGACAGTGAAATGCGACAGGGAAGGATGACAGTGAACGGCTGAGTGCAGATGCACCTTTGACACCAGTGAGTCACAAATCTCTCAAGGCAACAAAGCCTGTCAAGAGCCAGACTGTAGGATATATATATATATAAAAAAGCATCCACAAATCCAATAGCCCAAGATACAATTATTATTTTACATATGTGGAAAAAAAAGTTTACTCATTAATGATTAAACATTAAATTAAATAATGGTATGGTCAGCATTGTGATGTTTTGAAGTCCTTTTGGATATATACAGTCCAGAATTATTAGCACCCTTGGTTTGGTGCTGCGGTTTGTTAGCTTAATCTCACACTGAAACATGACAGAAATCTAACCTTTAATTGAAGTAAATTTATTCTAAGAAGAAAAAAAAATAAATGTGTGCCCACTGTAGCCTCAGATTCCTGATGGGAGTGGAACCTGATGTGCTTTTCTGCTGCTGTAGCCCATCCCTTCAAGGTTTGGTGTGTTATGCTTTTCTGCTCAGCATGGTTGTAAAGAGTGGTTGTTTGAGTTACCATAGCCCTCCTGTTAGCTCAAACCAGTCTACCCAATCACCTCTGATCTGTCTCTCATCAACAAGGTGTCTCCTACTGAACTGGCACCCACTGAATGTTTTTTTTTTTTCTGCACTGTTTTATGTAAACTCTAGAGACTGTTATGTGTGAAATTCATCAGTTTCTGATATACTCAAATCAGCCAACCTGGAACCAAGAACCATGCCACTGTCAAAGTCACTGAGATCAAAATTTTTTTTATGTTTGCAGTAGCTGAAGCTCTTGACCATATACTGTATACAGTATAAACAGAATCCAGGGAGTAACCGCAGTGTAAATATCAGAAGTAGTAAATGTCGAATGCAGTATACAGAGTTTCCAGAGAAACAGCAAAAGTTGAGCAAAAGTGCTCTGAGGCTGAAGGAGGTGAAGCCAGTAGACATTTCAAATGTTTGATGAAATAATGGCTCTTGTCAAAACATGGCATTCATTCCATGGCATTCTGACAGTGTGGATGAGTAATCTACACTCTCAACTATTTATTTTAACAAAGCCAAACCATGAGTCACAATTCTTGGCACCCCTGCCTATAATGCTTTGTACAATATCCGATCTGCAACATAACAGCACTGTGTCTTCTTCCGTAATGCTTTATCACACACAGAGCAATGAATCTGAGATCTGAGGCATACAGAATCATTCCAGATCACACAGGGTCTGTCTGTCCTGTTGTGGCTACTGCTTTCAGCTGGACTTAGTTGTATGTTTTGGATCACTGTCCTGCTGGAAGACCCAACCATTACCCTCTGGTAACTTCCTGTCACAGACAGACAGATTTTTGTTTCAAAAATCTCCTGGTACTTCATGGAGCCTATGATGCCATGTATCCTAACATGTTTCCCAGGGCCTTTGGAGGAAAAATGGCTCCACAACACCACAGTTTGTCCACCATACTTAACACAGTTCATTTTATGCCAAACCCATTTTGAGTGATTTTTGGAAAAAGCTTTATTTTTGTGTCATGCGAACATAGAACCCAGTTCAAGTTCCAGTGGTGTCTAATGAACTCCCGTTGCTACATTTGTGATTAGATAAAAAAAAAGCCTTTCTTCTAGTACATCTTCTAAATATATTCTAATCTTCTCTGTGTTCATGAATGAATTATTTTCTTCAGAAGAATTTCTAAGGCTACCAATAATTGTAACGCAGCTGGTTTTGTTTATATATATTTGTTACCTATCTTTACAATAATTCTGGGGCTGACTATATAACCAGACTAGAAACCTTCATTGCTCTGTGTAGTTCCATTATCTGAGTGAAGGTCAGTCCAGGTTGTTTAAACCATAAAATCCATGCTCACGACAAAATATTTGCTCAAACGCCTCAGGCGAGCTACAATTACAATGACGAATGAGCTGTGCAGCGAGTCATCGGCACTGAGTGAAACGTTTTAACACGACTGTGTAAAGATCCTGATCATCACCACCTGTTACTCGGTGGATTTACAGCATGTTAATGATAAAAGAAAGCCTTAATGGGCTCTCGAGTGCATATGAGGTCAGAGAGCTAGGTATACTTTTTTCTTCTCTATATACTTGCACTTACTGGCTCTAGACTGTCACTGGTAGTAAATTAGCTGATCCTTATGATAATGATAAGCAGTTGCCTCACTTGCTTGAATGGAAATTTTGAAATGTTGGGCATCATTTATCAAGCTATTATTAAAGTTATGTGTGCATTTTGTATAGGCCAAACTGTGATAAAAGGTTTTGCTGATTTATTTCATACTCATATGTGTATATTGATAAATGCCAATCACTTGTAAATTAACTACAAGTGTGTTCATGGCACAGATTTATATCTAGTGATGCCTACAATAATCCAAAAAACATAAAGTTCACAGAAAGCTGAAAATGAAAAAAGAAGACAACTAAAATGGTGAAAGAGCACCTCCTAAGCATGGCATGTGCTAAACCTTCCAGTAATGCAGCTCAGCCACTGCAGTGCATCAGCTAGCATATACACACACTAACTCTTCCTCCTTTTACAGGGTGCCATTACATTTGTTTTAATTGAATGGCTAGTCTTGTTTGTCTTAATTTATGGATTTGTTTTCACAAACAGCTCTGCCAGTAGTTCCTGCTGTAACATAAATAATAGGTTTATTTTAGGATATGGAGAAGCTTTCTGTTAGGAAATGTTTATGTATCATTTATAGAAGGAGTCTCCAGTGTCAGTGCTTTGTCACAGTCAGTAATTTTTCGATCATAAGAGAGTTTTCAGGACAGAGGAGTTTTGCAGTTTCCCAGTAACATGACAAGCTACTTTTTATAGAGAGCCTGGTGAAGGAACTATTGTTTATAGCTTCAATAAAGTAAATGATAATTGGCACTAACTTGTCTCATGGACGTTCTACAGCATTAAATATAACTCTAAATGGATATCAAAAATGAAAAATTGTAATTGTTGGCAAATTACTATGCTATAAGAGGAATAAAACATTTTAGTGCATTCCATTATTGTTTTTTCTCTATAACAACATGCCCCCAAGTGTTTTATTCCTCACATATTACATGTTTTAAGAATACGCTAGTGCTAATAAATGTTTAGTTTATGTAGTCACATGCTCAAAGGAGAACTTTCTAACACACAAACATGTCTTAGCATCTTACTTTGTAGCTGGTCATGAGACTATTGTAATGCAATTTGCCAATTTGGCCTGTGTGTGAAACTGTAGTAATACCAAATTGGAGCAGATGTGGATGGAAGAATACTTTTCCAAGCTTCATCAATGAAAAGCGCTTTCTATTTAGCTTTTGCTGTTCAACAGAATAAGCAGTCGACAAAATTAATGAATGAATGTTAAATACAATGAGGAAAACAGTTACGTGAGCAGAGCTGTGGCCTTCCTTGTCACTAATGTCTTTTGCACCTTCAGCCTTTGTTGTGCGAAGACCAAGTCACCTTCACACTAAAATACGGGTGTCACCCAGCAGCCTCAGATAGCTATCATCATCTGATGGTACTTGTGGTGTGTGAATAACTAGCTCAGTGGAACGTGAGGGCCATGGCTCTGCAACAACAGACCGGCACAATTGCTAAACCAATTCATGTGAGTCATAGATCCTCACAAACAAAACTTTAAACCTGTGATAGATTAAATAGCTGCCACAGTGTACTACTGACTTTTCTTTTCTAATTGCAGGGCTTTGAACCTGCTGAAATGTATAAGATTCAGTCCAAAGTTTCTGTTTGTGCTTGATAATAGAGATCATACCCTGTCATAGAATCTGTGCATCAAGGCAAAGCATAAAAGAGAATAATTACGGCAAAACAATTGTGTATTTAGACATTTCTGTCTGAAACCACTAAAGCTTTAACTGTTCTGTAGTATGCTTATATCATTTAGTATTCTCTTCTTTAAATACACAATCAAACAGAGAGGTGTGTGACTACCACACAATCCCTACTGATTATATGTGTGTGTGTGTGTGTGTGTGTGTGGGTGTGGGTGTGGGTGGGTGGGTAGGTTGGTATGTGTATGTGGCCTGTGTTTAGGTTTTTTTTTCCTGACCAAATGCCCCCATGATGATAAGACAACATAACAATTTGACCTTCTGGGGATGTTTGCCTGGTTTCTATTACTGCTATTTAATCCTCTAAAATTCCATTGGCATTTCAATTACATCAAACCCCAAATGTACCTGAATATAAATTACCTCTGCCCACATCATATTGCAACCAACACTGTCTGGCAAATCATAAAAAAATCATCCCTATTAACCTTCTTTTGTCACTGATATTTAGCTGGATTTCATATTTCATAAATATTACATCTAAGTAAATATTTTGTCACCTCAGAGTTTTTCCTTGCCACCATCACCTCTGGCTTGCTGATTAGAGCTAAATTTAAATGTATATTTTATATCTGGATTTCTGCAAAGCTGCTTTGTGACATTGTCCACTGTTAGAAATGCTATATGAATAAAACTTGAATTGAATTGGACTCCTCTTCCTTTTATAGGGAGCTATTACTTTTGTCCTAATTGAAGGGCTAGTCTTATTTGTCTTCATTTATAGATGTGTTTTGGTTCGCTTTTCTTTCAAGTCATTAAGATGAAACGTCTGAAACAAATAAGTGATTTAAACTCGACAGTGTAATCTGTATATAAAATTGTAGTAACTCATTGACAATCATATGGTTTGAATCTAATCAGTGGAGGTAGACCATGGCGAGAATGGAGGACGTTTTTCATTTCCAACATTTATATGATGTATATTCCAGTCCTGTTTTTGAAATGCAAAATGAATGTTTGAAATGCAAAATGAACCACCAGTGTGGCTACTTTAAAGCTGACTATGTAAAGCTAGCTATGTATTTATGTTTAGCTAACATATTCCAGTGACAGCCTCTTGGTACAACACTAATTATAGCTTATTTAGTAGAAAATGAATGGAAATTTTGTGTTTTTGTGTTTTTCTCAACAATGCCAAAAACTGGTAAATTGATTTAAATCTGGCAGTAATAATAAGTTGCTTGCATGTTACATCATAACCTGTAGTGTATGAATTGAACAGTATCTATGACATCAAGATGAACCATCTGTCTGTCTCCTGTTGCTCTTATGTCTCTTCCAGCATATTTATTGCATTGTGTTGGGAAAGTAGCATTAAAGTAAATCACAGGTGTATTTGGCCATTTGGATATGAACATTTTAGGAACGTTTAATAGTATTTCAGTCAACAATTAACAATTGCTTCAAATTCTAATTTAAAAAATGCTTATAGCCAAAATATTACTAAAATATAACCTACTTAAGGTTAGGGGCAAGTTCAGGCATAACATTATTGACCTTTTTTTTTTGCCCTTTTTTTGTCCTTTTTTTGGGGGGTATAATGTGATTTTATAATTTAAATATTGTGTAATTAAATTTGTATATTAGTGTGTGACATGTATTATCATCATCAAGAGAACAGCAGAAAAATAAAACTGCATCATCACGTATATAATAATTTATATTCACATCACTCATTATTTATATTTTTTCAAACAAATTAATTTCTCTTTGCTGCAGTGAGGCAATAAGCTTTTAGTAGAGTCAGCTTTGTGTCTCTGAATGCTAATGTATATGTATATGTGTATATACTGTGAGTATATATATATATATATACACTCCTGAACAAAATCTTAAGACCAGGGAAAATATTACAAGTATAGTTAGTTGCAGAAATATTTGGACAATGACAGAGTTTTTGTGATTTTGCCTTTATACACCACCACAATGGATTTGAAATAAAACAATC
>CM074955.1:5476122-5488831 GCA_037577455.1 Pangasius macronema
AAGAATGAACTCCTGTAACGTTCTCTGTGACAAGTGTCTTCAGAAAATCTTTTTTCTTCATGTTTTGACATGCAAATAAACATGATAATTCAATGATCATTTGCAATCATCATATGCAAATTAGTGCATGATCAGTCATACGATGACGTCTAGTGACTTATGCGTGAACTAATTCCACCTGAAAAGATTTGGCAGCTTTGCTCTGGACCATACTGAATAAGTTTGTCATTGTTTAGACACAGTCACAGGACACAGATTTCAAAATTTGAAATCTGCTTTGTTTCTGACTCGAGCTCTACAACCAGCACGACCGTGCATCTCTACAGACCAATTTGCAAACGTTTGCATACTCTTTTTCAAAACTGGCTGCATTCAAGTTCAAAACCAAATGAGCAGGAGTAGAAAGCAATGGTCTGCGTAACAAATGCTATACTGGACTACATTCAAAACCCAGTGTTGCAAAGAGAAAGAGAAAAAACCCCAGCAGGTGTTCTGTGAGTTCTGCAAGTTTATTCTGAAGGCTTCATTATTTGAAAAAAATCTAAAGGAAAAGCTATTTCCTATTAAATTATGCTGTATGCTGCTCCAATATTATTTGTTTGCTAATATTTTATCCATTGCTACATTAACAAGAACACAATTCATTGCATTTTTTTTTTTTTGCTTTTACTTTTTTTCCCCCATAGTTTAATATACTGTATGTTAGGGCCTGATTTCATTTTTGCATGGGAACTATGTAAAGCTCAAACCTAAGATAAGAAATGGATTCCTCTCACTGATCTGATGAAGACTGATAGGTATAACGCAGGCATGTAAAGAAAAACAGTTACTGTATGTTGCAAGACAGGAGATAAGATGTAATGTTTGAGATTAAGATTGAGAATTAAACAAGGTTTTGTAAGACTACAATTTTAGCTTTCTTGGTTCCTGTTGAATACAGTGTATTATCGTACATTCCATACACTTTTTTTTTGTTGTTGCCAGTTCCAGCTCTTACATTTGTGTTTAGATGAAAGAATAGGATTTCTTCCTACATGCCTTACACAAAAGATGGTTTGCATGGTGGTGTAGACCTTTTGTCTCTCTTGTCATGTATACTGTGCATGGTGACAAAATACACTCGTGTTTCAGGCAGGTTCATTACAGCTCTGGTTGTTTCTAAACTTCTAAATCATTGCCTTAACAGTGGATTTAGTCATTCTTACACATGAAGATATTATTTTATAACCACTGCCTGATTTATGAAGGCAAACTCACTTTTGTGTCATTTCATTTGTGCATTCTTTAATCTTTCCCATGCTGATGAATGACTAAGGGAATTTGGCTTCTGTGTCACCTAATTTCTTTACCCTAGTGAAACAGGATGGCATGGATGGCCACTTAGGATTTCTTAAATACTCAGGTGAACTTAAAGTAAAATATAAATGGGAATATTTACATTTCAATTACATTTTGTTTAAAAGAATTTCTGGGGTGCCAATAATTGTTATAGATATGTATTTTTGGTAGGTTTTTATTGTCTTAGAATAAATTTAGTTTAATTAAAGCTTAGATTTCTCTCATATTTGTTTATTTATGTATTTAATTGTTTCATATTTAATTTTTTGTTCCCTTGCATTTTTAGTTTCTGCAAAAATATATGTGAATTAAAAAAGTTAAATATAAAAAAAAAACCTGCAATATATATTGTTCGAGGTGTTACCTTGTGTGATTGTGTTACCTGATCATGTGACTGTAATAAATTTGTGTACACATCTTCTCCTGCCTGCGCTTCTGACCACAATATTTGATTACAAAATCTGCACCACTGAGCACGAAGCCATAACCCGGCTCAGTCACAGAGCCGGTGGTCAGGATTTGGCTGAAAAGTCAAATCAGAGTTAGCAGCTTTTTCTCTGAAGCTGATCCATCATGCAAACAGATCCTTCAGGTTTTGTGGGACTGGAAGAGAAAAGCAAAAGAGTATGTAGTGTCAATACAGCAACATGTGATATCTGTAGTAATTCAAACAGATTGAAGGAAGGTCATTACATTTAAAGGTGCTTTGATGGTTCACTCTATCCTCTAACCCTGCACCACAGATGAAGAACAGCTTCCATGGACTTAATTAATCAGCGAGGAAGTTTATTGTTTCACACGACGACCCTTCATCATGGCTGTGTGTGTAATCAGGCTGTGTTACTGCAGGCTGTTTGTGTTGGTCTGCACTGGAAGAAAGATTGGAGGAGTAACACTGTAACTGGAAAGCTGATCGAATGTGTAGAATGTGTGTTCACACACACACACACACACACACACGAAGCTGTGGACATGAAAGATTACTAGAGCGGAAAGTTCAACACTCAAAATTGCGGTAATAAATGGCTTGGTATTGTCCAGAAGAACAGAACAGGATTTTTTTTTTGGCATCTGACAGTGTCAGCCATTTGCTTTTTCTCACGTTTTCAAGGCTGCTTTCATTCACAGAAGCTGCTCTTATTGCTATATTCAAAGACTGCATTAGAAATCAAACATTTTTTCATAACTCTGAGAGTTCATGAGTTGTGATGCTGTGTTCACAATGGATGAACCCACAGAAGTTTTATTAGTTATTACTCTTACAGTGCCATTTTATCTTTTCTCTGTAATTTCCCCAACACTTCCAAGGGAACTGATATCCCCCAATGCTTATGTCTTAGGGTTAGGGTCTCTATACCTTTACATTGTCTGTATAAAACACTTAACAGCCAAATATTAGCCAAAAAAGCTGATTACATTATTCCTCTTATGTCATGGCAATTTGCCAACACTATTTTTATTTATTTATTAATGAACAACACATTGTATGGTTTATTTGTTTAGAGTTATATTCAATAAAGTTTGTCATGTTACCAGGAAAATGCAAAGCACAAATATCCTGAAGACTATCCTGTGGTGGAAAACCTAAAATTATAGCTTTACTTCTGATTGTTGCAAAGAGCTGACACTGGAGAGTTTTTCCATAAATAATAAATGTCCCTTTACAGAAAACATCAACAGTTACATATGCTTGTTATCCATTTATGTTGCATGTCTGCCATACAAGTCCCTGTGAATTGCCATAGAAATAATAACCTATTAGCACAAGCTCATTAATATAAACCTGTGATTTGCCTTTAAGCTGCAACTACAGTCAGAGCTCCTGTTCTACAATTTTTTTCAGTGTTGATCTTAACATACAATATTCGACCATTTTTAAAATTTGTGATAATAAAGAAACATCTAAGACCTACAACTATAAGTTTTGTTTTTTGAAAATAATTATGTATTTATTTTATTAATGTGAGTTTTAATTTTTTTTTACATGTTTAGTTAATAAACATAATTTCTTCCTTATATTCAGTGATAAGAGCTAATTCAAAAACTACATTAGTAGTTAATATATAAAAATATTGTCTTACATCAAATATAATAAACGTAATGTAATGTAAGCTATTTATAGAGTCTTAACTGAAAGTAGTAAAACAAGCTTTTTCATATAACACATTATGTTCATGTGTCATCAAGAACACATGATAAAAAGATATTGGGTTTCTCTAGCAGGATGCAGCTCTGATTTTTCTCATGGTAGATGGAGACACTAAAGATTAGATTAGAGTAAGCATTCCTGCAGTCATGTTGTATGAAAATGATGCTGGTTTAACAAAGCACTTGGTCATGATGAGATTTGTGCCTGCAGACAGATAAGAATTTTGTGAAAAAAAAACACAAACAAACTTGAACCTGACTATAAACAATGAGGTCAAGTTTAAGGCAAAAGCAGGCTCTTTGCTTCAACTCTCTAGGGAAATCTAACCACATGTTGCTGGCGCCATTGTAAGCTGCTTAGATGCCGAACCTGACCCAAACCACACGGCCATACTTGCAATCTGCATTCTCTGTGGGCACAGATACATTATCTCCCTTTCAATGGGTTTAAATGTCTCCCTGGCAATGTGTGTGAGTGAGCATGTGAGTATACGCTGAAGAGAGAAAATGAAAAATGATACCTGACTGGTTTGGGGAAGAATGTAGCTGTCAGGTGGCTAGTTGAAAGGGACGAAGAGCTAATGATACACATGAGTCATGACCTCTGCACCCGAAACACCCACAGGAAAAGAGGATGCCTCTTTGTCGCAATAAGTGCAACGAGAAAGCCTCTGTAACAATGTTTTTGAAAACTTATAAAGGCTGAAAAGACTCAGAGAGAACAAAACAATTATAGAGCTGACTGTTAAGTCTCCATGACGGCCCACCTTTGTTTTGTTCACTACTTCGGAAGTTGGGACAAGTGTAATCACAGTGTACAATTAGTCATATAGAGATTTTCTTAGTACGTTATAAATGAATCTGTGGGAAATGTTAGCTAAGAGAATCCAAAAGGGGATATGGAAGATGTTAGATGCAGTTATAAGATATAGAATACAAGTTATCTAAGAACATACGTCAGACCTAAGAGGGTTAAGTAAGGAATAAAACCCTAAGTGGTGTGCTGTAATAGTAAAATAATCAACATCAAGGTGTTGTAATGCAGCCCAACATGAAGTGGAGTTAGTGTTACCATCCCAAAATTTATTATTTTCCTATAACTGCACATCTGAAGTGTTTTATTCAATTTGCCAACAACTACAGTTTTTTTTTTAATTATTTGTTTGTTTTTAAATTAAACAATGACCCTGATACTGACTGTTACAAAGTGCTGACACTAGAGACTCCTTCCATAAATGTTAAATAAATGTTAAATCTCCTCACAGAAAACTTCAACATGTGAACAATTAAATGTGTTTTTAAAATCTGATTATGGTTTGGAAGAGGAACCACATAAACCACATATAGGAACAATAGAGTATTAGATTACTGTAGTTCTCTACACTGGTATTCTACAGGTACCTTGGAGTGCACCCGGACAACAGAGTGAATTTTTTGAGGAAGCTCAGGCCCTCCAAAGCAGGAGATGCCAGCAGACTAAACAAAGCTGAACAGGCCATTGGGACCAATCTTGACTCCCTGGATTCAGTTTTGCTGCTCATCATGAGCCATGACTCTCACCCCCTCCATGAACACCTCTCATGCAGCAGAGCACTTTCAGCTCCAGACTGATTCAGCTACGGTGCAGCAAAGTGTGGTACAGGAGGTCCTTTATACTTACTGCTGTCAGATTGTACAACATTTATTTTTCTTCATTCCGTCACACTGTATTTATTATTATTATTATTCTTTTTCTCATGGACACATTCTGATGACAGTCACCTTATGATCACCTTACTTTTGTCACTACTTAGCATTGTATTTTATTTTTACCTTTTTAGTTTACTAAGTGTGGATACTATAATTTGTATTCTCTCTCTCTCTCTCTCTCTCTCTCTCTTAGAATAGTTCTAAGATTCAAATAGTTCTTTAAGCTTTTCTTGGGCAGCCTGACAAACGCTCATGACAAAAAAAAAAAAAAAAAAAAAAAAAACTGCCTTAATTAAACCCTGTGTAGTTTTGTATGTCTATCTGACAGTGAACCTGCTGTGCTAAAAAACATTTAATTGCAGCATTGTAATTACTTATGGTATGCATCTATAAGTTGGGATGAAAACAAGCCTGAGGCACTGGAAGAATTCCCATGACCGTAGCCTGCATACACTTGGCACACGAACCCGCACCTTGTCACTCACAGATGAAGGTGGAGCTCTGTGATAACCCAACTTTGTTTCTCTGAAATGAAATAGAAAATTCATTTTGTTATTTCTGGCTACTGCATGTTTAATAAAATCTCCTGACTTATCCTTCAAATTGAATGTAAACAATGCACAACAGAAGACTAACCGCTTACAGGTGCTTGCCCTTTTCCGAAGAAAATAATAATGTAAAATGAAAATGAATTTCAACAGCAGAAAAACTCTGATCTTTGGTTTGTCCTTATCACTTGTTGGTTTGTCCCCAAGGGCAGATTGTTAAAGTGATAAAGCCTGCAGCATCAGATAAGATAACGTCTACAAGTCCTGGGCTGTTTTTGTTTGGAAATCTCCTGATGTTTTTGACTGGACAGTTTAATAGCCTAAGCACTTTCCACTTCTTGTTAACTGAGAAGAACAGCTAAGCAGATAACACAGAAATTAACCAGGAGTAGTAGAAAGAGGATGGAAATAACAGTTGTGGTAAGAAAATAAAGCACTTTAATATGCATGTACACTTTACTTACACACCACAAGGTTGTCACAAGGTCATGAGGTCTCAGAATGAATTGTTGGCTATGTTCACATGCAATCATTTTTTATCAATCTGAATTAATTCTTTCCAAATGCAGATTTTGAATGAACAGTTTATACTTGTAAACTTTGGCAAATGTCCATTGAAACTATCCATTTACATGTACTTACATTTACATGTATGTTGAACCAAATTTGTGTGCATTCGAGGAGTGGCATTTCACATTAGAAAAACAACAATGAGAAAAAGTTGAGTGAACAGGAAACTAATGTTAGTTTACTGTCTTAACAATGCGCTTGTTTGTTTTTAAAAAATCCAAATGTACGTCTAGCTGAGATTGACATAATTCAAAATATTAGCTGGATGCTCATCTTAGACCTCATTCAATATAAAAGATTTTTAAAAATGTTAATCTTTTATATTTTATAATGAAATTTGTTTTGTTAGCCAGTATGACACAAATGCACAGAATCTTTTAATCAATTCCGATTTGAATGTAATTGAATTTACAAAAGTTCACCTCTTCCACATGTCTTTCAATCAGATAGAAATTTCAGGACCATAGAAATTGATCTCAATTGATTTATATTCCAATTGAGCTATTAACCACATTATTAGGCTGCATGTAAACGTAGACATTTCTTTTTTGGTAGAGAAAGATGGAGAATCTGTGAAATTTTCACACACTCTAATAAACCAAGCTGACCTTGGCAATCCAGGTTTTTCAATGGACTAACAGTAAAGAGTTAGTGCACAGAAGTCTAGATAGACATATCCTTTATCCCACATATTCACTAATATTCACTAATGAATTCAGTGTGGCAATGTTGTAAGGATTTCTGCTTATCACTGTATAGTGATATTTCTGTTTTTCATATTCAATATTCATAAAACACAAATATTGTGCTTGGAGAATAGAGAATGATTTAACAATTACTGAACAAAAAGGGCAGTTTGACACATTGCTGAGGGTGTAATAAATTACAGTGTGATATAATCAAGCATTTGAGAAAATGTGGGTTTGCAAAACCAGTTTTGATGTGACCTTTTTAGCATTTTTTAAATATATTTTGTCTTTTTGTCATAAAATTACAAAACATCAAATATACAATATATACAATTTTCTCAGTTTATACTCCACTTCTTTGTCTGGAGAAGCTGCACATTTTACATTTGTAGACAGTTGAGGGGGGCCATGGTCATATGTTAGAAATTTCCATCCATGGCTTCCTATCCATGGATTGCCCGTCACTGTTTTTAAAAGGGATTTCTACTTCCAATCTCTTCTTTTTATGATTCTTTTGCCTCTTACAGCATATATATGCAGTCAGTGACACCACTATAAGGAGAAGCCCCAGACAGGTGGTGCTAAGGGCAATAAGTAGTAGCTTGCAGGGGAAGAGTTCATTATACTCTGGCCCCTGGGCGAGCCTGATTGGTGGTCTGACCTCCTCAATCCCAATATCTGCCTCTCTGGTCAGGAGGCTCTGAATGTATGTCTCATTGCTGATGGTCTCATTGACAAACAAGTTGACCATGACAGTGGAGTGTAGTGGTTCAGGTTGGCCATGGTCACTGACTTTGACCAGCAGGCTATACAGGCCACGGTCACTCAAGACTTTCCTGAGGGTGATGTTTCCTGTATCTGGGTCTATGTCAAATGAGCCCGGTTCACCACCCCTACGCTTGATGATGCTGTAAGCAATGACAGCATTCATGCCAGTGTCCCTGTCAACGGCGTAAACTTCTGTGATGGATGTTCCTGGGAGTGTACTGGGAAGAACCAGCAAGTAGGACTGGTTGGACTGGGGAAACAGCACCAGTGGTGGGTTGTCGTTGACATCCAGGAGCAAAATAGTTACCATGGTGACAGAGGAGAGTGCAGGCTTACCCCCGTCTACAGCTTCAATCCAGAGATAGTATGTTCCTTGCTGCTCCCTGTCCAGTGGGGTTTTCGCTCTCAATGCCCCCCTTCCTGTGTCAATGACAAATATGTCACTTCCATTGATGATTGATAATGCCACCCAGCCATTTTCCCCAGCATCTGCATCTGTGACGGACAGCACTCCGATCTCCCCAAATCCTGGAAAGTTCTCTGGGATGAAGAAGGTGAAATCTTTGTTGATGAAACGAGGACTATTGTCATTGCGGTCCAGCACGGTGATTGAAACTGTGGCAATTGACTCCTTCCTTGGTGTGCCACAGTCAACTGCTCGGACTATAAACCGGTAGGTCTCTTTCTCCTCTCTGTCAAGAGATGTGGTCACAGTCAAGACCCCAGTCAACCGATCAAGTTGGAAGATTTGGGGAGCATCTGACCCAAGAAGATAGAGTACCTCACCCCTGTTACCACTATCCTCATCAGTGGCCTGAAGTTTAGTAAGAAATGTTTCTGGAGCATTGTTCTCCTCAATATTGATGTCAATAACTGACTGCTTAAATATGGGTGCATTGTCATTATCATCCAACATTTGCACTTTCACCTGTGTGTCAACACCTACACCATCACTGTTTCTGACCACCACAGTGAGTTCATAATATTTCTGCTCTTCATAATCCAACAGATCAGTAGTCTCCAGCAAGTACTCATTTTTCAAATTTTTATATGGCAAGAGCCTGAACGGTCCAGGACCTTGCAAAAAGCATGTCACCTTCTTCCCTGGGTCTGCATTCTTTATGGTAAAGAAAGCAATTGGGGTAAAAGGTGGCTCTGATTCACTCAGAGAAACCACACCATCTTTCTCTGAAGCAATGTAACGGGGTATGATGGCTGGTGGTCCCGAAAGCCGTTTAACGACCTTCACAGTGACGGTAGCAATATCAGGTATGCAAGCTGGCCCGTTAGCCAGCACAACCATCTTGTACAACTTTCCAGTGTCAGAATCAATCTTTTCAGCTAGCTTGATGACCCCTGTGATTTCATCCAAATGAAACAGGTTCATAGTTTCTGTGGTGACCCGTTTACTGAAAGTGTAAGTAATTTGAGCATTGGTACCCTGATCTGGGTCAAAGGCATAGAGACGGGCCAGCTGTGAGCCCTTTGTGGTGTTTTCTGAAAGTGTCACATTCACCTGAGTCTCACTGAATTTGGGGCAATTGTCGTTTACGTCTGTGATGATAATTCTAAGAGTGGTAGTGCCCAAAAATGGTGGAGAGCCTCCGTCCTCAGCAATGAAGTCAGTTAAATATTCCGCTTTCATTTCCCTGTCCAGTGGCCCAGTTATTATCAGAAAAGGCGTCAACTCTCCCCCTTCATTTTGCTCAACATCCAGTGTGAAAACTCCAAAGTCATTAGCCAGCCAGTAAGTCTGAACCCCATAAATGCCTATATCTGGGTCTACAGCAGATTGCTCTACCACAAACCGAGCATTGACTGGTGCATTTTCCGGCACAGACACCCTGATTTCATCCACTGGAAAATGTGGCTTGTTGTCATTAACATCTTCAATGATGATTTTGATCTTAACTAGCTGGAAGTACTGCTGTGGCAGAATCATCACGTCCAGAGAGATAGTGCATCCTTGACCCTCGTGGGAATCTGCACATAGAGTCTCTCGGTCAATCTCCAAAGCAGAAGTGTATAGCTGCCCAGTTGTATCACCTAGATTAACATACTGAGAGCCACTCTGCCTTAACTCCAGATGGAACAAATGAGGGGGGTCGACAGAGAAATCCAACTTTAAATCTTCTCCAATAGACCCGATGAGAATCCCTTTGGGTAAGCCTTCCTTTATCTTATAGACAAGATGGCTGAACTTTGAAAAGCAGGACAGAGGACTTGTGTACAGCAAGAGAATCCAAAAACCCTAAAACCAACAGAAAAATGCACACTTTAATAAGAGAAAAATGTTCACAAATAAAAAAGATGAAGTTCATATAAATTTTAAGAAGTGTATGGTCCAGAGAAGGTGCAGGACGAAAGGTAGTAGTAATAGTGAAACGTTGTACTATCTTAGCTAACAGGTAAATAACTCAGAAATGTAATAAGTTGCTCAGCTAGGTTAGCTGTTCAATGCTTCTTATAGTCGTCTGTTCAATCTGATTCATCTGATTCAGATAAGGATTGTCACAAATAGGCTAAAGGTCCTACATTTCTGTCACTGAGCCTTTAAATAACGATATCCATACTATGATCTACAGTACTTACTAAGTAAAGTATATTGCTAGTAATTTCTAAGGAATTTCTAAGGTTTTCAAATTAATAGTATACAATTGATAATTTAAAAATTAATAATTATGTAAAAAACAGATTTCAGATTAATAGTACCTATAAAATTGCTGCAATAATTAATTTTAATTTATAATTAAGTAAAAAAAAAGATTTCAGATTAATAGCAAGTATACAATTGTTGCAATGATCATTTAATTTATAATTTAAAAATTAGTCATTCATTTAAAAATGTATTATGTACATGTATGATAACATGCAGGCTCCAAACATATCTAAACTGGCTGACCAAGTTGTTAAAACAGAATTAAGGATGTAGGCTGCACCTCAGTGGTTCCACCCTGTACAAAAAAAATTCAACCTGACAGCAAAGAATGACAGATATGTAGANTGAGTTCAGATAATCCTGTTTATGGGTAGAATCTCGACTCCTAAAATGAAAAGTGAAATAAAATGCTGAATCCCTTTAAATTCTTTTTGCATAACTATCCAAAAATCTCTGAAACCAAGACACATGCCTATGTTTGTCAACTTCATCTCTAAATAATACCACAAAGCATTCCTTTAGAAAAAAAAAACAAACTTACCCAGAACTTTCCTTCTCTAAGAAGGCAGGAACCTTTGCGTATGTTGCACATGTTTCCCGGCCAGTGGTTTAGTCCAGAGGGATTATTTTTACATGTTGAGCGCCGAAGAGATCCGTCACCTTCAGCGCTTCCTGCGCGTCTGAGCCACTCCGGCCATTCATCTCCCTCACCGAACCACGGAGAAAACACGCCCACTTGCATGTTAATCAAGCTCTGGCACCGACCAATGAGCTCGCAACCCAGCCCCTTTTTTTTTTTGCATATTAAACGAGCCAAACCGGGCGTTGTGCGCGCGCCAGTGCAGTAAAAACGCGCTAAGCTAACTAACTGACTGAGGGACGCAGGATGGCGCTTATTAGGCTGTTAGAAGTCAAACTCACACAAGTTTTATTCGGAAATGAAATATTTTTGAAATGTCTTATGACTGGCTGTGATATTAGATGGAAGGATAAACTAATATCTATGAAAGAAACTCGACAATGAAACTATTAGTGTTGAGCAATGCATTACATGGTAAGGTCTCATGGACAACTCGTAGGCAGCTGAGTGTTTCATGCTCATAATGATCTACTGGGTTCAAGTTCATATCATGCTTCCTCTGAATATGAAACATTCAGAGTCAGGGTCACAGTGGATCCAGAGCCTAGCCCAGGAAAACTGTGTGCAGCAAACACAACACACACACACGCACACATTTCACACCTGGGGCAATTTAGCACAGCTAATCCACCTATTGACAGGGTTTTGGGAGATGGAAACCTGAGACCTGGAGAAAACCCACACAGACCCACAGAGAACATGCCAAACTCCACACAGCGATCATGTTGCCCAAATACCAAATGACGGTATACAAAAAAGTTGTAACTCTTTCCTTCAAACCAAAAAACACTAAACCTACCATATCTGTCATCTGTCATTTTGTGTAATGTGTACTTTGATTCGGACAATGAATGCTTTAGTCTGTTTACTATTAGTTTCTTCTTTTCTCTTTTAAAGGCATTTTAGGGATACACTGTAAAAAATATTCTAGATTTTACAGTAATTTATTGGCAATGTGAGTTGCTAATAAAGTATTTTACAATTTACAGTAAACACCTGTAAAACATATTTATAGTAAAGTACTGTAATATCATACATAATATAAAATAACAGATAACTCCGTATGTTGATGGAGGATATAGCTGAATTGAAGGATCTTGTTCAAGGAGCTAATCATAGTTTAGTGGTGCTGGGATTTGAACACATGACCTTCATATCTTCAACTCAAAACCATAACCACAGAGCTGAGTCATTGTCATTGTGAGTCACTGAGTCATTGTGATCTTTTAGTGGTGTTAATTCAGTGCTAGAAGTAGTCAAACCAATGTAAGCTGGTTGTGGTAGTGTTGTGGTGGCTCAGTGGTTAAAGCTTTAACTCACAGTTCAGAAGGTTGTGTGTTCAAATCCCAGTGCTGTCATGGTTGGGGTAAGACTTGTAACCCTCAGCTCAGTTGTATCCTTCATCAGGCAAGTGTGCTGGGTTATGTGTCATTTTATACAACATTAAGATATTACAGTACTTTACTGTAAATATATTTTATAGTAGCTTACTGTAAATTTTACAGTACTTTACTGGCAACCCAAATTGCCAGTAAATTACTGTAGAATTTACAGCAATTTATTACAGTGTATATAAGGATGATAAAGTAAATAATCCATGTCTTTCATGTTCATTACACCCACAAATGTATTGCATGCGTGCCTTCCCAGTTGCTGCTAG
>CM074955.1:5534982-5560408 GCA_037577455.1 Pangasius macronema
CCATCTAATTAAAGGCAGAAACACACATAAAACATTTTTTATATACAGCTATATAAATTCAGGCGTTAAGGGGTTAAATATAACTTATAAGGGTAAAAATGTATAATGTTTATTTATAAATAAAAAAATATATATCAATAGCTGTGGTATAAAAAGAACAAAACACTTAAGAAGGTGCTGCTACAGGAAAATAATCAACACCGTGTTAACAGGTAATCTGCTTCATCACACCATGCTGTCACTGATTATTTCCCTATAACAGCACACCCCAAGTGTTTAGTTCCTTCCTTAGCTGACATAACGTGACCAGGCAGAGAGAATATGTCTGAAATCTGAGCGGAGTGATGACACTGATTGCTTTCAAGGCAACATCTTGAACAAAAGAAATGAAGACACTGACCGGACGGATCGATCGTCGCTGCCTGTCACTGCAATCGGCTGTTTGGGATGAAGGTCCAGAGCCCAGAGCTCGCCCTCGGAGTGACCCTGCATGACCAGAAGAGGTTTATCCCTGTCTCGCACCATCACCTCAAAAATCTCACTGTCCTGCGTCCCGGCTAGGATACGGTCAGCCTTCCAGCATACGCTCCGGATAGACAGACCTGTGGGAGATTGAAAAAAAGAGGAGTATGCACTAGAGTAACTCCAGAGTATTAAAGGGCAGCGAAGCATGACGCGACCATAACAAACTTGGGGGCAAATTATCAGCTTGCAAAGTGCAGTTTAAAAATATGCCAGTGCAAGCACAGAAATGAAAGCATGCAACAGCAAATCTACGGATGCATGAAATGCAGCTGTTCTATCTGTACCTATAAATTACTCCTATTTGTAGACAAACTATGACTCAGTAATCACAGAATAAAGTCAACACTGGTTCTGACCTGAGTTAACAATATCTTTTATGCTATGAGGTTTCCTATGAGCTTTCTTATGAGGTTTATTAGTGAAGAGCAGATTTGGTGGAGCTGTGGGGCTTTTTCAGCAATTCCGTTATAGCTTTAAAGGATTAATGAGATTAAATGTGGAGAGGAAGTGTTCAGGGTGCTTTCTTGGCTGAATGTCATAATTATCTGAAGTAGTAAATTTAGCAGTCAGTGCTAAGCATACTCATTATACAGTATGCTGGTGTATGCTGTATCCTATAAAAAAATGCTTCTGTATTTTTAGATGTGGGCTTAAGAAGAAATGACAGGAAAGTGACATGCGAGCCACCATCTGTCCAATGAATACTGATCAGTAAGTGCTCCAGGCACGGAAAAACAAGACCGGGTTTCTTCTTTCAATCCCTATCCATTTTTTGTTGTTGCATAAAAGTTGCCTGGGGTTGAATAGCTCAGTAAAAATACACTACTGTGCAAAAGTCTTAGGCACACGCAAAGAAATTCTGTAGAGCAAAGATGCCTTCAGAAATAGTGAAATTGAAAATGTAGTAATCTCAGGTACAATTAGTGCAGTTTTATAAGGAAATGAGCTGTAAGTGTTACTGAGCATCTTGCACAAGCAGCCGCAGTTCTTCTGGAGACTTTGACTGTCACACTCGCTTCTTATTTTTGCAGCAAAACCCAGCAGCCTTCATTATGTTTTTTTTTTTTTTTTTTTTGCATGAAAAGTGTCTCTTACATAATATGCTGCTTTTCATTTGTCTGTAATATTTAATTTTGTGCTGGAAAACTAATGTTTGGAACTGTAAAATGTTTTTGTACTGAATCAATAATGTAGGAGTCATAAAATAAAACTCTATATCAATTTGTACTAATAAATAGAGTGCTTTTTCATAGTACTGTATATCATCCATTTCTGTTACGAGAGACGCCTTGGACTTTCGTTTCCTGCTCAAGATTTACTAAGGAAAACGGCAGATTACGAAATCCAGGTGCAAATGAGCAGGTATCAACAATTAAAAACAAACAAACAAACAAAAAGTTTATAAAAGTATTAAAATATAAGAAATACTCACTCACTGTCATTTGTCATTTTTTTACCTTTTCCCCCTTTTCCCTTCATTTTTAGCTTCTAAAAGTTTGACCTTTACTTGTGATTTTTGTTTACTCTTTCTTACATGGACATGGGATTTTCTGCTCTGAAATATATATATATTTTTTAATTGCTTCGAAAATTCTTTCTTTGCTTCTTAATTTTTAGTTTGTTAAGTGTACATGGCTCAGTCTTGTCACTCCAAATTCCAGTTGACGAATAGACATTTAAGGTGTACACATTCTAGTCACATGAAAAGGAAAAAAAATCAGCAATATGTGATATTTTTCATTTGTGTCTTGCATTTGTGTTAAATATTTTCTAAGGATATACACTCTAACACTAAGATATACAAGATAAACTGTATACTCCTAAACAGCAGTGCTGACCGCGTCAATAACGACGTATCCTCAAACAAAATTCATTCGACAGGCTATCACGAATGACTTATGCTACTATCTAGTGAATTTTATGTTGCTGAGAATTGACAGTATTAAGCCATCCAGCATACAATCTAGCAACTCACTCAGTTTTAGACTTAACTTTGTTTAACTGTGTTAATACAGCAGGTGCAGTTCTCATCGTCACAGCAGAGTTAATCCTATTAACCAGGGTCGCCAGGTTTCAGCAAAAATTTCCATCCCAACTACATCTCACAAACCATACAAAAGACTAAAACTAGCCCAAAGAATTCAGGCAATGAGAAGGAGAAGACATTTAGACACACTATGCACTTACATTTTGTTTGAGGAAATTAAATTTAATTATGATTATTTGCTATAAAAAAAGACCATAGTGGCTGCAAACTATACCAATCTGGCAACCTCATAAGCTGTCCTGTCCTCTGCTCCTTTTCCAAGCATGTGGCCAATGGACCGGGAACACTTGTTGTAGTTCTCATTTTTGACCACGAGGTAGTAACTATCATTATGTGACCACGAGTAATAACTATCAAAGCTAACTGGGGTAGTGAGCACACAGCCCCATGATTTCGCAACATCTAGAAAGTCAAGCCAAGTGGGTTTTTATTGTCATTCCGCTATGTAGCTAGTACATTGGAACGAAATGTCGTTTCACCAGGACCATGGAGCAACACGTAACTGTACAGTAGTTTAGTGCACAAGACTGCATAAAGTGCAAAAACACAACACTGTGAGACAAGTGAAGGACAATAAGTACACAGAACAATATACACAGAACAAAATACACAGTACAATAGTTACACAGTACAACAGTTACACAGTACAGTAACAACACAACAGTGTTGTGTTGGAAAGCTATTGCAACAACAGGCTACTGAGCAATGTAGAAAAGCAAGCAAAACAACGGAACATCTGTCAAATAGCAAGTAATTAATAGAAGTAATTAGTATTTCAGTGTAATTTAAAATGTATTGAGCTGTGAATGAGGGCTTTAGGATTAACATTTGTTGAATGGCTGATATAAATGGTGGGGCTCTGTCTCTATGGAGAATTGCGAAAGTAATATAAAACAGTGTGAAGCTAATGCCAGATTTACCCTTATATCCCTGCTCAGCCTCCCTGAGGTCAATCTTGGTGATGGGTTTAAAGTCCACATCCCAGAGTCTCACGCAGCCGTCGCGTCCCCCAGTGGCAAAGCCTTCCTCACACGAGTGCATGCTGAAGATCCCGGCCTACAGAATAACAATAAAAAAAAAAACAGTCTAAAGGAAATCATTTCTATTCCATATCCATGCTAGCCCTGCAGGCACAAAAATTACACCGTGCAAGAGCAAATCATGGAAGCATGCGAGATGTAATGCAGCCGTTGTATCTGTTCCTAGCAATTACTCATATTAGTAGACGTCTGGGTGCACATCGACAGTGACTCGATAATCACAGGCTCAAACAAGTCATCGTTGCTCCTAAGATGCAACCATAACCATAAATCAACACACTATCTGCGTAAGACTCTGCTGAACATCTAGACCTAGGTTTTCTTCTGACATCCATGCTACTGTTCAGCAGAAGGATTAACGAGATTAAAAGCGCTGGGGAAGTGGAGTGGAAGCGTTCAGGGATTTCTGCTCTGTGCTGCTGGATCAGTAATATACTGAAAGGCTTTAGAATTTATTGGAGATATCTGGCAGACAGCGCTTGCCTTAAGCACTCTATACGAAGCTCTATGCTGGGATCCATGCGGTAAACACAACTGCCATATAATTTAGTTATAATCAGTGCTTTAGAGGTTTATATTTGTTGAAGACATGCTGTTTTTTTTATTATCAAATTCACACCGAACAAGAGACATTAGCGACATGTGAGCAACCATCTGTCCAATTTACACTGCTCTGTGAATGCTCTGGAATATATCCATGTCTATTTCTGCTTTAAAAGATTCGGCAAATACAGATAATAAGAATGAAATCAAACTGAATTTTAAAGGAATGAGAAATACTTCTTGCTTTTTACTATTTATTTGCTGTTTAATTAAAGAGGCTGCTTTTGAGTCTTCTTATTAAGTAAGGATAACATCTGAAACATCTGAAAATGAAACATCTGAAAATTCATTAAAGAATGGCATGTCATACTTTTTATCCATTTATAGCTACATTTAATGTTGTGGAACGGCTGTGAAACAAGTTAGTTCCTATTCTCACTTGTGTTATAGCAGCTATATAAAAAGTCATTCCTTCGCATTCCTTTTTTCTCTTTTTCTTGATGTTAACAAGACAAGGAACCTAACAATCTCTCTCTCTCTCTCTGTCTCTCTGTCTTTCTCTCTCTCTCAAGTGAAGTGACTTTGTGGCCAAGTGTGGTGACCCATACTCGGAATTTGTGCTCTGTATTTAACCCATCCAAGTGCACACANACTCGAACCCACGACCTTCAGGTTCACCTTCAGGTTACAAGTCCGACTCTCAGACCATTAGGCCACGACTGCCCCAACAAGCTACACATGTTACTCCTGAGATGCCAGTGATTCTGACTACTGAGGATTACTGAGGATGGAACCACTTAGAAACCATGAAGACAGTTTTGGACTTCAGTTGATATGAACAGTTTTGCTACAATGGCTTAGGACGACAGTTGCTATGATAGGTTTAGGACTGCAAAACAGTTTTGCACTTAAATCTCCATCAGTGAACAGTTGATAGCTTCAACAAAATAGACTTCGTGTGAAACCTATAAGTTTTCCTGGTTACACAATTGCACTTACAGAAGTAAGTGCACAATTACTTGCACAATTGAACATACAGTATATAGTTATAGAAGGGAATTATTTATAATTGCACTATCCAGTATCACCCAGATGAGGACAGGTTCCCTTTTGAGGCTGGTTCTTCTTCATGCTCGTATCATCTCAGGGAGTGTTTCCTTGCCACAATCGCCTCTGCCTTGTTCATTAGAGATATAGCTGCTTTGTGACAAAGTCCACTTTTAAAAGCTCCATATAAATACGTTGAATTGAACTGAACTTATTCAATAATAAATTGAATAAATGTTATACAAATGTCTCCTCACAAATACTGCAGCTTATCAGCCAGTATACATTTGTTTTAAATAACATGTTTTTTAAAATCTGTTTATTAGTAGAAAAAATAAATTAGTAAATAAATTAGTTACAGTTTGGGCTCTTGGACACACAACAGGTTTGATGCACCACATATGGAAAGAAGTCTGCTATTTTTTTTTTTTTGGCCCAACAGAATATAAAGGATGCAACTAATTGAGTATTGCTTATCACAGAATACCTTCACACCAGTTTAGAAACCGAAAACATATAATCCACGCACCCCATGAGCCGCCTGCACGGTCCGCACTAGGTTTAATCCCTTCCACACATAGATGTCTCCGTTCAATGCACCCGAGTATGTCACCTCCTCCTTCGCTGTCGCCAAACACAGGATCGTCTGTAGGTCTCCCGTCTTCCCAAAGATCCCCCTTTTGGGTGTCAGTGCATTGCCGCATAATGTCCAGAACTAGGACAGAGAAAGGAAATAAGAAAGCACAAGAACAAACAATGTTTAACAGAAACTTACAAAGAATTTCATTAAAATTCTATCAGGGCGAAAGTCAGACTTCACACACAGCTTGAAGTTATCTGCTCTGAAAAATGTGCCGTCGAAACTGGTGGTCTGTCGCTTTTACAAATCCTTATCTAAAGCGGACAGGAGTGACAATTCAATTAGTTCAATCTGACTTTATCTGCCAGCTTTTCTCAGCAGTAATTGCTTTTTCTTGGAGAGAGAACAAACACCAAGCCTGAGGCGAAGATGGAAATAATACAGAGGATGATATATGGTAAGTAGACACTAAGGCATGCTGAATTTTCTGGCATCGATTTCTATATGGCTTTTCAAAGCTTTTTAGAGTGTGTCGGGGAAAAGGAGCACACGGTTCACTCACTTTAATGTGCTTCACTCCGCAGCTCACCAGCCTATGCGGCAGGAAAGGATCCCAAGAAATATCGAAGATCTAAAAAAAAACCACACAGGAAATTGCACTGTTTAGACAGACTGTCACAGACATCACCAACATCATATCTGAGCTTTTCCTTAAAAGACCACTCAGCACACAATCTTATCAAATCTGATCTTTTGAGTCCCATCCGAGAGATCTCAGTGCCTATGTGACAAAGATTCATCTGATGACAGTCTGATGTGTTTTTAGTGATAGGGTTTTCTTTTATAGAGTGCAAGTCAAAAAGCTGAGAAAAATACAAGAAGACAGAGACAGCAAGAAAAAGAGAGAGAGAGAGAGAGAGAGAGAGAGAGAGAGAAAGTAGACGAAAGTAGAAGTAGACGAAAAGAAGAAATACATAAACAGAGAGTGATAGAGTGTGCTTGCTATTGTATTACAGAGGACATCTTTATCTAACCTACTTACAAACAGAAAACCACTTATTAAGATGCTATGTCAATTCTTGAATTCTTCTATGTTGAATTCTTGATTCTAATTGGTCAGAAGGTGTTTTTTTTCTTCAGAAGGTACATATTTTTTAACACCAGGTCTGAAAGTAGTTCTGACTAAAGCATAGGTTTATATGCACTAGTCCTAATATGTCTGCGTTTCTATAGTAATAGCTAATTCACAGGAAAATGTATGACAGACGCTTCACATAAACAAAAAGTGTATAATTGTTGATATGATGAAGTATATCTTTCTTGTTTTCCTCCACAGGAAAGTCTTCAGGACAGAGGAGTTTACGCTTTTGTGATTTCTCTGTAGAATACCAAGCTGTGTTTTATTTTTGTTTTATTAAATTCAAGAGAAAGGAAAAAGAGAGGCTCTGGAGGGAACAAATGTTTACAGCTGCTATAACATAAGTGATAACAGACGAACTCGTTTCATAAATGTTCCATAATACTAAATTAAACTATACAGGCATAAAATGTACAAAATGTCATTCTTTAATTAATAAAATTCTTAATCATTGGTAAATTTCTTTGGTATATCAGGATCTGTAATGGCCTTACACCATCTTGTCGTGTTTTATTTAATCAGTATTAAAAATAAACAGGGTAGAAACACTTTCATCTTTTATATATTAAGTTAGCGGATTTAGATATCTGGTAAATCTTACTTAAGATAAGATCATTAGATTACAGATCATTGTTGCACCTCTGAAGCTACATTTACAGTGTTTGTACAAAAATAAGTGCACATTATCTTCTTCCTGACAGTGTATGAGTCTTCCTATCTCCGACGATCACTGACTTACCCTATCAGAATGCCCTGTGGCGGTGGCCAGGACACGCCCTTTTTTCCAGTCCCATACACACACTGTGTTTTTGGCATCGAGGCCAACAGACACCAACCGCTAGGCACAAAAGGAAGACAGACAAGCTGTTACAACATGAGCTGAATTAATCCCAGATCCATTATTGACTTGACCAGGCTTTAAATGATTGTCAGGACAAAAATAGGCCAATATTTTGACACAAGCACCACTACAATTAGATCAAATCTCTAAAAACCCTGCATGCTCACCTGTCCATCAGTGTCAAAAGCCAAACAGGCCACACCGTGTGTGTGCACGTCTCTCAGGATGGATACGGTGGTGAGTGTGTACGAGTCCCACACACAGATGTACGGATCTTTTCCGACCTGACCCGTGGCCACCTGGATCTTATCAGGGTGCAGAGCAAGGCTGCAAAAAAAGGTGCCCAAAAATAACATTTTTAGACACAGAGTTGTTTTATTGAGGACATTTTGTGCCTAGCTAACAGGGCTAGATTTGAGGGGAATTCAAAATGTGTTTAAAAAAATTGCTTATTACAAACATAGTTTTGGCTATAATGTGGATTCTTTACCAATCAAGGTAAATGTTCTTCTGCTGAGGAGGTGTTATGTAGAAGTGCACGTTTTTCATTGCTAAAGCAGTGTGTCAAAGTGAATACTATCAATAACCAGCATTTAATCAGCAGATCTATGTTTTAAATCCTGGCAGATCATAAATACTTCATTAATTAAGACGCAGTTTTTGTATCCGCCAGGGGAAATCTTGTAGTGTGAAACTGCATTTTAATTACATTTCCAAAAAGCTTATACATTTTGGAGAAACTAAAAAATAACATAAAAAGGTAATATATATATAAACGGCTTAGTAGTGTGCATACAGAGTGGATACGCTAGCCAAAGGGATGATTAACTTCCCAGTCGGGACCGCACAAGATTTAATCACATTACTCAGAATGAAACAGTGGATACAGGGGTTTTACTGTACTGCTGGGTGCATTTGTTAAGTGTATAGTGGAAGTGTATAGTGGAAGTATACATCACTGCTCTGTGGCAAAACAAGACCAAACAAAAAGTGAACAAAAGAAAGAAAGAAAGAAAGAAAGAAGGCAAACTGAACAGAAAAAAGGAAAATAGCAAGTGAAAGCTACCCAACCAAAAGAAAGCTAAACATAAACCAGCAATTGAAAGCTAACCTACAGAGAGAAAGCTAACCTTGCAAGGAAAAAAAAAATTAAATAAAAGCACACTAGTGAGCTAAAGCTATACTAGTAGGTAAAATAAAAGATAACATAATGGAGAGAAAGCAAATACAGTGAGTCATAGCTAATCTTGCAAGAGAAATTAGCAAGTAAACGCACACTAGCAAGCTTAAGCTATGCTCTTAGGTAAAAATAACCAAGCAAACCAAAGGCCTCAGTGAAAGTAAACCAAAAAAAAAAGCATACCGAAGAGAAATAGCTAACTAGTAAGTTAAAGATATCCAAGCAGGTAAAAGTAAACTAGTGAACAAAAGACCTCAGTAACATAAACGAAAAAGTGAAAGTAAACTGAAGAGAAAAACCAAACTAGCAAGAAAAAGCTACCAAGCAGGTAATGGTAAATTAGCAAGCAATGGTAAACTAAAAGTAAACTAGCGAATAAAAGCTAACCTACAGAGAGATAGTTAATCTAGTGAGTGAAAGCTAACCTTGCACTGGAAAAACTAATCTAGTAAATAAAAGAGCACTAGTGAGCTAAAGCTATTCTAGTAGGTAAAAATAACCTAGCAAACAAAAGATCACAGCAAAAGTATACCAAAAAAATTAAAAGCAAACTGAAGAGAAAAGGAGATTAGTGAACTAAATATATTCGTAGCATGTAAAACTAAACTAGCAAACAATAGATTTCAGTGTAAGTAAACAAAAACATGAAAGCAAACAAGTGAAGCTAAAGCTAAAGCAGGTGGAAAGTAGCTAACAATGCAGGTAGTAAACTAGCAAGCAAATGTAAACTAGACAGCAAAAGCAAACCAGCAAGTGAAAGCTAACCTAGAGAGAGAGAAAGCTAACCTAGCGAGTGAAAGCTAACTAGTGATTTGTCATCCTTGAGTGACCACCTGAAAATGTTTTAGCAGTAGCTACATTTCCATCCAAGGGTTTTTTTTTTAAAGGTTTAGCACATTGAAATATTTACCAATATCGCTGATAGAAATGCAAATTATTGATAAAATTTGTTGATAAAAATTGTCGACAATCTTTTTTTGTTTAACTTTAGCACATAATCTCTATGTCAATACTTCGTATGTTGCAAAAAAAAACTAGCCTGGAAACAATTTTTTTTTCGAGAAATATAGTTTCATATTCATGCAGAAAAAAATGTGTCACATGACAGAATTTACAATAGACGGCCAACTGTTTGCGATTAATGTAATCGTGGTAGCTATCAGTCATGGGAAGAAAAGGGATCTGCGTGCGAGCCAGCGCACCATAAACCTGTGGCACAAGATGCGCCAAGTAATTATGGTACGCAATTTCACTGGCCTCCGCTACATTCAGAGTCTTATATAATGCAGCATTAATTTTTCTTTAATAGCTGTGCACACAGCATATACACATCGGGGGCAGTCGTGGCCTAATGGTCTGAGAGTCGGACTTGTAACCCGAAGGTGAACCTGAAGGTCGTGGGTTCGANTCAGGTTGCCAGGATGACGTCATCACGCATACCATTTTATTGGTAAAAGGAAAATTGGATGGAAACAGGTGGGAGACAGCAAATATCGCAAACTTTCTTTTACGCATTTTCACTTTGTCTATAACAGAACAGCGCAAAATGTGGATGGAAACTTGGCTTGTTTTCCCCCAAAACTTTCCTGGAGGCAAAATATAACGTTCAAGTTTGTTTTAAAACTTTACAAAATATTTCCCTGAAGCATTTTCATCACTCTGAGCCCGATAGAACACAATGTATAAGTCAGAAAGGAAAGCATGGAAACAAAGCCCAGTGAGTCGGCAGAAAGGCAGAAAAACAATGATGTTATTGTTATCAACTGAGGACGCGAACTGTGGTGGATTGAGACGTAGCTTCTCAGTTTTCCCTGACGGTGCACTGTATTAAAGCCTTTCATCGTGCTGCATCTTTGTGGAGGTAGTCAAAGCTTTAAACTGAAAGCTTTATCAGCCTCCACATAACAGCCGCTCTGCCATGGAGACATGCTGTGGAGGCTCGCTGCTCAAGGACAGCATAGCACAAACACTAGCAAACGTTAATACACTAAAGAAAACAGCACTCTGACTGCGTGGGTTCAAAATATGCACATCATTAGCCAAGGTCTCTCCAAAATGTATTAATAACAGCTCCCAGCTGCCTTGTTTTAAAATGGCTGAGGTTACCCGAAACTGTGCTAAGTGCACTAATTAACTACTACCTAAATGATGCAGCTAGTCTGTCTCCAGAGAAAACTCCAATGCTAATCTATCTGGATGGGTGGTTGAAGCCATGTCACGTCGTGCACTGTTACTGTGTGCTATCCAGTCATCCAGTCAGCTAAGTGTGCTAGCCAGTCAGGCTGCTAGAGAGATCCTCATTAATGTCTATTCATGGCCAAAAGCTAAACTTGAAAGTGAATACAAACTAACAAGCAACAGCAAACTAGTGGGCAAAAGCTAAACTAGCATGTAAAAGCAAACCAGTGGGTGGAAGCTAAACTAGCAAGCTAAGGCAAACTAGTGAACAAAAGCTAAACTAATAAGCCAAAGCAAACTAGTCACTGAAAGCAAAAGTAAACCAGCAAGCAAAGATAAATTAACAAGCAGAAGCAAGTAGTAAGTAAGTAAGTAAGTAAATAAGTAAGTAAGTAAGTAGAATTTCTGTGAAAACTAAACTAGCAATTGAAAGCAAACTAACAAAGCTTTGGCAAACTTTTGGGCAAAAGCTAAACTAGGAAGAGAAAGAAGACTAGAGAGTGAAGATTAAAATAGCAAGCCAAAGCAAACTAACAAGCCAAAGCAAACTAGTGAGCAAAAACTAAACTAGCAAGCGAAACTAGCAAGAGAACGTAAACTAACAAGCAAAAGCAAACTAATGAGCGAAAGCTAAACTAGCAAGACAAAGCAAATTAACAAGTCAAAACAAACTTGTGTGTAAAAGCTAAACTAACAAGCAAAAGAAAACTAGTGAGCAAAAACTAAACTAGCCAGAAAAATAAAACTAGTGAAAGCTAAACTAGCAAGGTAAAGCAAACTAACAAGCGAAAGGAAACCAATGAGCAGAAACTAAACTAGCACGTGAAAGGAAACTAGTGGGTCAAAGCTAAACTAGCAAACAAAAGCAAACTAGTGGGTGAAAGCTAAAATAAGAAGAGAAGGCATACAGAGTATCCCAAAAGTCTCCATACATAAGGGAAAAGAACACTTTTTAGCAAAATGTAACATTATTTACAAAACAACCTCTACATTATTGCCATTTCTATGTAATCACACATGGAGTTTTCTCTCTTGCTTATGATCAACTCGTGTTAACACACTTGGTATTATTCATGATCGAAACCCAAACCCAAACCCAAGCAAAACTGAAAAGCAAAAAAAAAAAAAAAAAAAAAAGTGAGCGAAAGCTAAAATAACAAGCAAATGCAAACCTGTTGGCGAAAAACTAACCTAGCAAGCAAAACTAAACTAGCAAACAAAGCATCACACCACCTCTTCATTTATTTTCCTTTAGCAGCCCAAGTCTCAAGCGTTTTCTACTTTACTTACTAACATTCATGTATTTATAAAAAAGTATTCTGTCAGGTTTCTAAGCCAACATCACCCTCCTGAGCTATACATGTGATGGATAGAGAGGGGGAGACTGTAGAATGAAGGTAGAGAGAGAAAAAGTAGAAAAGAAGGAACAGAGAGAGAGAGAGAGAGAGAGAGAGAGAGTGTGTGTGTGTGTGTGTGTTGATTGTAGAAATCAACTTGTAGAAATCAGATCACTGTGTCCACTAGTCTGAAATCCAAGCCTACGTCTCTGGGTTGCTGTGTCAGTACAGATGTAAGACAACTGCTTCAGCATGTAGAAATGTGTGTGTGTGTGTGTGTGTGTGTGTGTGTGTGTGTGTGTGTGTGTGTGCGTGTGTGTGGACATCAAATTACAGCACTGCGTCATGACCAGTGTTGACACAGCAGGCAAGTCTGTTCTACCCTTTCACCATACACACACACACACACACACACACACCTGTATGGGAAAATGCATACATATTCATCTTACACACAGTCTTGGCCATGGCCATGGTGCAGCAAATTTAGTGAGGATGTGCATATACGTGCACAGAATGTCTGTGTCCACATTAATCAGGGGGAGTGTGTGTTTGTGTGTGTGTGTGTGTGTGTGTGTGTGTGTGTGTGTGTGTGTGTGTGTGTCTAGGCAGTTTACCCATGGCTCCTGTAGCTCTAGGCTTAATGTGCTTTAGAGATAGGCAAACACACCACACCACCCTCCAGTCATAATCCACATGTGCACCAGACCATTGAAAGTCAGGAATAGAAATGAAAATAGTTGGAGATAGAGAGAGAGAGAGAGAGAGAGAGAGAGAGAGAGAGAGAGAATGAGATGGAACGAAATAGTGATAGGAGGAGACAGAAAAAGAGAAATGAGAGACAAAAAGTGAGCGAGATAGAGAAAGAGAAAGAGACAGAAAGAGGGAGAAACAGCCAGAAAGAGAGAAACATACACAGCAACAGACAGAGATGAAAAGAGGCAGTGAGAATGAGAGATAGACAGAAAGAGATACAAACAGAGAGATGGTGAGACAGACACAAACAAAGAGAGAAACAGATAGATAGAAAGAGAGAGACAGTGAGAGAGAGTGAGAGAGAAAACAGACAGAAAAAGTGAGTGACAGAAACCGACAGAGAAAGACAGAAATAGAGGAGACAGAGACAGTGATAGAGGCAGGGAGACAGAAAGAGAGAGAGAGACAGAGACAGTAATAAAGAGAGGCTGAGAGACAGAAGCAGAGAGAGGGATAGAGACCTAGAGAGACAAAGGGAGCTGCACTTCCTGAGTGCTACAAACCTCAAACACTTACAAAAAATTTACTTTAAATCACACCCCTAATCCTGCTGTCTCTCACCAAAACGGACAAATCTCCTGTCTCATTAAGAAATCACGGAGAACAGCAATTCTGAAATGTTTAAATTTGCGAAGTGGTGAGCTGCACAAGAGGGAACTGAACACACAACTACGTCTGAACCTGGGACACCAGGAAATGGGACAGAAAGAAAGAGAGGAATATAAGAGAAACAGGCTGAGAGAGATGAGAAGAAGGAGAAGAGGGAAAGCAGTGGTTTTCTGTTTTTAAAGAGCTTGAGGCGCTGTGCAGTGAAGTAGGAAGTTCCACATCATGGCACAACTGCAAAGATCTGGCAAAAAAATGCCTTGTTGTGTTCCAGCCATTCTCACTCAGCTCACAGGAAGTTTACCACTGGGAGCCAACAACACAATAAATCACACAAATACTCACAACATTATGGTTTAACGTCCAAGAAACTCTGAAAGACAGTCATTGGAAACATCTCTACAACTTTAACCTCATTAAAAATGCAAGAGTCTATGAATATACATGACCTTGCCTTCAGGACACGCCCCATGCTTTTAGGACACACCCATATACATAGGGTCCACATTTTACATGCAAGAATGAACAGAATGAATACATCATGTTGGATGATTCAACAGGTTACTATCCTGTAGCTAATAGTAACAAGCTAACAACTTTGTGTAGCCTAACACTTCTTACTCTAGCTACTAACTAGCTAGCTAGTGAACCACTAACTTACATGAACAAGTGAAAGCAAGAAAGCGGACAAACTGACTAATTCCAATTAGTTAGAATTAATTTCTTATCTGTGTTTTGGGTTTGTTCACTTCTGATTTTTTTTTTCTTTTCATGTTTTTCTGCACCAGATAGATCACCACTTCTTCGTGATCCTTTGTCGTTATGTTTTTACCTTTACTTACCTTTACTTACCATTTACCTTTAGCTTAATTATTAACTTAACCCTCTACTGCATGAATTATTTATTTATTTTTTTATGGATTTTTATTACTTGAATTAGTTCAAGAAATAANTCAAAATTTAAAAAAAATTAGGGGGGTAGTTTGTAAATTGTTGCCATATGGCAACAATGTGCAGTAAAGGGTTAAATTATGTGCATAATCTAGCTATGTAAATTGCCGTTTCAGTTCTTTTCACACCCTGAAACTGCCTGATACGCACACTTTTTTTTTGCCAAATGATAGCAAAGTGTGCTTTTTTGTGTATCTGTTTTAAAAATCATGGTGGTCTGGGTTTCCTAAGTCCCTAAGCAACTGCATATCCCATGTACAGCAAGAAACATCCCTGTGTGTACATGCTGAAAATAAAAGTGAGATATACAGCTATTAAAGGAATCCCTTTTCACAGAAAATAATAAACTAGCTAGCTACATTCTAAAAAACAATGAATAATTCATGGCCTCTTTAGACTCACTAATCATTCGGGTCTTCTTTTTTTTATCACATTAAAGAAAAAATAGTTCAAATGCTGCTGTGTGTGCATTTATGATGGGTTTAATTTGTTTGGAGATAAAAACATAGATGAATACTGTGGAGTGATGGATTATGAATTATTCATCAGGTCATTTCAACTATGCATGCATCTCCACCAGGAGGCCTGTGATGTTCTGCTGCTAATGAGCACTCATCTGTGTTCATATGAGCTGATGCTGGATAATGGCTGGATAATGGCTTTAAACTACACTGGTCAGAACAAGGCCTTCTCAAGTGTCTGGAGGTTGGAGGTCAGCTGTAATGCTCATCATGTCTGTGGTTAGGAATGGAAAGCGGACCCCACAGCAGTCAGACGCAGCGCCATGGATTATCTTACAGGTTCCAGATTTGGTTTCCTAAATCACTGGCCCTCCAATTTGTCTTGTACTTGCAACTTAAGACGATATAAACACAGACAAGTCCTATGGTCTGGTCTCCAGTTCTTCTAGCAAGAACCCAGAAATGCACCACACCATGCACCTATGGTGTATACACTCTTATATAAAGGGTTCCTGTATGGTTCTTTGGATAGTTAAAGGTTTGAGTTTTGGGAAGTTATTAGGTTTTGCTTGCAACCTTTTCTGAAAGGGCATCCCTCTGTTTTACTATTATATTACAGCTGAAATGGCCTAATGAATTATTCATATCTAGGTTGTAGCAACATAAATGCCATTTACTAGGAACCATTTCTATAAGATATGGTTCGAAAACCCTCTGTTGTAGGCTGCTAGATGGAACTTGTTTTAACCTGTTTTCTAATAGCGTAGAAAATATCTCACTGGTAACTCTCATAAATTAATCACTACATTAAAGGTTCCACAAGGGTTCTTTGGATAATAAAGAGTTTTAGCTTTAGATATTTAAGGGATCTACTTGGAATCTTTTCTGAGAGGGAATCCTCCTTTTTTTGTAATTTGACTCGTTACACTCTTCTAAGGGTTCCTCAGAGGATCTTTGGACAGTTCTAGCTTTGGGTGGTTCTATTAGTGGTTCTAGTAGGTCTACTTTCTGAAATCCCTCTGTTTTAGTATCCTACTTTACAACCTTTAAATAACCTTTTTAACAATTCTGGGGCAAGGTTCTAGCTTCCAAAATGGGGTCTACTTTCTCTAAAAGAGAAAAAACTCTGTTGTAGGGCTTTACATAAAACTGTTCAGGGTTCTCTCAGAACTCCTAAACTAAAAACAAATCTTAAGAGTGCCAGCTGGAGTCTGCTTTAACCTGTTTTTCTGAGAATGTAGAATTTATCGCACTGGTAACCTTCATTTATAATCAAGGTTCTAGCTTTCTAAATGGCGTCTACTTGGAATCCTCTCTAAAAGAAAAAAAACTGTTTTACTACACAGCACTTGTCTTTAAAAAGGTTCCTTAAGGGTTCTTTGGATATGGTGAAAAAAGGTTATGGTTTGGATTTGGGTGAAAAAAGAGATCCCTGTTTTTTAATATTCTACCTTTAAAGAAACTTTTTAATGATTCAGATGCAACCTTTAAAGGTTCAGGCTACCTACCTGGGGTCTACTAGAGTGAAAATGGAACCATTTTTTTCTAATAATGTAGCACCTCACTGTTAACTCTCATTTAATAATCAGGAGTGCCACAAATTTTCCACAGTGGTGGACAATAAACTTCCTTCCTGCTTGCAACCTAGTGTGCTAGGGTTCTGCACAGATCTTAAAGGGGTCTTGGAGAAGAACCTTTACGAGTGGAGGATGGAACCTGTTTTTTAAGAGTGTAGAGCTTATCTGACTCTTAATAATCATTTACTAATCATTATACATTTAGAAAAAAAGGGATTTTCACAGTGGCTCTTGTCTTCTGAACAGATTCTGCTTTGGAATCGTGTTTTTTTTTTTAACAGAAGGAAACTCTCCCTTTAGGGTTCTATATAGTTCTCCTTGAAGGACTTTTTGCTAGGCACAACCTTTTTTTTAGACATATAATGGACATACAGTGGAAACCCCTTTGACATTGGATATCTCTTTTAATTTTATAGCAATGCTGTTTTAATATTTATTCTAATGCGTCCAACATATATCGTCCAACGTTCTTATAAACATTATAGATTAGTTGTTCTAAAATTTTTTAAAGATTGTTCAAAGCTGCTGTAAAATCCACAACACACACACACACACACACACCACAAGTCTTTGTCTGTTATGTTGCTTAGCAACCAAAGCTTACTGTTAACAGACTACATGATGGAAGAGTTGTATTTTGGGAATATTATTAATAATAAATGAAATCAATTATTAAACACTGCATGTTTTTTTTTTTTTTTTTTAAATAAAGGCAATAAGCAACTCAAGGGCGTGTGGTAGTGATTTTATCATGTTTAAAAGCATTTTATTCCACTTTGCGTCATGACAAGCAACACCCTTACCTGTGATGATCACTAGAATGATAATTTATTCAATTATAAGCAAATTAAACTCTCAAACATGATTCGAGATGCACTACGCTAAAGTGGAATATATTCTAAAGCATGTGTTTAAACAAATATATAATTGTAATAACACAGTTTGTGTATTACAACAAAAAAAAAAAAGAGTCACAAAGGTGTGTTAATTATTTTTTTAAACACATTTGCTTTGAATATTTATAGAATTCGACACGTAAAAGCTGTTCTCATGCTTGGGGATCCTGGTGTGTGTGTGGGTGGGGAGTGTAAAAATATAGATGGAGGAAATATGATACTGGTCACTGACTTGTTTGTGTTTTAAGCTAAACGATAAAACAAATATAGCAAAGAGACCTGCATCGTCTATATTAGATACAATAAGAAGTCGTTTTGAATGTTCAAGAGAGAAACTGAGACAATCATTGAAGGTCTGGCACTTCTGCTTTTCATAAACTAGTCATTTAAACTGCTTTTTTTTAATAATAAAAAAAAAGCTCAATAAGAAGAATAAAAGAGCAAGAGTTAAACAAGGCTTTAACATGAGTTAGAGCTAACCAGAGCTGTTCTTCAGCATGGATGAGGTATCTCTTTTACATTTGTCGTGCACTGAGCAACAGGCATTAGTCATCTACACAACTTTTTAATGGGGCCTTTCAAAAGCTCACCTTGCCGCTAGCTACAGGATAAACTGGGTTAATACACTCTCTCCTGAGACTCCTGATGTATGTGTGTGTTTGTGCGACGCTTCACACCGTCCTACACAGCACAGTGTGTGTTAAATGACTGATGATTTACTATAAATAGCTCTCCATTTTTTTGGCTGCTGAACCTAATTTAACTATCCATAAATACCTACATTCACAGTGCATTACTGCACTCATCATGTGTGAGGAGAGGACTGGGGTCTTTAAAGTCAGGGGAGTCACGGCAGCTTTTTAAAGTCAGGTGACGTATTTACAAATGGGCATCTTAGATATAACCTAAATTAGTACTTTGATATTTTGGTACTTTTGGCATACAACAGTTTTACTCAGAGTGTGTGATATCAATCCTTTTTATAATCTGTTAGTATTTTAAAATAAAAAAAGATCAACTTTAAATGGCTAAATCCTCTTGAATGGCTTGAAATTCTGTTTATATACTGTAGATTAGTGTTTGGACAAATGAACTCAATTTGTGATGTCACTAAATAAATGCTAAAGCTATGGACCATATGGTCCGAGATTAGAGGATGACATGACCGTTTTAGCAACATATATCTGTCTTAACCTAGCTAGCATAGCTAATATTTTAATGAATAAAATCATATCAATATATATTATCATTAAAATATACGACATAATTAGTAAAACTGACGACAAACTATTTACGATTAACTCTAAAACATACTGAAATCCCGCTTGTGTTGACCTGTAACCAATGCAAGTTAGTTTACTAACAGCTAAGCTAAGCTAGCTAAGGTTTGTGATATTAGTAAATGTAAATGTTAAGCTATTTGGCATGGTATGGGACACAGTTATGGTTTTTTTTTACACAATTAGTGTATACATGGCTTTAGAGGAGAGGTCTTGTACTCATCTAGTAGTGGTGTAAGAGGAATGAAACACTTTGAGTTGTGCTCTTACTGGAAAATAAACTTTTGGGTTGTAAGAGTAACCAGGGTTGCCAGTCTCATGACAATTTCCAGCCCAACAACATCTTTAAAAAACACACAAAAAGACCTGAAACTAGCCCAAAAAATTCAGGCATTGGAAAAGGCAGAAGCTCAATGTGGAAGTTCACTGTGGTGCGCACGCATTTTTGATTCGTAGTACCTGTAATACGCAAATTTATCATCTCCTGGTGAGGACGTTATCCACTCTTCCACTCTTTGCAATATATCTTACAACAGAAATGGTTCTGTACATCATAGATACACTGTATGCACTTACACTTTCCCTTTGTTTGNTTTAAACAAGATCTTGGTGGCCGCAGAATATTTTTAAACTGGACCCTGCCAATTCTGGCAGTAACTCTGCTTCATTACACACCCATCATTGATTATTTTCCTATAACAGTATGTCCTGATGTGTTTTACTCCTTACTTACTTCTATCAGTGGTCTTTGATGCAGATTTCTTGTATATGGTGTGCTAAGAACTGATGCCTCTTTCATTTGGGAAATTGTTATCCCTCAGCAGCAGTTGCTGAGGGTGGGAATAAACATGAATGCTTATTTAAAAAAAAAAAAAGCTTTCCCAGCCAGCTGTACCCTCAAATTGACCTAAGACGGCAAATCTGTTTGTGATCATTCATAAATATTAAAGAGCATTCAGAGAAAGAGGAAGGAAGTGAAGTGCAAAAGTGAGAAAGGAGCTGCGAGAGAGATGAGGCGCCTGTGGGTTAGGGTGTAATTTTGTCTTCATATAGTAAAAAGAAAAGCTTAGATTTCTAATTTACTTCATAATGGACCAGATCAGACATCCTGCATAATTGGACATCCGTCATCAGCTCTTTTAGTAGCTCAAGTTCATCTAAAGGTGAACATTGTTATTTCCTGCACTGTTTTATCCTGAGCTCATCAAACCAATATCACACCAGAGCAAACAAAATTATCTTTAATGAAAAGGCACTAAATGCTGCCAACACACGCTGCATCACCTTTGTGTAAAGCTCTGTTAATGCTATCTATTTGTTTTTCATTCATTCATGTTCAGTAACCGTGTTATCTTGGTTTGGTGGATCCAGAGCCTATCCAGGGGAATACTAGGAGTGTTGCAGGAATACACCCTGGATGGAACGCAGATCCATTGTATGGCATTTTTTTCTCACACACATTCACACACTCATTCACACCAAAGGATAATTTCGAGTATCTAACAAGTCTACTGGCAAGTTTTTGGGAGGTGGAAGAAAACCAGAGAACCCAGAGGACACCAACACTTCTGATCTGTTTCTTGGAAATAAAACAGAAAATATTGAAAGCCACAAGCGGTTCCTCAGCTTGTTTCTTAGACAGAACTCTTAAACCCTACAACAGAAGGTTTCCTCATCTGAGAGGGTTTCAAGTAGAACCCATTTAGCAAGTGAACAATCCTTAACTATCCAAAGAACTCTTAATGAACCGTTTTTTTTCTAGATAGATAGCTTAATGAAAGCAGATAGAGTCCACTTGTGTAAATATCTGAGGCATGACATGGTACTAAAAACCATGTGGCTGTCTGTGTGACCCTTGAACAGCTCCAGGTTCGATCTTAATGTCTATGTGAAGTTGTTCTCATTGTGTCTACACGGGTTTCATTTGGGTTCTCAGGTTTCCTCCCAATTCTCAAAAACATGCTGTTACGCTAAATGTACCTGTAGGTGGGACTGAGTGTGTGTGCATGGTGCAGTGTGATGGACTGGCAGTATTCCCACCTCGTGCCTGGTGTCATCCACCTTGACCCTTGACCCAGCAGCAGTTATTGAAGATGAATGAATGAATGAATGGTTGAATGGATGAATGTTCCCATACTTCAACAAGTGTCCTTACCTAATGATGTCATCATTGTGACCCAGGTAAAACTTCTGCGTGTGCTCCCTGGTGTTGTACACCACACCGACCCCGGCCACGAAGTACACGATCTCCTTCCCTGCCGTGTAGTAGAGGTTGTTGCGGCACTGGTGGCCCCGGTAGCCGTGAACCCACTCAAGACGGAGCTGGCAGCGTGGTGCGGTCTTATCGGCCATGCTTGCGCCCTCTTCAGCGCCACCGTCTGGCTTACGCGGGAAGCATCAGAGTACCGGTAGAAGTCCCTATTCTCCTTAATGCCTAGAAGGGTGTCCAATCTCCAATTTTATATATGTATATATGTATATGTGTAAATATGTAAATGTGTATATATATGATGGATATGGATACATATACATGTATATATCTGTGTGTGTGTGTGTGTGTGTGTGTGTGTGTGTGTGTGTGTGTGTGCATATATATACCTGGACTATAAAATGTAGGGGGCGTGTAGCCTACGGAGGAGCGGCGTCTTGGAAATATTTGGTTTCAGAAATCACAGCAGGATTAAAACGAGCATTTTGTCTGAGTCTAAACAGACTGGCGTTAGAAATAAAGCATTAAATCAGAGACGGCAGAAATTCAGTAGTGCTAATCAGAGTGTAAGAGGAAAAACGTCTCGTTGACGTGTGGGATTAAATGTCGGGATTGATCCACAACTCAGCAGGAAGTGTACAGCCTAGAGGTGCAGATCATGCAGAGACATGATCAGACAGTGCGATTAAATCATTCACCTACACATTCACATCAGATCTACAGCACGATTAATGCCCAGCTTCCGGATCGCCGCTCCCCGACCAGATGCTGGTTTTTTCCTTCCACCGTCCCGCATCGTCGCGCGCTCCAACCGAACCGTCCAACAGCTACAAACAAAAAACGCCTTTGAATTTCATTCATGAGCCCATCTGACAAAAAAAACCCGACCCGTTTTCTGTGGATAATCCCTTCTTCCAAAAAAAAAAAAAAAAAAAAACGACCTCAGCGCAGCGGCTGGTGATTGAACTCTTGTGCCTTACGCACGAGCCTTCGTGTAGCCGCGTTCAGGAATACGGGCTCCGGTTTGGAGTTACCGAGTGCTCCTGGTTACTACGACGCCTCGCGCTCCCGCTCCTCATCACGCTGACGCGTCGCGCCGCGCACAGGATCGTGGATGTTGGAGTCCTTACCGGCGTCTGATCCGGTGTGAATGAGAAGCGCGCGCATGGCAGAGGACTACAACTACCGGCCGCGTCTCGCGCTGTCCGAGGTGCTGAAGGTGCGCGTGATAAGAGCACGGGCTCCGGGTAAGACATGAGCAAATGCAGCGTCCTGAACAGGACAGTATTTTTATAATTAACGCAATAAATAATATTGCGATGAAGTGACAAAATCTGCAGGATATGACGTTAGCAGCAGTGTGTAAGAGGAGAGAGGGCGTTTCCGGTAAACTGTCGGAAACCATTTTATTAACCCCTGTTTAACCTTCAGGGGCAGTTGGTTTGATTAATCCGTTAATTATTCTCCTCCTCCTCCTCCTCCTCCTCCTCCTCCTTCCTCTCCTCCTCCTCCTCCTCTTCCTCTTCCTCCTCTTCCTCCTCCCCCTACTCCTCCTTCCTCTCCTCCTCCTCCTCCTGTTGTTGTTGTTGTTGTTGTTATTATTATTATTATTATTATTATTATTATTATTATTATTATTATTTCATTCGTTTAAAATGCAGCTCACAGTGTGAAGGGAAAAAAAGAGGAAAAAAAGGAACATAGGCACTACAGAGTGTATTACAGGGAGTATTACAATAAATAACAGAACCGACAGAAAGAAGAAAATAACAATATAAAATATAAAAATACATCATAAAAACTGCAAAAAGAATAAAAGTATAAATAAATAAATAATATAAAAGTAAAAGTTAGATGAAAAGCTCATATAAAAGCTATAAAAGCTACGTAGATGCTAAAATGACAGTTTTTTTAGGTTATTTATTTATTTAAATCAGTGATAGATGGAGTATCATGATGATAGATAGTGTATCCTGTAACATAACAACAATCCAAAATGTGAGTTTTTCCGTGATGCTCTGTCTGTGTCCAGACCTGGTTTCATCCTAGACCTTCTCAGAGGCAGTTAGAAAGGTGAAGGGTGGGCTTACAGAATATTTATTATTCATATTCATAAACTGGGTATATAAAATTTGAACAGATGAGTTTTTACTATTATAAATTACATGTTTTTTATAAACTTTGTGTAAAAAAAAAACTACGACAGTTCTATAAAAATCTTCTTGTACATTTCTTTGTCTTGTCCTAAGGGTGTGCAAACTTTTGCATCCTGTAATTAACTCCTAATTATATATTATTTTCTAAAAGGATTTATACACATGTAGCCTATACTAGTTCTGTTTTCTGAATCTCATTAAAAATTTACACCATCTAAAAATAGTATATATATAAAATAGTATATATTCAGCAGAAGTCGTGTGTGTGTGTGTGTGTGTGTGTGTGTGTGTGTTTGCTTATTTCTTATTTCTCAGAGATTAGAAAAGGGCTTGTAGGTTCACACTCCAATCTATAATCCCAGACATATGGAGCTTCCATATGGTGTTTTCCTCCAAAGACAGAACCTCATCAGCGTGCCGTTTGTGTGATCTCTACACCTCATACAGCAATCAGGAACACACTGTGTGTAAAACTGACTGAGACACGCTTGTCCTTCATGGCCTTTGTACAGCAAACTTGCCTTTATATCTTCACAAATCAATCTCTGGCGTTTATATACAGTATCATACAGCATTAACACTCTTTACATATGATTCGTTTTGAAAAATACCTCACAAATCTTTTTATGGCTTCATGTTCTGCATCTAGAAATTGTGTTCTTGTGATATCCTCATGAATGCTGCATTTTACTGGAAGTCGTAACTCATAATTCCCAACCTCCAACCTGGAAAAACCAAAGCAAAAGCACCCCTCGAATCGGAATTCCTACTCAGGAAATCAGGATGGCGTCTTCAATTCTGATTTCCTCCGAGTTCAGCAAGTGATGTCAAATCAACATGGCTGCATACAGCATTAGCAGTAAACACAGTAGCACTTGTTTTATTTTAAATGAGTTACACTGTATATACAAGCATTTGTTTAGATCAATCAACATGCAGACATATTCTCTTGTTAAATCTATAACAGTGACTTTATAGGAGGAAAGTATATATCACTCAGCACAGTCAGCTGGCTAGCTTGTTGCTAACAAAAGGCGAACATGGACAAAAGTTATAGATGTTTTTTCCTGCTTTGTAGCTTGAACGCAAGTCGAAAATGCTGCCATTTTGATCTCTGACTTCCCATTTCCGAGGTACGTTGAATGCAGGAATAGTAGTATTATAGTGGTATTACTAAAGCTGGGCGATATATGTAAATATTATGCATATAAATATATCAATATTGTGATATTACAATTGTGATACACATTTCTGAGTATTGTAGGACATCATATCAGTGAGGAAGTATCAGTGATCTTATAACTCCTTCTGAGGCTAAAATTTGTTTTTGTACCAATTGTACTATCAAATTCTCCAATCTGATTAATCTTCTGAAACACCAGCTCTGACAAGAGTGTAAGAGCAAGTTTTATATTAATTTGAATACATTATCGTTTCTACAGTAACAGGGCATTCACAGGGACTTCTATGGCAGATGTTTCACATCATCCAAGACTAATAATAAAGAGATTTAAAAAATTGTGTTAAGAAAAAATTCTAATGGTTGATATGGTGACGTGGAAGGAGTCTCCAGCGTTACTGTTTTCTAACAGTCAGAAGTAAAGCTGTAACTTTTAACTTCCATTTTTCTGACATGGGAAAGTCTTCAGGACGGACAATGTTGTGGTTTCTCCGTATTAAGCTGCAATTTTTTGTCTTAGTTTTTTAACTTAGATCCTGATGTCACTTAAGTTGTAGCAGTTACAGTCACTAACATGTTTCGTGGCTGTTCCACAGCATTAGCATGCAACTCTAAATGGACAAAAAGTATGACAAGTTCTTTAATAAATAAAAACATAGGAAATAGGACAATACGTAAACAATCCACTTCAGTAAATCCACTTCGCACTGGGCCGCATCACACCACTTCGTTTTGATTATTTTCCTAAGTGCTCTAAACTTTTTATTCCTTACACACTTCCATTTCAGATTTCCTTTCCACTGCACGCCATGATATCAACCTCTCCTTCTTCTTCTTCTTTTGGCTTTTCCCTTCAGGGGTCGCCACAGCGAATCATCACTCTCCACCTATCCCTATC
>CM074955.1:5560508-5575354 GCA_037577455.1 Pangasius macronema
GCCTCCCTAACTTCGTCCCCCAAACGTCCAACATGAGCTGTCCCTCTGATGTACGCCATGATATCAACATGTCGCCATATTAAAACTGAGACAGCCGACAGATCCCGATCTTCGGCTCTAAATGTATAAAAACGGAGAAAAGCAAACTAAGATAGAAAAACAAATAGTAAAAACAGAGACCCAGGAGTCAGTGGAATGTGGTAATGTTTAAAAGCATTTTAATGACATCGCACATATTTAACAGAGAGGGGTAAAAGGTCTACAGGTGCAGTTTCATACAGTCGGACTATAATGAGGTTACTATACGCCCTCACCAGCCCTGACGCTGCAAAAGGATTTCATTCCTATTATGCTATTTCTGATTGTGCAGTAGATGATTTTCTTTTTTGTTTCTTCATTACATTACATACAGTGACAGAGAAATGCACACTATGTATCAAATAGCGGTATAATGTAGCCAAAAAAAGAAAATCATATAGCCAACAAGCAAGCGACCATTTTTTTTTTGAGTAACTTTACCGTTTTTTATTCCAGTAAATGCTCGAGCTCCACTTTCCACTTAACATCGATGCTATAGAGTGTTTATAATACAGCTAGTTTTTCAATACTCTGTACTAGAATTATTTGAAACATATATTATGATGCAACTCAACAGAAGTGAAAAAAAACAAAATAAAGAAAGGAAGGAAGAAGTAAAAATGAAAAATAAAAGGAGTACTTTTTTCATATAGCATATAACATTCTTACAGGTCAAAAAAAAAAAATATGTGGTTTTAATAAAGGACACACGACAAGCAAATGTTAATCGACCTTCATATTAGCGAGGAGTTCTACGGCTTTACAGCCTGGAATTGTTAAAAGGCAGGTTTGGCCAACATGGCAACTATAGAAGCGAGTGGAATTTTAGCGAAGGATCCTTCATATGGAAACGTCAGATTCAGGTTCAGATCTGGAATCGCACAGTGGAATCGATTTCGTCAAGCGTCGCCGTCTTGCTCCCCGACAGCACAGAAAGAACACGCGCATCCCTCCGAGACAGCCTCACAAAATTGAGGAAAGCGTTTTTTTTTTTTAAATAACCAACCCATCTGAACGTCACGGTTATGTAAAAGAGTGATATTCATAATCAATAATTAAAATCATAGCTTTAAAATTGAAAGACAATAGAAACAGAACGAAGTAAAAAGACACATCTGATCCTCGGAATTTCCAAACCTGACCCATGACACACCCTAGCTAAAAATCTTTCCTTTTTTTTTTTGAGAATTTTTTTTTAATCATAATTTTTTTTTTATATGTAACTTTGGAACCCAATCAGAGGGACTTCAGGCACAGATTGTGGCGTATTCGCTCTTCGGCTTGCATGCTGGAATATCACATGAGGTGAACAGATAGGAATGAGAGAGAGAGAGAGAGAGAGACAGAGAGAGAAGGTAAGAGAGAATGTAAGGAAGAAGGTAAGAGAGAGATAAAAAGACAAATTTGATGAAAGCGAGGAATGGGACGTCTCTGCTGCTAGGGGAACTGGCCTCTACTGCTTCTTCTTGCTGAAGAGACTGAAACGCTTCTCTTTGTCCTTCTCCTTGTCCTTCTCTCGCTTGCCCGGGCTCGACTCGGTCGTCAAGGTGACGGTTGCCGGTAGTGTGTGGGCACGGCTGGAGGCAGGAGTGCTCTGGTTGCTAGGTGTAACGTCAGATTTGTCTGAAGGGGAGGAGCCACTGACTGCATTCTGAATAGCCTGCATCCATGTGTTCATCTCCTCCTGAAAAAAAACAAAGGTCACACAGGGGACAAGGGTGAGAGATCACACACACACACACACACACACACACACACACACACACACACACACACACACACACACACTTAGAAGATGCCCAAAAATCACAGTTTCCTCAAACTTTAGTCTTTAAAAAAGAGGCAACAAATGAAAGAATACTAGATGTGCTACATGGAACCTTTTCTACGAAGAGTGCTGTTTAAGTGATTTTATTTGTTTCTCAAAAGCAGTGTCTCAGTAGAAAAAAGCAGTTCCCCAAGATAGTTGATTACTGTAAAAACTCATCTAGTGTGAAAATGAGTGCACTACAAATAAAGCTACAAAAGACATGCAAAAATTGGAAACACGGCTCGGACGTAAAGTAACCAAGATGCACAACGGGACTTTGCGATGAGAGAAGAACCAGGCTATGCAAAGACAAACTAATCAAGCACCAAAACACAATACAGGTGCCCACAATCAGGTAACACACGACTGACAGGACACAGGGGCAGAGACAAAGCACATGACCAAAGCACATGAAACCAGAAATAAATGACATGAAAGCAGCGCTTGTTGTGCTCGGAACCATGACATGCGCTCAGAGGGGGACTTTGTTAGAGGTGTTTAGCTTGCTATAAAACCTCTCTCTAAAAAAATACACCCTCTTTTGTATTATTTTACATAAAACCTTTAAGGTTTCCCAAGGGAAATAAATTGAGGAACGTGCAATCATTTCAGATTTAACTGTACAATAAATACTACAAACAACAGAAACTTTTACGTTGCTGACCCTGAACCTAATATTTCTATTTATTTGAATGGGATGAAAAATGTATGTACTGGGATGTGGGAAATTTTTTTTTAATGCATATTTGGATTAAATTACAGTGGGCTGATATTTCCTAAACTGAACAATAACAATAGCTACCTTCAATGAGACAGTGGCTTGGCCAATCAGTTGTGTGATACTGTTTATTTGTAATAATTTTAATGTCACATTACATACGTAAATCTAGGCTACACTGTGTCTTTGTTATTTTGCACATCTTTGGAGTTTTTGTAAAATCACCTACATCAAGCTACATGAGGCAGACACTGTTACCATAACAACATAATTAGAATAACCAGTTCTAGCTAATATCAGCTAACTATATTAATGTCGGCTTACTCTATATATTAGGTTTATTATCATCAGTAATGCAGATGAAATGAAAAGTTTCCAGAAGTTTCCGAGCACAGCACTGCAGACCCTAGAGATTCTGGCATTATGTGGGTTTTAATTTCTTTTTTCACTGTCTGCCACAAGCTGGCACTGTTGAGCGATTTCCACACATTTAACCTTTCATGTGAGAATTTAAAACGGTGCCTTACATCATCTTTGGCTTGGAAGAGATACTCGTTTCCATTTGTCACTCTGGAAAGAAAAAAGAAATCCAGTCACGACAAAATGTAATTTTTTTTTATTGTCAGCTTTCATCGCTTCGGATTAGCGCAGGTTCAGCTCACCTCAGTTTGAAGACATGCTTCTTCTTCTTGTAGTCAACGGCCACCTCGCAGACGGCGTCCTTCAGGCTGACGGGGATCTCGTTGTGGTACGGGATGCCCTGCCCGGCGTTCTTGTTGTCTTTGTAGAAGCCCATCTCTTGGTTGTTGATAACACAGTACACGTTATGCCAGGACCTGGGAGAGATTTTTCACAAGGCATTTTTCAATCAGCAAAACACTGGCCTCAGTTCTTGGTGACTTAACTGTTAAACAACAGTTTCCTGATTCCAGATTCCTCATTATACTACAGCGCCATCGAATTCTCGATTCTGATTGGTCAGAAGGTTTTCTAACAGTAGTTCTAATATAGTATGTTCTCCTTTCTATAGGAGCAACTTGCAGAGACACGTGTATGGCAGACACTCCACATAAACAGATTCAAATGTGTGTGTAACTGTTGATACAGTGAAGATTTCTACAAGGAGACATTTATTTAACATGTACTAAAGGAGTCTCCAGTGTCAGCGATTTTTAAGTTTTCTGACATCTTCAGGACAGAAAAGTTTTTTCAGTAACATGACTTTAGAGGCTGGTGTGGGAACGACAATTCCTCTTACAGTTGTTATAATGTAACAATATCAGGAAGTAACTGACTTCATGTTGTTCCACAACATTAAATGTAACTAAAAATAACATTAAATGCAACTAAAAATGGACAAAAAGTGTCATTCTTTAATTAATGAAAAAATACTGTTGCAAAAGAGCAATAAATTACTTCATTCCTTTATTAGATAAATCAATAATCAACGCTGGGGTTGGTAATGCTAACTCCGCTTCATCACAACACGCCATCGTTGTTTATTTTCCTGTATTACAATCTGCACCCAAGTGATTTTTTTTTTTCTTTACAAAAGACATGATGCAATATCCAGGAGCTGTAACTACACATAATTACTATGAGTTTCATTCCTAGTAACTGAATAGTTCATACTACAGGTTTTTAAGTGTTTAAATTTAGATCAGTGAAGAAGATGGTGTTACCTGTTGGATGCCTTCTTGTTGTGGCCCTCATACTCATGCTTGCGGTGAAGGAAGCCCTCCAGCTGGGCGGAGGGAGACTCCTGACTTTTGGCTGGCAGGGTGGATGATTGGCTGCCCTTAGCGCGTCTGCCTGAGGTTGGGGAAGGGACAGGACTCGGCTCCTTCGAGCTCCTCTCAGGCACGCCGTTCACGATTTCTCCATCCACTCCGTCCTGAGATCAGACAGAAACACAGAGAGGGAAGCAGGGAAAAGTTACTACACTGTCTTTGAAGACATATGATTAAATATATAACTAGAACGTGTGTAACGATCAACCGAGACTCACAAAAACACCTTCGCATATAACAATCAAACTTGCAAGTCACATGGTAACACGGCACGGTAACGCGGGGCAAAAAAAGTACAGCCAAAAACTAAGCACATTTTGAAAATACCCACATTACCATGCCATGTTACCACATGACCTGCATAATAAAGAATAAATATAAATGTAATGCATTATCATAAATAATTATAACAATGTCTATAATGCCATATGAATTCATTATAACATATATGATGTGGATGTGTTCATAGTTCATTAGAAATATGACCTTCATAGAAAGAGTTACTACAATTTTCTTCTTTTATTCAGGATTGCTCAGAATATTGCAGTTTGAGGTGGTCTGTATGTGTGTGTGAGTGTGTGTGTGTGTGTGTGTGTGTGTGTGTGTGTGTGTGTGTGTGTGTGTGTGTGTGTGTGTGATGTAAGATAACTCACCCGTGGGGATTCCTGGTCTGACGGCAGTCCGTTCTGAGCGATCTGCTCTCCTTCTCTGTGGAAAGATGAGGAACATTTGTGCAGAATTAAAAAACAAACATAACTACTGAACTTCTCACAAGGAAAAAAAATCGGTGCAGTGAGTTTGTGAGTTTGTGAGTTTTGTGAGTGTGAAAACCTCTGCTGCGCCTCAATCTCCTTCTCTGGCTCTGGCGTCGGGGGTTTTCTTCTTCTTTCCTCTTCTTCTTGCCTTCTTCTCACTTCCAGTAACTCCAGCTGAGAGAGGAGGATGGACAGGTCAACCAATTTGACACACCCACACCCACACCCACACACACACACACACACACACACACACACATATACATGCTCCTGTTCCAATTCAGAAACCCTGCTCACTTCCCCTACTCCCTTATAGTAAGAGGAAATTCACCTTTTAGTAAAGGAATCAGTTCTTTCTGAAATAATTCAGTATGTTTAACATGTGAATATTTAAAAGGAACAGTCTAGAAGAAGAAAAAAAGTCTGTAACCAGTAAATCTACTGGTAAATCTGGTAAATCTGATTATTATAAAAGAAGAAGTACTGTATAAGGAAGCACGTATACTGTATTCATTTCCCTCACATCACTTCTGCTTTCAAGAAAACATTCCTCACAAGAGCATTCGTTTACTATAACAGCGGCTCTGACAGGATTTCCGACTGCAAGGCAAACCACAGGTGTGTATCCTAATACCTTATCGTTTCTATAGCAACGGCTCCTTCACAGGGACTTGAACGCCAGACGCTCCATATAAACTAAACTTAGTAATAAAAGGATTTAAAACATATTGTTACTTAACAAAGTTTATTGACCCTTTATGGAAGGAGTCTCCAGTGTCAGCACTGGAGGTAAAGCTGTCATTTTTCCGACATCTTTAGGACTTCTTCAGATTTCCAGTTTCTCAGTAACATGACAACCTGCGTTTTTGTATTAACTTCATTTACAGGAGCAGACTTAGCCCTTGGCAAAGACAGGCAACCGCCTTGGGCCCCCAGAAGCCAAGGGCCCCCTAAAAATGCGAACTATATATATATTTGTAATAATTACGTATGCTGAAATTTAAAATATCGATGTTAAAACACTGACATGAGGCCCCCATTCCTATATTTTGCCTAGGGCCCCCAAATCTCTAAATCCGCCCCTGTTCATTTATAGCTATTATAAGTGGTAACAGGAACTAGCATGGATTATGGATGGTCCATGACGTTGTAAGTAATTATACACTGATCAAAAGTATAATGTGTCATTCTTTAATAAATAAAAATGTGAATCTTTGGCAAACTTCAGTAGTATAAGAGGAATAAAACACTTCAGGAGATGCTGTTATAGAAAAATAATCAACTTCTGACACCATTTTGAGTATTCTCCTATAATAGCACATCACTAAATAAATAAATAAATAAATAAATAAATAAATAAAATAATAGACAAAAATAAACTGATTTTAAAATGTAATTTTTAAAAAGAATATAAAAACCTTAATTAAAAGAATTAAAATAATAATAATAATAATAATAATAATAATAATAAATAAATAAGATACAAAGTGCTGTACATTAAAAAAGTACAATAAATAAATAAATATTTCAGACTCTCTCCTTTCAACTCTGCTCAAATGCCAGCATGTACAAGTAGATTAAAACTATTAATAATGAATAATTAAATTATTATTAGTAAATATATGATTTTCAATAAAAAAAAAATAGAAAAAAGAAACCTAAATAGAGCACATGGTAGCAAGCTAAAGCCCCACTGACAGAAAGCTAATTAGGTAATATAATAATTAATCATCTCCTATGACTTTAATCTCATCATGGACACAGTTTGGTATTAGATGAATAAATGTATAAGATGTATAAATGTATAAGATGTACAGATGATGCATCATCTCTCACACATATTTTCGTCTGCGTAGTTGCCTCAGAATGCAAAATGCGTGCTAAAAATACTAACAGTAATGGGGTGTGTATCTCACCGTAGTCAGCCTCTCCAGAGCAGAGAAGCGTTCCTCCCAGGTAGCGGCCGACTTCTCAAATGCCTCGTGCCTCTTGATCAACTTCTCCACCTCATCCACACTCTGACCCACCTCCCTACTGGACAGGTACGGCTCCTGACCCAGCAACCACGCCTCGGCTACCCCAGCGTCCCGCGAAAACTGGTGCACTTCCAAAACTACACGCACACAGACACAGAGTAAAGGGAAGTAAGTGCCTGGATGATTAAAAGTGAGCACACACACACGAGCAACTTCTGTGTTTCGTATCAGATCTGACTGAGGAACAGGACACTGAGTGAATAAAAATGCAAGTAAATGAGAATATGAAACAGGATTTGTTTTTTGTTTTTTTTTGTTGAACATCGTGATTTCTGACAAAAACAGCACATATGGAAGGGTCAGAATTTAACAGGTCAATAAGGACACGCCCACTTTTTCAGCAGCCTACCAAATTTCGTAGTTGTGTTTGGTAAGAAAACTGGGGTACTGTTAATAAAGTTTTGTTTTTATTTATTTATTTATCATAACAGGAAAAAAAGGCAATACTGTGTACTGATTGTCTTTTACAAGGGGAAAGAACTTCTCTTCCCACAGTGCACTTTTCTTCCCACAGTGCATTACAACTGACGTCACAGTCTTATTTTTAGATTCTTATTACTATGTCAGAGTTATTATGCTACACAAAGCAATCTTTTTTAATCCCATAGTGCAAGATGGCCTGACTTCAGTTCACTTGCAGTGTATAAAGGTACCATTGGCAATGAACCATTTTACTTTGAAGACTTAATTCTGAACACCCAAGATACTCTCACAACTACTGCTTAATAATGTCAGAGCTCATGGTTAGTCAGAGGAAAAATCAGAGGCCATTCTGAGGTGGCAAAAGTAACTGCAATTTAGTGGAAGATTACAAACAAAAAAATATATTTGTTTTATTTGAGATTAATACAGATGAATTGAAGGACATCGGGTTTTCAGGATCAGGATTTCAGCTTTTCTTTAAAGACGATGAGACATATATATATATTTTCCAGATGAGAATGTTCTCATGTAATGTTTCTAAGAGCTCTTACAAAATTGCTCAGAAGGTTGTGTGAGCATCATTAGTAAATTCTTACAATCTGATGAACATTCTCTGTTAGCTAGATTTAACATATCTAATGCTTAACACAAGCTATTAGACTATTTTGTGATTTTGGAGGAAATGACTATGTGAGCACAAGTAGTGGACTTACTCAGTCTTAGCCACTCCCATCTGTCCTCCCATTTGTCAATCATTTCTTTCCTCTTGTCCGTCAACTGTAGCAACTTTTCTTTAATCTGTTCACAAAATGCAAGTAAAAATGATCAACTGTTTGCAACTGCAGTTGTAGGATGTTCTCAGAACACTGATATTCAGCGCCGCATAACTGAAACACCACAGTGGACTATAAATTGCTCCATCTTATTTCTTTATATAGAGTGTGCAGACTTGTCCCTCACCTCCTCTGATGCGTAGTGTTTGCGTGCCAGCAGAGACTTGCCCAGCTCGATGCAGGCGGTGAAGCTGTCGTTACGTCGCAGCTAGAGCCGGAACTACGGGACCACCAACAAGTACTCGTCGAGGTGTCTCCTGTGCAGGGACGTCTTTGGGTCCGTGCAGACACACGGTCAAGCAACAATTATTTTTAATCATGAAACCAAACAACACACACTGCATATCTGGTGACATTTCAGGACATACATACAAGGATTATCAGGATTATACATACACTAACCATAACCATAACTCTTTCAGTTTTGATAAAAGAGACACCGAGCTTTTCCTACATAATCTGCACATTTCAGTCCTCACACTCACCTGGGTTTCTCCTGGGCCTCGATGAGGCGGATGACATCCTCCATCCAGAGCATGAGGTCACGCACCATGTTGAAGAAGCGGAACTTGTCTCCGGTGTCGAGCAGACGTGCCCTCCGCCCTTCACATGCTTCCAGAAGGTTCCGCCATGCGTCCAGGACTTCACTCTCCCTCCGCTGGATATCATCAGCCTTATCGCCGGCATACGCCGACTGCAAACGTGTCGCGTCTTCCTGCAGCTGCCTGACCTACACACACACAGACACACACACACACACACACACACACACACAGAGGAGATGAAGTGTGATATCTGGATCAGATCATGTTCAGGTCATTTTTATTTTAGTGACACAATGAAGCAAAAATGTTAATGTCACTGATAATATTATACAAAAAACTGTGTGTGTCTGTTTACACTGAAAAATCCAATGGTGACCTTTTTCAATTTTAATTTCATAGCAATTATTTCAAGCTTCTTCATGGTTAAGTAGTGTAGTAATCACAGTAGGTTAAATGGTAATTAATTCTATTACAGCCTTACAAACCTGCGTCCCCAGTGCTTGTATGTCGTGTTCAAAGGTGGTGTGCATCCTCTGGAGCGCCTCCACTGTGTTCTGGTCTCGCCCGAGCTCTTCCGGAAGCTTCTTGTGTTTGTCCAGGATGCGGCTCAGGATCTCTTTGACATCGTGGTAGAACTTATGCAGCTCGTAGGAAGCCGCCAGGATCTGCGTGCGAGTGTCGATCAGCTCCAGAAGATCTGCCCAGGCCTCGTTAAGCCCGTCCTTCCACTCGGCGACGGTTGCTGCGTCAGCATGCCCGGCATTGATGAGCTCGTCGGCCATCCGGTTTACACCGTCCACGCGTTCCTGACCGATGTTGCCAGTGTCTCGGGCAAACTCACGGAAACGCTCCTGCAGCATCTGTGCAAGAGAAAAAAAAACAGATAATCTAATACTAAGGCTAATAATAAATGCTTTACAAAAATGTGTTGTTTAACAAATAAAAAAATGCAAAATCATTGATATGGTGAAGCTTTTGTTTAAGATTCATGGAAGGAGTCTACAGTGTCAGCACTTTATAGCGGTCAGTAAGTTTTCCGTCAAGGGCGATTCATCAGAATTATTACATGCTGCACTTTTTTTGTTAATGAAAACTTGATTCAGTTGCCCACTTGATCAAGTTGTAAATCTTTGAGTGCAATTATTCTGAGTAAGCATAATAAAAATGAAACATGGCCACCGTGGGCCAGGCAAACATCCAGGCAGACAGATGGCAAGAGGGAAAAGGCTGAAAAAGGTACAGTGTGCACTTACAGTGACGTGCTCGTAGTCCTGGCCCAGCTCGTGAGATCCTGCCACCACTTCTCTCTCAGCGATCCACTGCTCCAGATCGTCCACCTCGCGGTTCAGCTGGAAGAGGCGGAACCTCTCGTCCAGTTTTCCTCTCCTCTCCTCCGAAAGATCCTTCAGTCCTGCGTACAGCTTATCCACCTGCGACTGCCGCATGCCTATTCTCTCACTGCAGAGCAAACAGAACCANATAATCATATAACACAATCTCACTCTTCATTATAATACCTTCTGCTGTACTGCACATACCGCAACTTTAATATAAAACATTATAATTATTTAAAATGACATCACTCAGTGTTTCAAGTAAAGACGATATTATTTCTTTATTGTATTATTTTTGTGAATATTTTTTCACTGACACGCTATCCTCCATGTTTGTTTTTCTTGCTTGCAACCTGAGATGCAACCTGAGATGCAACCTGATTGGTTGGAAGATAAAAAACACACTTGACATCACTCTGCACTTTAATGAAAAGCAAAATATATATTGCTTCAATTTTGGAAGCCGGTGACCGGTTCGCATAGTACTGACATAAAAAATGTGCACACTTCAGATAAAAAAAAATTCTGAATATGGAAAAGAGTGCCTTTAAATTCCAAACTTTTCCCAGACATTACCAAACTTGTGCAGGAAACCTGCTTTAAAACTCTAGGTACTTTTGAAAAAGAAAAAAAAAAAAACTTGGTCCCCAACCCAAGTCCAAGAACTGTAAAATTTTTAACCAAGGACATTTGATGCTTTGTGCGTCAGATGAAGCGCTGTAAAATGACTCATTGCTATAATAAATCAGGATGGGGGGTGAGGGAGGCTGGTGTACCTCTCAGGGTGATTGTCAGCCACCAGACCGCGGCTGGTCTTGGAGAGCTGATGAACGGTCTCGGCGTAGTCCTCCACTGCCTGCTCGAGGATCTGGTGTTTCTTCAGCATGGCCACGGAGCTCTGTTCATCCTGACAGAGAAACAAATCACAAGTGATCAAACAGCAGCTGGACCAAATAACAGTTTTAGGTAATAACAGTTACCTGATCATTTGGTAATCATAATAATCATTTACTCTTACATCATGTCTAGATGGGATTATAATAAATTACAGAAAAAAAACTGACTTGACATTTAACCAAGCGTTCACACCAGCAGATTTTATTCCACAAATTTGCTCTGTATCATATAATTGTGTGCAATGATACTGGTTGCCATGGTTTCCTTGGTAGAACGTACTTGGTAGTATGTATTTCCTGTGTAAGCTTCGACAGTGGATACATACATGTTGGCTCTATTCTATCGTTCATTTGTGGAAAGTATTTTGACTTTCAGCTTTGTTTCCTGGTATTTCTCACTGTCTGTAGCAAATAAGAATAAACTAAATAAGATTGTTAATATGGCTAGTAGGATTGCAGGTAAACAACAGCATAGTATGATAAATATGTGAATTTCGAGTGGTGAGGAAAAGCCATGAAATTCTTCAGGATGCATCACATCCTCTTTATAGTTAATATGAGTTATTATCATTTGGTCGAAGGTACAGGATGTACAGGAAGGTACATATACCATATACTGTGCACAAAGAGCTTTTATATCCTCCAGTATAGCTCTGTTAAATACATTTTTGTGATATCGCAGTATGTCATTTTACATCTATGGTAATGATTCTGTAGTTGTGAAAGGGATATTGTTTGTTGCTGGTTGTATTTATTTGTAATGTGTTGTAACCTGTTGATATTTGTTTGTATTGGTTAATTATTGTTGTTCATCACTGAAGAGTTGCCACAGATACAAAAAGAATTTCCGAAAGGACAATACACTAAACCAAAATAACTCGCTTGTGCGATATGCAGCTAGTTACAGAATTTCTGGAAAACCAACTGTACACACCTTAGCTTTCTCCTCTGACATCATGTAAAGCTCCTGCTCGCTCATCCAGGCCTCTGCCTCAGCCGCGTCAAAGTAGTACTGCTGCGCCTGATGCGCCTCCTCCAGCCGCTCGTGCCTCTTTGCTGCTTCCTGGATGAGGAGGTTCCAGAGGTCTTGTAGCTCAGCAAGACGCGCTCTGATTACCTCCACACTCGGGCTGTCCACAGTCACGATGCACTGGCTGCGCTCGAAAATGTCATCACAGCGTGGCTGATGGCCCTGGATCTCCTTCTGCAGGGTCTGAATGAAAAAAGCATGATGGAAGTGTGTGTCACACAGGAAGAGTGGCAGTGATGTGTGCCAAAGATCTGAGCGATATTACAATGAAAATCAAACAACTGTTTGATTGTTCAGCAGATTCTAGTGTGTGTGTGTGTGTGTGTGTGTGTGTGTGTGTGTGTGTGTGTGTGTTTCAATACACTTTAATGGCTCACCTGGTTCTTCTTGATTAGCATCTGAACAGTTTGTAAGTTGTGCCCATGGTCTGTTGAAGTAGCAAGAGGCATTCTCTCTTCAACCCAGAGCTGTGAAATGAAGGAAATGATGTCATTAATGTTTCACACATTTACCTACGCAAACATCGCTCAACCACTCAATCGTTCAGCTCACGATTTCGTCCTCGACGTCACGGTTGAACTGGTGGATCTCCCTGGAAGCCACTAGGAAGTTCTTCCTCTTCTGAAGAGGATCGAGCAGTTCTTGGAACTTCTTCTCCACCACCTCACGCCGCCCATCCACCTCATCCGTGTCCTTGCCCTCCTGCTGCAGCACGTGAGCCTGTGACTGGAGTTGGAGATGGAGGGAGAATGCGTGGAGGTGGACCAAGAGGTCGTAGACACGTCCTGTTACTCGAACGAAATATTAAGTCTGGATAAATTCTGTAAATCTGGTGAGATGATGGCGGTTTATGGTCTGCATATTTGATTTTGCACAGGTTTTGCGCTGGATGCCCTTCCTGATGCAACCCTCACATTTTATCCGGGCTTGTGACCGGCACTGTCAGTGCACTAGCTCATGCAACCCCAGTGGCTGGGTCTGGCGCTGGCGTAGGGCTCAAAACTCCGACTCTGAGATTTCTCATGCTTTACCGTCTAAACTAGCCGGGTAACTACACCTCATCAGATTACTGTAAATTAAAAAATATGTCAGGATATATTTTGTATAATCATAGATATTTGATACTAGATACATTTTGCCATTTCTGTTTTTCCCTGATTCTATTTTAGTTGTATTGAATTTCAATACTTTTCCAGGTCTATAAATATGGAAGTACCTTTATATTCCATGCTTTTGTATTGTTAATAAGAAAATCATTTGATTCATTTTTAGTTTGATTGATTAGAAAATAGGTTGATTAATTTTAATACTTAAAATAATTCATGCACAAATGATTCAAATGATTTATGTCTTGTTTCGTGAAACCATTTTTACAGTAGACGCAAAGGACGACGAGACGTGGCACACTGCAAAAGGGATTACTGTCGTTTAGACTCCCAACTCACGAAGAGCCTGACAATTAGCTGATCAGTTGGAAAAAGCTCAAAGTGTGCCGAGCAGCGGGTTTCTAAGACAGGCAATAATAAGACTGAGGAAGTAGAAATCTTACACAAAAATATTTCAAATGCATTTCAAGCACTTTGTATTTCTTTTATATCACTGTACAGTGATGCAGAGACGTATTTGCTTTTATACTTATTTTATCTCATGTTTATCCATATATATATATGCTCATATTCTGTCAATTAATGCATTATGGTCACATGACCTTCTCACAGGCTGTATACTCTCTGTTTGCCCTTAGCACCCCTGTTGTTCGGATAGCTATCAATTTAATAATAATTATAAAAATCAACAGGTAAAATATACCCAAAAGCTCTAACTGCAGACTTGAAACAATGTACCTGTTGTTTCTTCAGCAGGATGTTGACGCTGGTTAGATCTTTGCCGTAGTCGTCTGATTGGATCTGACCCTCCAGACTCGCCAGCCACTTGTCGAGATCGGCGCAGCTCTGCGTGAACAGCTCGGCCTTGTTGGCGTCGAACAGGCACTGCGCTTTGGTCTGTGTGGTGGACTCCAGCTCCTGCCATTGCGTCTGCAGCACCGCCAGCTTCTCCTTCACCACGGCCTCCGTCTCAGGCTTCTCTGATACCAGCTGCAACCCTTCCTACAGACACGGAGAGACGGAGGGAAAGGGGTTTAGGCAAGATGGTTAGGCTACATTTTACTATGTATTATGTAACAGCTCAATTTCTTTGCAGACACAAGCGCAACTTAATGGTGTAACACTGGCATATTTATTCACTTTGCTCACCTAAATACTACTCAGATAAATACAAGTGATTTGATTAGTTTGTCCTCAGCAGACTGTAGCTGCCTGTGCCACTTTAACAACTTTTCACCAAAAAAAACATGGTCCTGGATGGATTCTGCTGGTTGGTACTGGATTTCAGTTATAATAAAAATAATACAATTATGATCCAAAACATTGAATAATAATAATAATTAGAAATATAAATAAATGAGTTAGACACATAATAAATACTTTAGAATAATAAATAAATATTCTAAAATAAAAACGCATAACTAAATAAATTAAGAAAGCAAACAAGCAAATAAATTAATTATGTTCATACACTTATTGTTTTGTCATGGTA
>CM074955.1:5575454-5618956 GCA_037577455.1 Pangasius macronema
ACTATGTATTATGTAACAGCTCAATTTCTTTGCAGACACAAGCGCAACTTAATGGTGTAACACTGGCATATTTATTCCCTTTGCTCACCTAAATACTACTCAGATAAATACAAGTGATTTGATTAGTTTGTCCTCAGCAGATTTATATAAATAAATGAATTAGACACATAATAAATACTTTAGAATAATAAATAAATATTATAAAATAAAAAAAGCATAACTAAATAAATTAAGAAAGCAAACAAGCAAATAAATTAATTATGTTCATACACTTATTGTTTTGTCATGGTAATTAGATCACAAGACACAGTGTGTTACTATACATCCTTGTTACAGGTACTTATTATACCTGATCATGTACTTCTATTAATAAAAGTATTCATTAATAATAAAAGCATCAGGAACTGAAATGTAGAGAATGTGCCCTGGAAATTAGTCAGCATGTCCAGTAACACACTTCACCACTAGAGGGAGCTTGCTTTGATGAAAGGGATGAAGGGAAAGGGTTGGTGTGGAGAGATAACTGGCTACCTTAGACCTCAAACCATTAAAGATTCATCTTTAGTTCCATAATTCTCTAACCGAGGACATCGATGTTGTTGGTCTGGATGTTTTGGAAGTCTGTGTTCCTTAGTGTTACTCATCCACTTTCGCTTTGTGTTTACTCAGTACACACACTTAGCTGAGGCACATCAGCTAGTCTAAAAGTAAAGCATTTAAACCTCTGACTAACCTTCTCAATCTTATCCAGCCACTCTTTGTTGGACTGGAGCTCAGCCATGAAGGCTTGGTGCTTGAGCCACTTGCTGTGCAGGTTTCTGGCCTCGTCGTACGACATGTCCTGCGCCGTCAGCATCTTCTCGTTTATCCACAGAGACAGCTGCGGACACACACAACAGGAAAGAGAAAGCGTAAGCAACAGGAGGGGAACAATGCTCGCACATGTTCTTGAAATGCTTGTGAAAGATTATTCAAAAATACACCAGCTGGTGTACAAATACAAAATGTTATACATGAAAAGTCTAAACTGTGTTCCCATAGTGTCCACGTGTCAGTACGTGCTGGAGTCCTCCTTTACTCCAAAATTTAGCCGATTAGCCTAACATGTCTGGCTAACAGTTTAGTATTGTGCAAACTGCATATCTAACACTCAGTAACACTCTTTCTACATAAACAGTTTCTATAAAATAGTAAAGAAAAGAATTAAATTGAAACTATAACATTATGCAAATCCATTTCATGTATAATTCCGACTTCGAACTTTGGGCCACGCCTCCTACCTGACTCTAATAAAAGCAATTTGGCTTCAAGATGGAGCTACAACTGTTCTTAGCTCTGTGGCGTCTTTCGTCCAGTTTTATAGATAACAGTGTGTCAAAATCCACATCAGAAAATCTGAGAGACTGAACAACTTGATACAGTTTAAGGAAAGCATGTGTAAATGTATTATTTTGCATGATGCCAAAATGGTGGCTACATTCTCCTGGTAAGCATAAAAAACTGCAGAAGTAAACTTCATACACCAAACATGTCTTGGATGATCGACTACATTTGACGTAAATGGAAAAAAGTGTCTAAATGTCATTTTTTGCCAAAGCAATATGTGGATCTGTACCTCCTGGCAGTCCTGCAGGAACTTCTGTAGGTCTCTGTTGTCTTTAAGTCTCATCAGGAGTTCCACAGCCGCCTCACGGTTCTTCTTATGTCTGCAGGGTAAAGGCTCGAAGGTCATGAATTCATTCAATCACAACCTAGTCATCATTTTAGTATGCTGTATTTGTGTTGGGAATTTAAAGGTGCATTAAGTAACATTAGCCTAAGATTAGGTCTCTTACAGTTAGCTGGGTTCGAAATTTAAATGATTCCCATCCATGTACATGAAGCTCCGCCCCAGTTTCTAGAGTGGCCCTTAGAGTAAAGCATCTATAAAATGACTGACAGCAGGCGCATCCAAACACAAACAAGCATTCCGGATTGGAAGTCTTTTCCAAATGGGTTTTCTTAGCAACTTTATACACTTACACACTCAACTATTGCACTTTTAAGTTCGAAAGGTACTTGAAAATTTATGCAGAGAAAGTTACATGTATTCAGAAATGAGTTACGCACATGCTGAAGTTGATTTTCTGGGCCCCCCATTCAGAATATTCAAAACACCTGCGTGGTGTTCATGCCAAGATTTTTCTTAAGTAGAGGTGTCTGAAACTGTTTTTTATAGCATCTAAACACAAGCACTTACGGAAATACAGACTGAAGGGATGCAATAAGAAACAATAACTTCACCCATAAATAAATCAGTCACTGAGATAAGTAACCTGCTCTGATTTAAGATACTTTCGCCTCGAATGCCCTCTCTGTGGAAAACTTTTTTAGACATTACAAGGACTGTTAATTAATTATGTCATATTCATATGTTTAATACTGGCCTCAAATGGCATTCTATAGTTTCCGAGTGTATTTACAGCATAAAACATCAACATTTTAGTGTGACATATCGTGTCAGACAGTGGTGCTGGACTTAACACTGCTTCTCACTCAAGCAGTTAGAAAAAAGTTCAAGGTCAGAATCTTGTGTAACTTGTGTAATCTTGTGTCTCATGCATAACTCGCATAATTTCTGAATTGTCTCTAGTTACATCAAAGGTCTGAATCACTATGTGTGCAAATTTGATATTAAATTCTCACTACACACTTTCACTCAACTCTGATAACAGTCCAACTCTGTAAAGCCCAGATGAATGAAGAGACAAATTTATATAAATTTTACTCGTGTGAATTCAAAATTGTCCACTACACTACATCAAATCCTACAGAACTGAATGTGTGCATTTCTTTAACCTGTCATCAATGGAAGTTGCTCTCTCCTGAATCTTCTCAGCGTTGATGTTTCCATCACTGGCCAGTCTGCGTCCGGCCTCCACCACGCCGTTGATCTTCTCCTCGTTGGCGTCCATTGTGGTCATGAAGTCCTCCTGCTTCTTAATAGCAGCTTCTGCTCCTTCTAGAGTGGTGGGCATCTCAGTGTGGGCCAACACATATTCCTGCAGAAAGAAAACATGAGATTATGAATAAAAAGTTTTTTTTTAGTATTTTAAGAAAGTTTAATAATAATGAAAGGTGTCTATGTCTAACACACATAAGTCTTATGTAAACTGTACTTAAGGTATTTATGAAGGTATAATCAATAGCTTTCATATTTTACTTGAATGTCCAACCCTCAACACATTACCTGATTGTTAAGGAAGGTCTCAGCCTGCTTAGTGTCTCTGAGGAACAGTTGGTAGGCGTGAGACTGAGACAGGAGGTTCTGACGGTTCTCCCACATCTTATGCAGCTCGTTCCAACCGGTGTCCAGCGCCTGCAACCGCTGCCTTAGGAACATGTGCTGGGCGTCCGTCTGGCCCTGGGTCACCATTTCGCCCATGTCCCGCATCTTCTGGTAGTCCTCTTCGTAGTTGTCAATCTCGTGCTTGATGCCTTCGTGTTGGGCGAGAAGCTTCTCAGCCTCGGCCAGGGTGTTGGGCATGTCCTCAGAAGCGATGGCTGTCTGTGTGCGAGACAGCCATGACTGGAAGTCATCCAGCTGGCGGAGGAACTGCTGCAGCTTACTGGCCTCACCCAGAGAGGCCTCGCGGTTTTGCAGAGTGTCCTTCAGCTCCTCCCAGACGGTGCCGATCTCCGCCAGCCTGTCCGTGATAGCCTTGGCTTGTTCAGGATGCTCAGCTGCCAGACGCTCTGCATCTCCACGCAGGTCACCCAGCTTGGCCTCGATGGCAGCCAAGTCGCGCTCCATTCCCGTCAGCTTGCGCTGCAGTGCCATGACTCCTGTCAGGTCGTTACCCAGGTCCTGAGTGGACTCGATCACTTTGGTCTTCTCGCGGATCCATGACTTGGTCTCGTTGCAGTCCAGGTGATAGTTCTGGACACCCAGTGCCGAGTTCAGGGACTCCTTCTTCTGGTCCACCAAGTCTCTGAACTGGCTCCACCTACAGAGGAGAATTTGAGGATATTTACGTACTCAGTAATTCTGCTTAAACAAAAATAATGCTAATGAACTGTTACGTTCTGTTCAAGTCAAAAATTTTACACACAGTTTAACTTGTACCACAGCGCTGCTGTGAATTCTCAAATCATGAATCTTTGTGTTTTCCGGTAACAAGCTGCATTATTTTATCTTATTATTTATTAAAATAAAGTGAATATTTGTAGGTGCTATAACACAAGTGATAACACAAATTAACTTGTTTCATGGATGTTCCACAAGATTATATATAAATATAAACAGATAAAAAGTATGATGTGTAGCTCTTTAATAAATAAAACAATTCTAATCGTTGCCAAACTGCTCTGTGGTATACGAGGAATAAAACACTTGGACATGTTTTGATTGGAAAATAACAACTTTGGTCTGACTTTTCTTCTCTCAGACTCTGCTTTGTTACACTAGCTCAAGGTTGGATATTTTCCTATAGCACAAGTTTTTATTCCTTACATCCTGACATCACATACAGGTTGCGAAGAGGCCAAATAGCCAGCTGTCTTTAAAAAAACTTCAGTGAAATTTATTTCAAAACATATTTTATATTTGTATATCTTAAATCTAATGTTGTGTCTAGCATTTCGGAAACATTACCTTCAGCAGAATTTATTTAATTTATTTAATAAGCACACTGAATTGAACTGAAGATGTATATTTGATCACATTGCTCGAGTTTGTAGAGTTTAAAACGTATGTTCATGTGCAATATTTATCAGATAAAAAGTAGCCCTTCTGTCTGGATCCTTTGTTCGAAAAATGAAAAGTCTTCCTTTAGAATTCTGAGTCCTCGAGATAAATGTTGAAACCTGCCTGGTGTTCAGTTTGTCCTGCTGAGCCTTGATGTCCTTCTCACTGGGGTGTCCACTGTGCATCAGCTGCCGGGCGATCTGATTGACCACGGCGACGCGGGACGCCTGGTTATTCATCTCAGGCTCCAGACTCTCGAACCTGGAACACATTATTCATTTACTTGGCACAAAAAATAAACCTGAGAATGGAGCTTGACAAGTGCATATTGAAGTCATTGTATAGCTGAAATGAAACTCTCAAGAGTTGTGAGGTGGTTGTAATTTCAACCACCGCCAGGGGATGGGAAAATGGTAAATATGGTGATGTTGCTTAGTTCTGGAGCTGAGCCACGATTCTGGCTTTGTCACGACTCTGTGTGACTCAGCATGGACATCTGGTGCACTAATTGCTCATAATGTTATAGAAATATACACTGTATAGGAATATTTCACGTGACGCTTTTCCACAGTATGCCACCATGACTTCGTTGTTCTTTCATACAACTTTCTCTGGAGATGAAAGAACATTTAATGGTGCTTAAAAAACTAGCACGGTGAAAATGAAAGTGTGGTCTTGACTGGGGTGAATACAGTCGTCCAATATGGCCGCCCCTATAAAGCTAAAGACATAATGTTTAGCTACACTATGAAATTTTGTTCATGTTTACAGAAAGTCCCACTGTGTCCTAATCCATGTGAGCAAGGCTGTGTGACCTTGCTTAAGAAGTCGATAAAGTCTGAGGTAAATATTTACAGAAAAGATTTATTTTTCCTGCCAGTTCACTACATTGCAGTACAAAGCTATAGGCTCAAACGTCAAAGCTATAGACACCAAACTAGCGGTGGGCCATATGATGAAAATATCATTTTCCAGTTATCAGGTTCAAAATTTTAACATCAAAACATCCAGTCAGCTTATTTAATGAGTAATAAAATTATACCCACAGTATCACAGAAAAGCATACTGTGACATTATTTATAACAATATCGATCTTATATCATCATATGTCTGGCCCAAGCCTGATAAATAGCTATTCTACCAAGTAAATCATGTTGCAACTGCCAACCTTTAACTCCTCACCTGTGCTGAATAACTTCCAGGTCCTCCAGTTTCTCGGGAATCTCCATGCTGTTGAGCCACTGCTCCTTCTCGTCGATCCACACCTCGCAGGCGTCAGCCTCACTGAACATCTTATAGAGAGCCAGTGCATCCTGCAGAGCCTGTTTCCTCAGCCGGGTGAGCTCTGCCAGCTCCTTATAGCGCTCCTCGATGCCTGCCAGGCGTCCGCTGACGTCGGCTGAATGGGTCAGCTCATCGGGCAGCGCCTGAGCCTGCTCGTGGAGTGAGTCGATCACGGGTCGGTAGCTGGCCACCTCGGCTGCTGCATCCTTGTGCTTCTTAACCAGTGCCTGCGTGGAGAACTCGTCATGGCCGACGTCGTCACTTGAAACGATGCGCAGCGCGTCCAGCATCCAGGCATCCACGTCATCGGCATCAGCCTGGAACTGGTGCAAGCTGCAGGCTTCCTCTAGACGTGCCTTCCGGACTGCAGCGAGTTGCTCCAGCGCCGCCCACTGAGCCTGGACATCAGCCACGCGCTCGCGGATCTTGGCCTCTCCAAAGTGTCCGGCGTCAGCCATCGCCTGACCCTCACGCACCGTGTGCTGCAGGTGCCCGGCTCGGCCACTCATCTCGTCTTCAAGTGCCCGGTGCTTACTCAGCAAACGCACAGCACCCGTCAGGTCCTTGCCAACGTCGTCTGATGACAGGATCTGTTCCTTCTCACGGATCCAACCCTCTTCCTCAGCCATCTCCCAGAAGAACTTCCAGAGACGGCGAGACTCCTCCAGACGTGCACGTCGCTCAGCCGCCAACTGTGTCAACTCCTGGTAGCAGAACTCCAGGTGAGCCATCCGATCACGGATCACCTGAGGGTCACACGGCTTATAACCTGCAGGAAGTGGGAGACACAGGAGAACCGTAAGAGATAGAGAGTAATCGGTCGAACAGGGAGACATAAACAGGAAGAGAAGGAGGGAAGAAGAAAATGAGAAAAAAAATGAAAGAAAATTCAATGAGATGAATAATTTCAGAGAGCTATTGAACTCCATCAACCAGTGATTATTATGTAAAACATATATTTTCGTAATACACTTTCACAAATTCTTCATCCAATAATGTTTGTAAATAATAATTTGTTTAACAATTAATAATTGCTCGTTTCAGATGTGAAATTACTTTTTCATTTATGTTCTTGTTGTGCTCCAATGGTGCATGGCAAACACAATGAGGTCAAAATATTGGTATCATTACAGCACTAAATTGTGTTTTTATCCACATTTCTCCTCACCTTCATCATCAACAGCGAATTTCTGGGCGTTGGCATTGACGGCCCGCACGCGGTCGGCCTGGATGGCGATATCAGCCTCCACCAGAGCATGTTTCTGAAGCAGATCCTCCACTCCCAGCAAGTGCTTCCCGTAGTCCTGAGACAGCAGCAGCATCTATGGAGAGAATTTAGACGTTAGTAATCACGACACACAGTTTACAGCAAGTCTACAATGTTCCACACTAATGCCACAGTGCAGTAAGACTCACAGTCAGATATTTCATTGTAATTTGGTTTAAAAAGAAAACATTTTTAGCAAATGTCTGCTAAAATTTCTTCGCTACTCTTCTCTCACTTTCACTTCTCTCACGTCTAACCTCCCACTAGTGCTCTCCTGCCCACTCTCTCTTTCTCTTTCTCTCTCTCTCTCTCTCGCCTCCCTCGCTTCTTCACCTTCATCTCGTCCATCCAGTCCATGATGTAGAGCATCTCCTGGAAGACACGCTGCACGCCCAGGTTCATCTCCAGCCTCTGTCTGCGTGCCTTCAGCAGCTCCAGTAGGTAGTCCCAGAGCCGCAGCACGTTGTCCTTACGTGCCGCAATGCGCTTGATGTCGTGGTAGTTCTCCGCTTCCAGCTCTTTAGCCACGGCCACCACAGCTTGCACACGTTCCTCGTAGGCTGCGATGTCCGTCTCGATGGCTTCGTGCTTCTTGGTGGCTGCCTCCACTGCCTGGAGGTCGAAGCCGAAGTTGTCCTGCAAAGTGAGTGAGAGAGAATGATGAGGTATTTTTTCACTACAAGCATTGGTGACTAAAAATATTTACTCCCACTGAAAGAACAGGCTGACTTGTAAGACAAGTCTGGTAATTTTACTGTAGTAAAGTAACAGTTCCCTTATTTTGACCAACCGGGGTGCAAACTTTTTTTTTTACTCTTCATCACATAGAAATTACACCAAACTGTTGGGGAAAAAAAAGGATACTGATTGGTCACCTGTGACACCAGCCGTTGGTTCTCGCTGAGCCAGGTTTCTCTCATGGCCGCCTTGCGGTCGAAGCGGCGTGCCAGCTGCTCTAGCTTCTCCTGGCGAATCAGCTCGTTCCTCAGGGCCAGCTCACGCTCATGCTCCGCCTTCTCCAGACGCTCCCAGGCCTGAGCACACACGCACACACACCCACACACATTATGACTAACAGTATCACTGCAACTATCATCCATTTACAGCAGAACCAAACTGCTTCCAGCTCTCCAGCAACCACTCACAATCATATCTTGTGTGTTGAGTTCTCAGTTCTGATTGGTCAAAAAGGTGTTTATTAATTCTGCAAAACAGTAGCTCTGAACACCTTATTCACAGGGACTTGGACAGTGGATGCTCCACATAAACAGATTTTTTTAAAAAATGCGTTATCGGTGATAAGGTGATTTTTTCCTTTGAGGAGCTGTTACTAGTACTGAGCTACTGAGCCTTTTTGGAATGAGTCTCCAGTGCCAGTGCTTTGTTACAGTCAGAGGTAACCTTGCAGCTTCTTGGTGACATGATAAACTTTTTTTTTGTCTTATTAACCTCAGAAAAGAGAGAAATTGAGAGGATGGAACAACTGTTTATAACTGTTTTAACCTAAATTAACTTGATTCTTAATGCAACCTTGAAGGTCCACAAGATCAAATGTAACTATATATGGATAAAAGTATAATCTGTGGCATAAAACAAAAAGGAATAAAAGACTTCAGGACATGCTGTTATAGGAAATTAATAAACGCTGGCTAACTCTGCTTCATAACACAACCCTGTCATTCATTATTTTTCCAAACTGGCACACCCCGAGTGTTTTATTCCTGAGGAAATGTAAAAGAGCGGCGATTTGTTCCAAGTCTCACCTTGTTGATGTCTGAGATAAGCTTGCCCTCTCTGGGCATGTAGACTTTCTGGTTGTTGGCTCTCATTTTGCTCTGAATCGTGAACAGAAGGACTTCCAGGTTACCTTTCTCTGTGAACCTGAAAAAAAAAGGCCAAACAGAGCCAAAGGCATCAACAAATTAAATCTGATTGGTATTCAAGTCTACTTCATTGAATTCTTGAATCAATTTAAATAATCTCAATTCCACTTGATTCATTTTTTCAGTCCTTTTCATCTCCTTGTCAGTCACTTACATTCAATTAAATTTCTATACAAACCTTCCAAGAAGTTTCATTTCATGCATCCTTAAATTGACCAAGACCTGACTACAGGGAACGAAAATGGTGTAACACTCACTTGGGAGGCTTCTCTACAGTGCGGTACGTGTTGAAGGCTTGGAGCTGCTGCTGGACTCCTACCAGAGAATTAGCAAACTTGCGGTTGTTCAGGATGATGATGGTTTGCTCGATCCACTCCAGAAGGTCTGACGCAAGAGACTCGTATTTCTCAATCATCTTCTCGGTTTCAATGGCGTTATCGAGCACCTATGGAGGACAATGCACAGGTTTTTGCTTTTGCAAAGCATCACTATTTCAATACAGCAGTAAATAATATGGCGTAAAAACTCACCTTTCCAATACGTTTGCCCTCCACCTTCAGAGCCTTCATCTTGGAGAAATAGTGGTAGTATGTGACAACGTAGGTGATGACTGACTTCTCATCAGGATGGTCCACACTGATATCTAAAGTAAGTAGCATACTATATTGTGATTTGTTACTTTTTTTTTCTTTAAATCCAATCTAATAATGGGAAACTCTGGATTTTACACGAGTCATTAATTAATCCGGTAACCGGTAACTCAAATCTAATGTTGTCAGAAGGTGTTGATTAATTTTCTATAACAGCAGCTCTGACAATACTGCTGACTAAAAGAAAATTATTATATATTATTAATTATATAAATGTGCTTGCTCTTATACGTTATTATTTCTATAGTAACATCCCGCAAAGTGATTTAATCTGTAACAGACTGCTTCACGCCATTAAATGTAACTATAAAGTTAAAAAATGTAACCGTAAAAATATCTACCAAACACTACCAAAGATTCGTACAAAATATACCAAACCACCAGTTTTGATTTAAACCCAGAAGCCATTAAGCCAAGAAACTGTTGGTATGTCCAATATATATTAAAATATATCGTTTGTGATGCTTTGTTAAAGAAGTGCCCTCAGAACAGAAGAACAGAAGTATGAAAGACTGCAAGGAACAAACAGCAAAATGAAGCAGTTGGTAAAAAGAAATGGACTTTAATGTTTACTGTGAGTGATATGATAAAACCATGAGAAAGGAAAATAGTGTTATGTCATGAAATATGAAAAATGACTATATCACCCAGCTTTATGTTTTTATAATCGATGTTTTATAAGCAAAAAAAATCATGACCCGCTTTGGAAATCAATAATTGGTTTATACTCGCATGGTGGCACTATGAACTGAAATTGAAATCGATCTAATAATTTGCTATATTACCCAATAAGCTAATATTGTAACTGTGCATGCAAAATGCTGCTCATCAGAAGTCAGCTCTCAATAGAAAGGGAATGAGGAGGTTCTTACCCTCAGGGTCAAGCAGTTTAGTGAGGCCCAGGTGCTGCTCAGCCAAGTTGAAGGCATTCTGCAGGTTGTAGTGAGCATTGGACTTCTTCAGCTTGTCAAAATCAATAAGATCCGGCCTGTGAGCAAAGGAAGACATGAGTTTCATGGAGCGTCAAATAACACAGAATGGGGCCAAATGGTGGACAAGCTGAGCCAAGAACTGAGTTTCTACCAAGGGTTTCTACCTGTGTTTGTGAATGAGGGCGTTGAACGCCATTCCGTCGCGCCAGCTCGTGGTGAAGTTGTGGATGTTGACATTTGGATAGCTGTAAAGGAAACACATAACCCTCAGCTCACATACAATACATTTCCTCGACAAAACAAACAGCTGTTGCCGGTCGAACGCACAACTCACCCTGCTGTCTTCATCTGACACCACAGAAGCAGAGCGTCTTTAGCTGAGCGCTTCTCTTTATTGTCTTCTGTTACAACGCTGATGTCTTGGATCTGTTCCATACACAATAATACATACAATTTGACACAAAAGTTCATAACACATATATGATTATGATTAAAACGGAGGATTATTGTGTTTAGGTGACCTGGAAGCGGAGAATGATGGTCCAGATGAGGCCAAGCGTGAGGCGATGGTTGCCATCAACGATGTCATGGGAGCCCATGTTCTCCAGGTGGACGCGTTGCTCCTTGAGGAACTGCAGGGCTTTATCCACATTCTCCAGACAGTGGATTCTCATTCGGCCCTTCGTGGGTTTGGGCTGCAAACAGCAAATGACAACTGATTATTAATGTTCTCCTTGAAACAATTCGTAATGCCTCAAAGCTGAAGAAATGAGCCCTTGTACATCTGGCTTTTGTGGAAAAAAGATTTTAACCATTTACACTTATAACTGAATGCATTTCCTGTTCTCAAGATTGAAATCCGATAGCTGTATCACACATGATATGCAAATCAGCTCCTAACACGTGACAACTAGCTTGTTTGTTTGTTTTCCAAACCTTCTGCATAAAAGATTGCTGCCACATCGGAAATTTATCCTGATTATCCTGTTTAATTTGTGTGTGAGAACAGAGTAAATATTGCTGAAAGTGGATAATGCTGGACCTCTTCAGTGTTGTGGACTAGCTGGCTAATTTTGCAGTGTGATGTGCAATTATAGGAAAATAACCACCCTGAAGTTTTATTGCACTTTTGTTTTATTCCTCTTATACCACAGCAATTTGCCAATGATTATAATTTTATTAATTATTATAAAGAATGACAGATACTTTTTTAACCATTTACAGTTGCATTTAATGTTGTGGAAGATCCACAAAACAAGTTAGTTCCTGTTCTCACACATTACAGAAGCTATAAATAGTCGTTCCCTCGCCAACCTCTCTATTTTCTCGGTCTTGCTAATAAGACAAAAATCAGAGCTTGTCATGTCACCGAGAAGCCACTGTCATGTCAGAGATGGAACCAGTGTTAAACTCCAGTTCGCAGAATGCATTTCCAGCCTACAAACATGGCCGCCATCTCTCAACACACATGCCATGCTCCAACTCACCTAATTATAGATTGTTTGCACCTGGACTGAAGCACACATACACACATGCACGCACACACATACTCACTACAAATATCAGTCACAAACAGACTCACAATGCAACCACATTGCATAAACTCCACTGTCCTGAAGTGGAAGATTTGCCGACTGAAACACTGAAATTGGAGACTCCTTCCATAAATAAACATCGGCTCACAGAAATTGATCATTTCTAATTTGTTTCTTATTATTCTTATATTATGTAGCATGTCCACCATGCAAGTCCAAGTGAGAATATTGAACTGTTACTATAGAAATGCCTTCTGACCAATCAGAATCAAGAATTCAACAGTGCCGTGGTATAATTCCTGACACAACACATGTTGTCCTAAAGCAGCACACCACCAGTGCTTCTCCGACATTTCGCAGAACTTGGCAACAGAAATATTTCTGTTGGTCCAGTATCACAGCTTTGGCTGATACTCTGAAATCAGAGCTCTGAAATCAGTACTGTACTGAAAAAGTGGGACTGGTACATCCCCATTTATTATCCATTCTGTCCAAGAGAAATATTTAGAGTGTTGCTTCTGTAAGTGGTTTGCCGTGCAGTTTAGAGGGTAGTATCTGTCCAACATCACTCATAAGCAGATTTGCAGATAAGAATTAATAAGGTGATGGACCACCACAACAGCTTTGGTAAAGATTCTACACATCTCTGAAACTTTACTGGAGTGATGATCGCTGTTCTTCTAAAAGATATTCCTTCAGTTTGTATTTGGATGATGGATGTTGAGAATACTGTCTAACACATTGCTCCAAAATCTCCCAGAGGTGCTCAACTGGGTTGGTGAAAGTGAAGGCCATAGCATATAATTTACATCATCATGATATCACTCAGTGAGGCTTCAAATTGTTTCTGATTCTGATGCACTATGGATGGGGTGGAGATATTGTTGAAGAGACCACACCCATCAGGATAGAAAGGTATTCAGCCAGAAGACCTTTGTATTGCTATGCAGTAATGGATGTCTCTAAGAGGAAAAGTGAGTGGAGCCAAAAATGAATGAATGCACCCATAGGGAATAACAGAGCCACTGGTGTTTTTCCTTTAATTTGTCACCTGTCTGAATGTTATGAATGGAACTAGAAATGCTTTAAGAGAGAAAGAATGTTCAGCACTGCTATGAAATCTGTCTTCAGTTACATTAGCTTTGTTTTAAAAGCCAAACTAAAGTTCCCAAATGACATATTTCGGTCCACACACAGGTGCACTGCTGACAGAGCCGTACAGGTTAACATGACAGCATGACAGGCTGCAGTATCCCACTCCAACTCCTTTCCTGCGGGAACACGGGACTGGAGCTCGAGTTAATGATGTACCTTGGCCTTGAGGACAGACTTGGCAAACTGTTTCTATTCTGACATGCACAATGGACGAGAGTGGCTCTCACAGAAATAGCAAAGTGTCAAAGCACAAGATAGATTGAGACACTTTTGGACGGAATGTCCCACTCTAAATAGGGATTATACGTGTCCTTTGTGAAGCATGTTTTTTCTCCCACTCCGCTCTGTTGTTAGATTTATTGTATATGAATCCGGGAAATGTCATATGCGCCATTTCTTGGAGATAAAAATATGCTAAAGTATCTAAATGGCTCTATCAGCGTGTGCGAGTGAATGAGTAACTGGGTGTCGTCAGAGGCGTGTGCACTGGGATATGATGTACGAGGAGACTTTGTACTGAGGCGTGGTCGCTGCGTCTGGAGAGAGAAGGAATGAAATAATGGAGACCGGACGTGGGGGATGGTGGGTGGGAGTGGTGGATGCTACAAGTCCCCTGAGTACAGATCCTGACGAGTTTGTCAGACGGCACGTGATCCGCAAAGACAGATTTGGATGAGGTAGTGGCAATCTGCTAGAACGCTAGACAGAGAGAACAGGGAGCGTGTTGCTTTCTGTAACCCTACTTCAGAGGTGTGGGTGGTTTCGTCTTTGTGTGTGTAAGGTAGCCGCATGCAGACACTCACTCACTCACACACACATACTGCAGTGGCATTGTGTCTCTTTGAAATGCACGTGGCTCACACACACAGCAGGTGGATGGGAGTGCAGTATGGCGGCTCTACGATGACATCAGCACTTTTCAGTGGAGTCACGAAAGACACTGGATGCGACAGCCAAAAACCTTAAACTACAATTAAATAACAGATAATTGGATGGAAATCAAAGAGACTGTTAACTAAAATGATGATGGTTGACATTTATAGGAGGAGGGCCTAGAAGGCCTGGCAGCCAACTTGGCAACGCCCCCAGCCAATTATTTCCAGTCATACATGATCAGACTCCCACGTACCTCAGATTCCAAAGCTGGTTGCCAAGCTGATGTTTTAAACAAGGTTTAAGGTTGTACCGGCTACTACACTCATACACATCCAGATAACAAGAATGCCAGTGACTTCTTTAAGCCTGTTTCTATGGTAACGGTGATCTTTAGTCCAGAGAGTAGGCTGTATCCCAAATGGAGTTCTACTCTCTACATACAGTATGAGTACTATAGAGGGTAAAATAATGCCGTCTACACTCTAATGCATACTCTAATGTATCAGGGGTTGTCTGATACCAAGGTCCAAGGGCTGTGGACCTAGTGAAGTATTTCAACAGACAGAATCAACAACTTTTTAAAAAAAAATACTTTAGCAGAAACAATAAATGTAAATTATTTAACTGAGGCCATCTCACTGGACCAGATACTAGCTACATGGCTAAAGACATTAGTTCATAAATGGGCATGTTTTCACAGATTTTCATTGATTTTCATTTTATTTACCTTCTCTGGTCCAATTAGTGAACTGAAAACATGGCTTGTTTAAAAATTTACACAAATAGAAAAAGATTCTGAGAGATTACGTAGCTAGCTAGATGCATGCAAGCTGACATGTTGAATCCATTTTTTTTAATCGAATAACTATAAAGTGTTCTAGCAATTTTTTTTCCAATGCTCAAAAATTTAATGCTAAAAACAGACTTTATTTGAAAATAATTGTAGTCAATTGTAGTAACAGTCTGCTACTAGGGCAACACTGTGTTATTCAGTATATTAGAAACTCGAGTACACAGAAAGGACTCAGAGTTTAAGAGGTACGGAGCGCGGCAAAGTAAACTAGCCTGTTACAGGTGAGTGAACCTGCTTCACAGTAATATTGAATGTCAGCACTACAAAGCCTTGACAGCGCTACAGCAGGATGTTATGTAGGTGCTTTCCGAGAGTAATCTTCCTCACCACGCCAGTGTGTAAACTGATCCTGCTCTCATGGGTGAAGCGATAACTCACTCGGCTGGACCTCTTCCTCTTCAGCATTAATTACTTTCTTCTTTTACAGCTATCCACTCTATGATTAATTAGGTTTCGTTGTGTTGAACAAAACTAAAGATGAAAGTTTTCATTAAAGACCTTTTCTTTCTATGACAAAAACCCAACGATAACTAAATAATACTTAACTTCTGTTCAAAATATTTGACAAAATGGTAAAAGCAAACGCAAATATGTTTTTGGAGATGTTCCACAACATTAAATGTAACTATAAATGGATAAAAATACCACATACCATATCTTTAATTAATTGATAATTGTAACTGTTATTAATTTGCTGTGGTATAGGAAAATAATCAGTTTTGCTGTACACTTAAGACTAAAAAACAACTGCTGAGGAAGGAAACTCCAAATACATTATCCGGCTGTATTTAAGGTCCAGCTGTGAGCCTCTCGGTCACGGCAAGCATAGCCTTGAGCTTGTGGATACTGTGTTTCCTCTGCTGTTTGTCTGAGAGAGGAGATATCTAATCAAGAACCTTGAGGATGATAGGGACAGTCCGTGTGAACGATGTACGCTATGGTTACACGCAGCTGTGCTGCTCTCACGTCTGCTATTACTCAACATATGACTCATACGAGTGTTGTAGCTTCATCACTCGCTCTTGTACTTACAGAGAAAACAGCACTTCGGTTAAACCGGTGATGATGCAGATGAGTTTACACAGTGGTGTAACATTCATTTCAACTGTTAGTGGGGAGGAAGAACTCATTGCACCCATTCCATCATATGATTAAAGTATGCTTAGTATTCTATATATACTGTGTCTGAGTACTCAGTGCTTGCAGAATTGAAGTGCTCACACGCATGACAATTAAGATGTTTTCTCAAATCATTGGTATTTGAGAAATATGTACAGATTGCTGTCATTTCATGTCATTAGCGAGACAATGTACACTAGGCTTATGACTCATGGTATCACATGGTATTGAATGCAGGTATCTGAGCATTTTTTTATGAGTACAAGTAAATAAATATAGTATCGAACCAATCCCCAGCATCCCTACCCTTTATATTTGCACACAAATATGTCAGCAACAAGGTCAGTCATGCTGCAGAAATACAGTGCTTTTTGTGCCGCATCGAATTCCCAGTGCAGGTATAACAAAAATATCATATCCTGACTCTTGAAGACATTTCTATGATACTGTCATGGTTGGGGTACTTCTCCCATCAGCCACTGCAGACCACATGATCACAACACTCACACCATGTGACTGCTTTGCACCTGATTCACGTTGATGTTAATTAGCACTAGTATTTGTACAGCATTCTTATGTCGTCTTGTTGTGGGTATCACTGCACCTGATTCATGTCTTGTTAATGTTGTGGCTTCGCTATTCTTGTTTTGTCTCTCGGTCTTTGCGTTTCGTGATTGTTTACTTACAATAAATGAAATCCGTACAAATACTCTGACAGATGCACGCTATGTAGCAAGATATATTAAGTTTCGCTAATAAACTGCCCATAAACAGAAAATGATTTAACCTTAATGTAAGGGAACATTAAAGACTAAGTACAAAATTGTAACATTGAATAAACTACTTCCAATTAATTTGTTATTGTTCTAAAAAAAATACTGATTATATCCATGATATAAATAAGAAATTTGTATTGAATAGTTTATCATGATATATAGGCATAATACTGTGGGAATGCACAATTTAGGGTCACTTTGAAGTCAACTGATCCTTGTTTTAGGAAACATCCGAGTGATGTATGTTTCTTATGAGTATTCAAGATGGCAACTGTTGAATGGTTAGGTCAAACTGAGACTTTACAGTTGAACGAGTCTGCCTGTTTCTGTTATCACTGTCTGAGTCAAGTGTGAATGCAGAACTCTAGGTGTGGATATAGGTATGTTAATTTAGGTTTGGCCTTGTGAAACTCTCTGCAGACTCCTGTAGCTTGTCACTTCCTTTGTAACACCTCTATGCATGGCCCAGTGAATGCCTATAAAATTACAACATATGTCTCCCTTGGTTAGACTTGATGACTACAGCGCAAAACAGCATATTCTGATATTGTAGACTGAAGATACTTCCAAGTCTCCTGGTCTTCTCTGCAAATTCCCAAGAATACCCAGCCCAATTTATAGCTACTACACAATTAGCCATTTACTCTAATTTACATATACATAATACACAAAATTACACTAAGAACACGCCGGTAATTCAACTTGCAGAGGAAGACGATCATTCACAGACATTGCTAGAATATGCCTCAATGCTTTGACAAAAGTACAAAAAAAAAAAAAAGATAAGTTACTTTTTAAAATCCTTCATTTTTGCTTATGCAATTTTATATGTGAGACGTGTGATTATTTATTAACATCCTGGAACAAAAGAGAGTTTCCGCACTCTCTTTATTGAACTCTTTAACGAAAAGCAATTTCCTCCTTCTTTTAAGATGTCTGATCACTAACACTGCTGACGAAAGAACCGAGCCCTTGTTCTCTTGTTTCAAAACAGAAGGAGACAGTGCATAGCCTTTACATAAAAGTAAAAGATTAACTACAAGTCTGTGAGCTTTGCTGAGAGATAGTGTCCAATTTCAAGGCCAACAACTAACAACAGATAATGTGAAATCTATGATGGAGACTTTCTTCATCTAAATAGACGACTGGACATCTGTGCTAACCATAACAGAGATTACAGCTTAGCCTCTGACTGTTACAAAGCGCTGACACTGGAAACTCCTTCCTTAAATGCTAAACAAACGGGTCTTAACGGAAAACTATTAGCAGTTGTCAGAGCTGCTCTTATAGAAAATTCATCAACACATTCTTTACTAAGAATATTCAACGATGCTCTGGTTAAAATACAGTAGGATAATATACTGTAAATGTTAGCTCACAATGGCCTAATGGCCTAGTTAGAGAAGAATGGTTTTCAGACAGGACAGATGAGTCAGGCTGTTTATAGCTGCTCTAAAGGAAGAGATAACAGGAACCACCTTGTTTCATGGATGTTTCACAGCATTAAATGTAACTATAAACAGATAAAAGTATGATTTGTCGTCATCAGTAAATTGCTATGTAATACACTGTGCTATTATAGTACAGTATATCACACCATCCCTTTGTTGATTATTTTCAGTAACAGCATGGCCCTAAAGTGTTTTATTCCGTATATGATGTAGTTTGAATTTGATTTATTCACAGTTTCATGAAACTGTGTATTGAAGTGTGCACAATGTTAAAACTGAGGCTATAATCCTTCCTTAATTGTTCGAAATATGAGTCTTGTAGCTCCAGTGCAAAACACATGAAACAAAATTCAGACTGACTGACTACCTTTGGAGTAAGGAAAGAAATGTGGATTTTTTTTGTTGTTGTTGCAAAACTATTCCTTTAAGACCCAGCTATAAGCCTTCGTTCTGGATCCAAGGCAGACCGGAGGATACTGATTTCATGTAGCATTCACTACAAAACTTGCCCGAACTGTCTTGCTTGACGACTATTCCAGCTCATTGTTCATTACCATTCTGAATAGCTACTCTATCTGTGTCTAAAGGCAGGATATTATGCTGTGTGTAATTAGATGACGCATGCAGTTAATCATCTGGGGTGAAAGTGAAGGCACCAGACTTCCTCAGAGAACTGCTAATGGTCGCCTGGAGCTTAACTCTCTATGAGCAGACGTCAGTGTGTGTCAATAGCTGAACAAATCACAACTAGATCAAAACCGTATCACAACTTTCTAACTGCTTTGTTCCATTCTTGCCCTGGAGCTCGGTTTTAAATCCATCTGTGATTTTGGTATTAAAGTAAATATATTGTATTTGCAGCAAGATGATGTCATCAGGTGTTGGAGTTAAAGAGAAACTCACCAGCTTCTCTCCAGAGAGCACCTCCAGGAGCTTGATGAGCATGCGTCCATCCCGTAGGTCCATGTACAGGTCTGTGATGCGGCAGGAGACCCGTGCCAGGTGTGAGTTGACCCATTTTGTGAAGGTCTTCTTCTGCACCGCCTCACGCTCATCTACAGGATGGGAAAAAGGAGAATGTTAGAAGAGAAGTCTAGTATTTGTCATCTTGTAGATGCATCCAAATATTTGAAATTGACTAACTGGCCACTTTTTTCTTTCAATCACTGCTTGCTATCCACCATTTCCTTAAGCTTACAAGGACCTTATGTAGGTATTTGCCACAGTCACAGATTCCCCTTTGCACTTTGTGCTTTTGTTTTCGTCTTGTCTCTGTCTCCCCTTGTCATTTGTTTCTTCTCTGACTGTAGTCACCTGTTCTGCTTTGTTTTGTACAAGCTCCTGATTACTTTGATTATTTATACTCTGATGTTTCTATGTACTGTTGCAAAGTATCACTATGCTTTTAGTATTGTTATATCTGAACCGGGTTTTCTGAGTTTTCATAACCTAGCTAAGGTTAACTTGCATGCTAAAAGTTCACCAGTTTGGTTAAGCCATCTGAAAAGAGTGTTGGCATAAAGCTAGGGTTATGCAGATCAACAGCTAAGGCTAATTGTTATTACTATTTGTACCACATTAGCATGCATAGGTCATTAGCATAAGCAACAATGCATATAAAAAGTCTACACACCCCTGTTAAAATGGCAGGTTTTTGTGAAGTAAAAGAATGACACTAAGATAAGTCATGTCAGATCTTTTCTCACCTTTAATGTGCAATTGCAAAGTATACAAATAAAGTGGAAAAAAACAAGCAGAGGATTTTATAGGGGGAAAAAGATATATAAAAATGTACAATAACATATTTGCACCCTTAAACTAATAATTTTTTGAAGCAGTTTTTCATTTTATTACACCACTCAGTCTTTTTGGCTAAGAGTCTATCAGGGTCATTTATCTTGACTTGGCAATATTTTCTCACTCTTTTTTTTAGAAAAACATTCTAGATCCATCAAACTGTGAAGGCATGTCCTGTGCACAGCCTGCTTCAGGTCACCCCACAGATTTTTAGTTGGATTCGGGTCCGGGCCCTGGTTAGGCCATTCAAAAACACTGATCTTCTTTTGGTTAAGCCATTCCTTTGTTGATTTGGATGTATGCTTTGGGTCACTGCCATACTGAGACGTGAAACTCTTTTTCATCTTCAGTTTACTAGCTGACACCTGAGTGTTTTGCATTAAACTTGACTGGTATTTGTAGCTGTTTATGATTCCCTCCACCTTGATAAACCTGCAGTTCTTGCTGAAGAAAAGTAGCCCTAAAGCACAATGCTGCCACCACCATGCTTTGCCGTGGGTATGGTATTCTTTTGTTGATACAAACATACCTTTTGGAATTATGGAATATTACACCTTTTGGAATTGGTCTCATCAGACCACATCACAATTTGCCACATGGTTTGGGGTGATGTAGTTGCGTTTGGATGTTTTTTTGTGAGAAAGGGCTTCCGTCTAGTCATCCTACCCCATAGCCCAGACATATGAAGAATTCAGGAGACTGTCACATGTAAGGAGCACTTGCCAGAAATTGCTGCAAAATGTTGATGTAGGCCTCTTGGCAGCCTCACTGACCAGTTTTCTCCTAGTCTTCTCATCAATTTTAGAGGGATGTCCCGTTCTACAGTAATGTCACTGTGCCATAATTTCTCCACTTGTTGATTACTGTCTTTACAGTGTTCCATGGTATATCCAATTTCTTGGAATTTTTTTTAACCCTCTCCTGATTAATATTTTTCAACAATGAGATCCTGTACATGCTTTGTAAGCTCTTTGAAGCCCATGGCTTTTCCAGTTGAATGTTACCAAGAAGATGTCTACGGGAACATGTGTACTTTATCTGGGGTTAACCAGTCACTTTAATTGGTGTATACTAATTAGTATTTAACATTAGTCTGAATGTGATTGGTTGATCCTGTCCCAACTCGTTGCATTAACTCCTCTCTGACAGGGCTTTAACTTGGCTTTAAGATGCTATTCTTATGTTTTTGATGGAGACTACAAAGCATTTATGTTAGTTGGTCTGGATAAGGGCGGCTACCAAATGCTATAAATATTAACGTAAGAGTAAATGTGGCTTGTGTGGCTTTTTTCTAAAATAGAAATAAACCATGTTTGCTGCAGAATTTTACCAAAAAAATTCTTGTGTATACTGCTGCACCAGATGGCTTACAAGCCAGACAGCCCACAGTCTAGCAAACTTGGTTTCTGTTAGCTCAAAAGACAAAGGTTTATGAATTCAAAGGTCAAAGTTCCCCGAGATAATGTGGGTGTGAAGCAAAAGTACCTGCCTGTTTCAAGTCCAAGGTTTTTTCCCCTTTCACCGAACTAGCTTTTACACAAGGCAACTTTTATTTGTGTTCTCTTGACCTGTTTCATCTCCTGTATCATCAAAGTAAGGAGTCAGAAATTGTAAATGGTTTAACTGTAAATGTTGGCACCCATGTATTTAGGTTTGGGTGTGGTCTTTTTGGACCCATGTTGTTGACCCCAGTCTAACCTGTGGAGGTAAGACTAGGTCTAACCAGCCAGATACTAAACCAAATCAGTGTCTTTTCTTTCACCTCTGCTCTCCAATAAACAATGCTTTCACCACATTATATATTTGTCATATAAAAACAGCGGACAGCTGTCCCGCCACACCTCCGGCCTCAACATGCACGTGCATGCATTCAAAGAAGAGTTTATTTATAATCCACCCAATTTTCCTGTTATTGCATTCCTCATCCCAGCACACACGTAAGCATCTCGTTTGATTGTTTTCCCCCTTTAGCGTCTTTCCTGACGCGACCCCCTGCAATTGAAACAAGACAGGATGATTACAGCTCTCCTTGACCCCCCCAGCAGTGCAAACAGAGACAGAACGAGAAACCGACCAGAGAAGGGGTGACAGGGGTCATCGTAACCGACAGCCCAGCCCCAAACAATAGAAAACCATCAAACACAGGAAGAGAACATCTGCCAGAGAGTGTGGACAGAGAGCACAGAGCCAAACGGAGAGACAACAGCTGAGGATAAAATGAGCCTCTCAAAAAAAGAAAAAAAGGAAAAAAAAAATTATTATTATATTTAAAATATTCTCATTCAAATACACAGAATTGCTTTTTATACTAAAAATGTTTCTTCTCCTTTGTCTTTTTTATTATTATATATAGTTTATAAATATATCTTTATAAATATATCTGTATATACAGTGTAAATACAGTAAATACTTATGTATCCAAATGCAGAATATATTGTGTATGTTAATTTTTATTTCATTATTATTTTAATCTCTAATAAAAATAGAAATGTCATAACGCAGATGCAGAGGAATCTGTGTGTGTGTGTGTGTGTGTGTGTGTGTGTGTGTGTATATATATATATATATATATATATATATATATTACAGTTACAAATGATTGGCTTTCACACACATGCNTATGTGTGTGTGTGTGTGTGTGTGTGTGTGTGTGTGTGTGTATATATATATATATATATATATATATATATATATATTACAGTTACAAATGATTGGCTTTCACACACATGCACATGAAAGCAGTGAAGCGCATACAGAATGTGGAGTGATCAATATATGAGGGCCAGAAATATGCTCTGGGGAAGCTGTAAACTGAAACACACACACACACACACACACACACACACACATACACACACACACACACACACAAACTCCAAAGTGCTGACCATGCGTCTCTCTTTTCCATGTCTATATGTTCCACATGTTCCAATGCCCTCCAGGAGGACATGCATTACAAACCATGTGTGTGCACTTCTTTACTCGTCTCTCTCTCACACACACACACACACACACACACACACACACACACACACACACACACACACACCATGAAATAATAAAATGCCACTAATATTATACAATAATAATAATACTGACAAAGAACTGATGTGCTATACTACAATAAAGTGAAATACAGCTCTCAAATTAAGGCAGCAGTATATTTTATTATTGTTGAAAACCACAACCTTAAAGTTGATGGTGTGTTCTGTTCTGTGTCACACTCAGAATACAGCATCAGAGATGCACCAGGTCTCTAATCCTGCTGCTGCTGCCAAGCTAAACAGCACTGTCATCTACAGCAGGTGTGTGACAAAGGGGCGATGTGTAGCAGAAATGGAAATATCATCGTTTGTGTCATCTTTGGGTTTTCCTGATATTTGATAAGATGTGGAACAGACAAAACAGCAAACAGTTAAAAGCCTGTTCACGTATTTAAAAAATAACACCATATTGAGCTAAAAGCCAATGCTCTCTGTAATAAATCTTTAGCTGCTTAATGTGGTTTATACCACAGCACCTTTGAGTTCTCGAATCTGTTTGGTCAGAAGTTGATTCATTTTCTGTAATGAGCTCTGGCAGTAGTTCTGGCTGTAAGGCAAATCAGAGGTTTCTATTACTTCTAATACAATATCGTTTATACAGTAACAACTAAATCAGGGACTTATATGTTAAGAGAAATGTATAATCATTGACATTGGTGAAGTTTTCTGTAAGGAGATGTTTCTTTATGTAGCATTTATGGAAGGAGTCTCCAGTATCAGCACTTTGTAACAGACAGAGCTAAAGCCTCTAGACTTTGCGTTTTCTAGTTTCTCAACAACATGACAAGGTACGTCTTTTTGTCTTATTAACTTCAAGAGACATAAAACAGAAGCTGTTAAAGGAATGACTGGTTATAGCTACTATAAAGTAAGTGATAACAGGAACTAATCTGTTCTGCGGACGTTCTACAACATTTAATGTAACTAAAAATGGATAAACATTACGATATCTTGCTCTTGTTAGCGTTGGCAAATTGTTGTGATATAAGAGGAACAAAACATTTCAGAGGGTAGTGCTGTTTGTAAATAATCATCTTTAGATGGTAACAGTAACTCCGCTTCACCACTTCACCCAACCGCCGATTATTTTCAATATAATTTATCACCATAATGACAACATCTCATCAACGCCTACCTTTCCCTTAGATCTCTGTTCCCCCGTTTCAGTATGAATGCGCTACACAGGGGCTTTACTGTAAACCGATAACACCAGTGCTGATGCTTGTGGAGCCCCCATGGGATTGTGGGTAAGGGAACAATGGCGGCAGTGTTCCTCCTCTCAGCCCCCGTCCCCAACCCCGGGGAAGGCCACAGGAATGCGCCAGCATCTGGTCCTACCCTTAGGTAAACACATCCCTCTCTCTCCAATGCTCCACCATTAAAATCTGCCCCGCTGAGCCGTTAGGACCCTTTCACAATAAACATGACTTTGCTCTTTTAAACTCCTCCCACATGATAAATATTACTTTATGTCTAAAGAGAGCACCAATAGTTAAAACGCTCTGGAATCAGATACAGTTTCTGAACAAAAGTATAAAAAGTTTAAAAAAGGAGTTATGAAATAACTGAAGTTTGGGAGACAAACAACGCCTGAAGATCTGCCTTCTTCCTAGTTAACTTCCTATAAATTCCCATCTCTTTCTCTACTAATGACGGAAGTATACACAGCCACCACCTCCCCATCTCCTCCCCATCTCCTCCCCATCTCCTTCCTACACTTCACCAACTCCTAATCGAGACTCTTTTGTGGAAGATTGAGGTTCTCAGAGTTCTCCGCACTTTTTACAGTCACTTTCGCAATCACCTTTTGTGTTATTTAGTTGAAGCATGTCCTGTTGTCTGCACTTGCAAACCTATTTTTAGCAGTGGAAAGTGAATGATATCTGTAACTGGCAGTCAATTTGGAAGCAAAAAAGTAGCAAGCCATCTGGATTCTTGATAAAGTTGAGAACTAGTCGATATATAATGCTGGGTCTCCAATTTTTTTTAGACATTTATTATATATTTCCTGTACACATGTCTATTACTTCTGGTCAGCCCTGGTCCTATGGTGCTTATTTTTCATTGTATTCCAGAAAAAGGTGTAAGTGAATGGAGAAATATTTCTGATTAAATGTTTAGTGAATTAAGAAATGTTAGACTTTATTTTATTGGAAAAATCTAAATCTAATCCAATTGGAAATGGCCAAAATCTTTATCACTCTAATTAGGCATATTTATAACTAACTAATTTAACTGTTAAATGTTTACTAATTATAGTTAACTGTCTATGAGTCTTTAATCTATAGGCTTAACAGATATAAATAAAGCACTCATCATAGACCCTGAGACCAAGCAGTTAATAAGATTTAGCTTTCTATATATAAATCTTTTTTTTTTTTTTTTTTGGTATGTGGGTCTGTAAAAAAACAAGCAGCTCCAGGGGTTCAAAATGTTTTGATTAGCAGTGTATGTAACTGATAAATCAGCCTAATAAAACGAAAAAGTTCACTGCTATTAAAAAATCCTTGTGTAATTAATTGCATGAAACCCAGAATTTTCATCATGACGACCTTTCATGAAAATCTTCAGTCACCTTGTCCTCAATGTACTGACATTGAGAACAAAAGGTTAGTCTCTAGGCAGCCTGGACAGTGGTGTCACAACACGGCTATAATGGCTGCAAATCTTACTGATTTATTGGCCTTAACATCCATCAAACACACCACACCCATACGTGGAAAAAAAAATAAAAAATTGGGTTCAATGCCAAAAAAAGTACGACCATGCAAATTGAAATGCAAGGCAGAAAGAAGGAGGAGTGTGTGTTTGTGTATGTGTGTGCAGTCCAGAGATGACTTCCTTTCTCTCTCTCTGATGTATCTGCATCCTGTGGCGTGAGGCTCTGCAGAATGAAATTCCTCAGACGTCATATGTGTTAAATACGTGATGGGGGGCCACTGAGGTCACAGCACCATGTTTAGAGTGTTCTCCTTTTCAACTTTTGCGTGTACATAGGTAAGAAATTAGTTGAAACAAAGCAACACAAAAGGGGGATTTGTTTATACATTTGGAACAAAAGACGAGACTTGAACCAGACAGGATATAAGCATATAATCTAAACCAATTCCCATTTGTCTAAGACACTAGACCAAATATGTAGACGATCGTGTTTTCCACAAGTCGCTACGTAGACTCAGTTAACCTTGTATATTTGCCTTCCACATTAAACATGGCAATCCTGCTGCTCTCACAGTGAGAAACACTGGCACTCACTTCTCAAAGAATATAAATGAGGGAAAGAGTAGGAACACTGCAGTCTTGTGAGGAACACGGCGCTGCAGGTCAGGAACCTGGATTATGATGTGTCACTGCACGTTCGGCTGCGATTAATTAGACCAAAATTTGTTTGAAAAGGTTTTCCACTAGGCTGGGCCGACATGCAGGAATGAGTAAGAGTGTTAAATGACATTATACCACGGTGTTGAATGCTTGATTCTGATTGGTTAAAAGATGTTAATTCACTTTCTGTAACAGTGGTTCTGGCTGCAAGACTTAGAGTAATGCTATCGTTCTAATACATTATCGTTTGACCTAGCTGTATGGTGGGAATCGTATCATGGGGGTTCCACACAAACAGATATAAAATCTCTTGATATGGTGATATTTTCTATAAGGAGACGTCTATTTAACATTCATGGAAGGAGTCTCCAGTGTCAGTGCTTTGTAACAGTCAGAGGTCAAGTTTTCCCTCACGGGAAAGTCTTCAGGACAGAGATGTTTTTACGTTTTGCGCTTCCTTGGAAACAAGCAATTTTTTGTCGCTTAATAATTTCAAGAGAGTAAAAAAATAGGCTGAGAAGGGAACGATTATTTATAGCTGCTATAACGTAAGTCACAACAGCAACTTGTCCACAACATAAACCATAAATATGAAGACATAGTTATGGTATGACACATGCTGTTCGAAAATAATGATCAATTTCAGGGTGGTAACTGTAACGCTTTCCACTGGGCTGCATTACATTCATATTACTGATTATGAATTTTATCACTGTGTTGGTCGACCCAATGATCCAAAACCATAAGCGAATTCCATGTTGAATGTCCAGTATGCTGGTATGAAGGTTGCACGATATATTGTTATTGCAATACTGGTTTCTGCAACAGTCATCAGGGAAATCTGCATGGGTGTTTCGATGTTTAATTGTGGAGTACCAAAATAAAACTTCAGGTGTATTGTGTAGTAGTACAATTACAGTATAGTGAGAGACACTTGCCGTGATTTGAATTTCACCCTTGACTGCATTTTGCCAAGTGTGGATATGCTATATTTTCTTGTGCATGGTCTGATAGTTAGGGATTTGTGCTCTTATGTGGTGAAGAAATTTCTTTCTTGGTGTGTCTGCGCAACGCCACTCAATATAAATAGAAAAATATATCACGGTGTTAAGAAAGCAGAACACCTCAGTACAGTTTTCGTGCTCTGCTGCTCTGGAGAGATCAGCAAGCACAACGTTCTGTTAATGCATGCTTCAGCGAAAGCAAAATGAAAGTTCTGCTCACTCTCGTCTCTGCTCATTTTTTGTTTTGGATCTTTCTCACTTTCTCTCATACACAAGGAAGATTTTCACCTCACCCTTTTTCCCCTCACGCAGCCTCACAGCCAAAGCTCACAGTCAACAGCTTCATTCTGTTTCTTTGAGTCACTGCCACCAGTGACACTAACAGCCCAATTCAACTGTTTCTCCATCGCTGGAGCAAAGGGTCAGACTGCACAGACAGGCCATGACACCCACAGGGTAAATCACCCTGGGCAAAAGGCTGGGAACTCACAGAGAGTCTTCTAGGGTTCTGTGTCTGTGTTCGGAGACCATGGCCCTGCCAGCAGCCGAACAGACGGACACAGAGTGAGCCATGGTGCAAGAAGTAGGGGATTGGCAGAGCTACATGTGCAGGACAAAAGCAGGGTTTCAGCATGGATCCTGAAAGATCCTCCACAGCCTGCTCTCAGAAGAACATCTGAGGCATCTCCGTGAGACTCCAAAAGTCCTAGTCCACTAACAAGGACTGTTGATTCATTTAATCATGAACACTAAAATATATACACTGGAAAGGGTACTTTCTTTTGTCCCATGAGGTTAAAGGTTCAATGGGATTCATATCATTTCTGTCACATAATTTATTTTTTAAATCTTCCAGAATTTCTATTTTCATCTTAAAGATAAAGATGTTTAGAACCTTGGTGTCTTGGGTCTTTCTCCACTAACAGAATATCCATGTTTTTTTTTTTTCCAAAAAGCTGTGTAAATTTCCATAGTGGATCTCAGTGCCATTAAATGACCTATTTTTCCAGACTTTTCAGGCAGGTAGATTATGTGGAACCCTACACCACAGAGTTTTCAGAAAAGGTTCCAAGCAGAATTCACTAAGAAAGAGATCTATTAACCACCCAAAGAACCCTTGATGAATCCTTTGTTCTGTATACGGTATATAAACACCCAGTCATTGACGGATCTCACTTTGTTTTACTCCCAAATCAGGATTTTGTCAATTCCCATCCACTAGCTTGCTGTCATGCTATGTCACAGGGAAGTGAGCACTCATAGAAGAATGCTAACTGCCCTCATCTGCAAACACAAGCTCACAGACACACACAATTGTCACTCTGATTGACAGGGGAGAGAGTAATCCCATGCTTTGGAGCTCTCTCTGTTGGACTTTCAGCCATGGATGGTTGTAGTATCATAGGTAGTCGAAATTGTCCTGATGATCTCCTGATGATAGGAACACTTTTCTGTTGTCTCACTTTTAAATATTCTTCAATAGTGACAGTATAAGCAACAATTTGTATTTCTTTTCCATAATAAAAGAGTTTTTGGTAGTTTTGGCTGTTCCAGTAAAGAGCTAAGNAGTTGAAGAGCAATACACATCATCCAACACTCCAGAGGAAGAAATATTCAAAATTCAATTTTGTTATGAAGTTGTTATGGTTGCACACATATCCAAAATCATCTGGATGTTCCCTTGTGTGAGCTGTAAGCTGTAGGCCAGCGGTATGCAATATACTCTGTCTGGGACGCTCTGGTTTGTCTCTGCTTTTTGGCAATAGAAGTAGATATGGTCCATTTGTCTTGGCTGATATATACTGTCCAGAGAGTCTGGGGAAAGTGTTAGCGAAGCTTAGGGTCACTTTTTAACTGTGTAGTAATATGCACAACACCAAGAAAAGGGTAAAGTTTAATATTTTTATGCATGATTAAGCAAATCAGTATATCTTTCCAGAGAAGATAAATTTTTATGACTGAGCATAAGGTACCAACACACCAGAGTGATCTCAAACAGGTATGTCACAAATGAAAGGTCAAGTTGTTGTGTTTCAGTCTGTAAATTTCCTGCTATTAAATGCTTTATCATTTGGGACAGGGCGAGTGCATGGTTTACTGATTACCAAGAGAGAGTCATCTGTCCAACTCTTTCCTAGTGTGATCTATAGCACTGAAAGTAGACCGGACACAGTTCTTGTGCTTGCACAATTCTGATTCCTCCTCTAAAGTGACCTTAGTGTAATAAAAAAAAATTAAATAAAAAAATCCAACTAAAGGAACAGATGTTTTATCTCAGAGGGACATTTGTACACTCGGACTCAGTTAATGTGTCTATTCAATAGAAAATGCTGATTTTTCTTTTCTTTTTTTTAATTAACCATAGGGCTCCAGTTTTGGTGAAGTTACACATCGAGGTAAAAGACAAACCACATCAAGGACAAAGCTATGTAAACGCAAAAAGACAAAAAATACTGAGTGTGTTCAGAGAGCCTGGAGCACTCCCACTGCTCAGTCCAGCTTGGCTGCATCATTATCATAGTAGCATTATCATTAGAGATCTACTTGTCTGGTTATGGCAAAATGATAAAATTATTTCCTTTCACTTTGACTAACCTTTTTGACACATTAAATTAAGCTTTTAAGCTTTTATGACTACCAGACATTATCACTCCTGCTGCCATTTCATCAGTCAGTGACAACAAAAGGACAGTAGCACTAAAAAGTAGCTCTTTTGTTTCTTCCCTGTGTCTCGTTGAATAGAATGACGTTCAGAAGTAATGCCATAAATATCACAAATGGCCAAATATCCTCAAATACTCTGCTGGTACCATGAACCACAAACGCTAAAGGCAGGCTGAACAAAAACAACCGCTCCCACCTTCCTCGACTTGCCATTGTTGTGCATGACGGCCCATTCAGACTACCCTTTTATTGACTGGTGCTTTAGGGAGGAGGGGGAGTCGAACGTAGTCTTGGAATTTTTGTAATGAAACTCATACATACATGAAAGACAATTTTTTTTCTTTCTGTCTTGGCTTTCTTACTAATCCTGTTTGAAACTCATCCTAGACTGATCCAGGGAAAGCATCAGACAAATCTACCTCATCATTCAATCCCCCTTACTTCTAGATTTATGAGCTAGCGCAGATAGAAAAAAAATCGGTAAGATATGTTCCAAGGTTGCTCCTTTTGATCCCGTCTTAAATTATAACAGTACCTAAGCACGACACGTTCACTTAAGTGATTTGAGCACGATCACATGGCAACGGCTGTAAACAACCAAGCCCTACTTGCAAGAGCAGGCTTACCTTGCAGCTGTTTGAAACGCCCCTCTAGCTGGTTGTAGTTGAAGGGCATCTGAGACGAATAGCCAGATCCATGATAGAGATCCTCAGCCCCCCCAGACCCCCAGTCCGTCTCCATGTTCCCTTACTCAAACAGGATCCAGAACTCCCAAACTCCTTGGAAAGCACGAAAAACCAAGGGTGGCAAAAATGGAGGGAAGCAAGAAAGCAAAGCAAAGATTCACCAGAATTTCTTTTCTCCTTCAAAATCAGGTTTGTTCCTTTAACCAGAAGCGAACAAAAAGAAATCCAAAAGACTCAGGAACTGGTCCGTTAGGGGTTTATTCCAGTCTAGAACTTGAGAAATATCCAACACAGCAGGATCTGTTCCAGAGAGGAGAAGGAGGAGGAGGAGGAGGAGGAGGAGAGAAACATGCGTCTTCTCTGATTGTTCTCGTTCTGTCTTCCCTCCCTGGCCGTTCAAAAGTGGCCTCTCCCCCCACAGCTAAGCGTGCACACACCCACCACCTTTCCCTTACTCAGCTCTTCCTCAGTCAAGCCTCTCTCAAGGGAAAAAGGGAGCTACAAAGTGAGGACCACAAAATCATTTCAGCAATAGAGAGGTCTTGAAGCGAAGCAGGCCAATGAAAGGGCTTCCCTCCAGCACAGCACACCTTTGTCGGGCCAGACTAGGAGGAGGTGGTGGGTGGAAGGAGGACTCAGGGTTGTAATTTCACCAGAGGCCCTGCCATTGCCTGTGTGTTTAGCAGTGATGTCACCACCCTCATTACCATAAAGGCAGGCAGTAGGTGGAGCAAACAAGGAGAAGGAGGAGAAGGAATGTACCAAGCCTCAGTGAAGAGAAGGGGTAGAAATGGAACAGGATGACGTCTAGTTTCCCTGCATTGTTGTTTTGGAAGCTTGATGGATGGAAATGTGTTGCCACAAGAAATGCTAAAAACCTTTTTGGGGATGTCAGAGCAACCGACGTCCTGTCTAAAAGCTCATTTGCAAACATCCTGCTTGAGCAGTCACCCATCACCACCCCCCACCTTTCCTGTCGCACTTCCGTTTGTACAAATGCAAAGGGAAAGGCTCCACCTCTGCATACATGTGTGTGGACTTTCAAGTGAGTCCTTCGAGTAAGTAAATATGTAGCACACTTCCTCTGAGAGCACTAGCTCTTGTGTCTTGGGCCTTCTGTCTGGGGTCTACTCCTGGGCTTGGCTGCCCTCACTAGTGTATATCACAGAGGGAAAATTTCCTTATGATTAATGAGCTGATGATAAATGTCTCCATAAGCATCCTGTCTGCTCTCTGTCCCCTAATGGGACAGAACTTGGACCTCGACACAGAGCAGAGTCCGTTCTTGTTATGCATTAGCGGATGGAGAGAGCGATTGTGGAAAAAAAAGGCTGAGATTTATTCTGGGACATAAATTAGCTGGTCTTATTTTAACATTTAACAGGAACAGCACATGAAACCTTGGTAGGACTCCTATCAATCTTTTCATAAGAGTTATACTGCTGAGTGGGTCTCATCCTTTAATTTTTATAAGAGTCCCTCGTGATATAGAGGACAAGTAGCACGAATAACGTGGTGCAAAAATTGCCCCCCGTGAGCATATTTCGTTTTTCCCATAATACAATATGCACCATAGTTTATGGACCATGGGATTTTGGCCACAAGATCTGGCCAGACTCAGTGATTTGAGAGGAATATTATGGAGAAATACTTGCGGTTGTGTCAGCGGGCAGTCACAAGGAACCCACGTGCTCTCCACACCCCTGCAGGCATCACTGATCTTTTTTGACCTCCCTGTGCCCTTCTGTTTTCTGTTGCATCTGACTATTAACTGTGGAATGATTTCTCATAGGACTTCGAGAAGTAACAGTCAGAGATTTGTTTTTACGCTCTCCTTTCTCTTTGAGTAGAGAAGGGAGGGGATGTTTCCTGGAACATGAGTTAGTCACTCTGTGCAGCTGTTCACTTCATTTAAAAAGGCCAAATTGCTATTGAAGGGAGTTCTCACTAAAAACAGCAAGTATCGTATGTACTGATTTTTTAGTGAAGCTTGACAGTTGAAAAAAGTTTGATGGAGTTGCATCATTCAGTAGGGTTTGAAGAACCCATGATGTATGTAATATTGCTCCGTTCAACTTCGAACTGGGAAGTCATAACTCAGAGTTGTCATTTTTTAAAGCGTCCGCCACATGTTTGAGTAACACAATGGGGAAAAGAACTCACCTCCATGAATGCTTGCTTTTTGTTTGCTCTGTACAAGCACCAAATAGCCACAACCCAGAAAGCTAAAATTATCCATATCATTGATAACTTTGAAGGTTTTTTTTTAACATTTTACACAGTAGATGTGTAGTAGATGTGCAGTCTTTGATATAGTGAAGTGTACTGTGAGTCAATGTTTCTTTATATATGGAAGGAGTCTCCAGTATCAGTGCTCTGTAACACTCACTGGTAAAGCTTTCTAACAGAAGTTAGAGGAGTTTGTGTGTTTCTTCATATCTTAGTAACATGAGCGATCAAATTTTATAACTTCAGGGTAGATGGGAACCCTCCCAACGTTCCACATAAGAATTCTAATTTGAGAGGGCGTTTTCTTCAGTTTTTCCCAGCAAGAAGTCAGAAATTCAGAATTACGAGATTTAGCTGAACACAGCTTATGCCTTGTAGTGAGATACCAGCACTTCCACAACACAATGCCCAATATATAAACCTAATATTGCATTAAAAACCCCTAGAAACAAGAACAACAGCATCTGTATTTGTCTCTAACTCTCCAGCACAAGATAAATATGTGTTTTTAGAGATTGTTTGGTTCTGAACTGTGACAACATGCCCTTCAGGAAGCATATCTCATGCTTAAAATTTCACATGATGTTGCAATGTGAAGAGAATGGGCCCATGAAACCGCACAATTCCAACGAGAGCAACTCATGCCAAATGTACATCATTAACAGTGTCATTTTATTGGCTGTGAGCTTATCATATATGCTGATTTCAGCAGAGCGAATGAATCTGAGGTGTCTGGACAGGAAAGGTGAAGGGTAAGAGAGTTCACGGGTGCACAAACATGACGTTATGCAAGAGGCATGCTGTAACCATTGAGTGTTTTTTTTTTTACTAGCATCTGGGCGACAAATGCAAGGAAGGAAGCCATGAGGAAGGAAAGAAAAATTCATGGGTGTTTCCTCTAAAGCCAGACATTAGGAAGGCAAGATTTTTCAGCTTGGCCTATTTAGACACATTTTTTTAAATGGTTGGTCAAAGATTGGCCATTGGTGAACTACATTTATCATTTCAATGTGTAGCACTGCTGTGGTTTGAGCAGTTGACTTCATGTAAATATCACAAGGTATTTCTTTATCTGAGGCATTTCTATCATTTATGTTCAGAGGAGCAAAGCTAATAAATCTAACCCATGCATGTGTTTTTCCTTGGAGAAACTTTTTTATGCTGCTTCACATTTTTCCTCTCCATAATCCGACTGTCTGTTTCGGCTCAATCTGGCAACCGTTAATTGAGGCATGCTGAGGAAAATGGTGGTGGGGGCTGTATGTCATAGTATTGGCTCTTCTCATAGCAGACCACATGGTCTACATTAGTGGGGTATGCTGAGTGCTAGCGGGGGGGATTCCTGCCTTATCGACCCTCTGGGACTAGAAAGTTTGCTAGCATTACTTCGTACTTCCTGTCAGTTGCTCAGAGTCAGCTCGGAAATGCAAGAGAAAAGAACTGCTGTTAAGTATTTCCAAAGACTAGAGGTTTGCATCAGGACTGGAATCCTGCGGGACTCAAGAAAAAAGCCACAGGTGTGGGCAGGTTTTACTTTAATGCAGTGGGAACAGTCAGATATGAAGCAGGAAAAGGCAAGATTGGACAAACTTTCTGCAGAACTTAGTGGGATTGGCCAGACTTTCTGTAGGAGTAAGCATATTTGGACAGAATTTCTTTTTTGGGGGGGGGGGGTATTTGAATTCCATTGGGAGCAGAGGAATTAGTCAGAATTCCTTTGAGAGTGGGTAGGATTGGTCAGAATTCCTTTGGAAATTGGAGGATTGGTCACACTTCCTCCAGGAGCGGGTGCAATTGGTACAGTCCAATTCTGCAGGAACTGTAGGGATCAGTCAAAATTGAACAGAATTCTTTCTGGAGTGGGGGGATTGGTCAGAATTTTTCAGTGGTGGAGGATTAGTCAGAAATCCTTCTGGAGTGGGAGAATTGGTCAGAATTCTTTTGGGCTGAGCAGGATTGGTCAGAATTCCTTCAGTAGTGAACAGGATTGTTCAGAATTCTTTTGGGCTGAGTGGGATTGGTCAGAATTCCTTCAGTAGTGAACAGGATTGTTCAGAATTCTTTGGGTTGAGTGGATTTGGTCATAATTCCTTTGGGAACAGGCAGGATTGATCATAATCCCTTCAGGAGCAGGTTAGATTGGTCATAATTTCTTTGAGAATGGGCAGGATTGGGCTTAATTCTTTGGGAAGCAGGTGAGATTGGTCATAGAGAGCAGATGGGATTGGTCAGCATTCCTTTGTGAGCTAAAAAAACATTCCCATTCACACCTCCAGGTTAGACTGCTCCTTTTGAGTCACTGGTTGCTGGACAAAGTGGGGTCAATCACAGAAAGATATCTTTACTTGTCGGGATATGCATTTTGTTATTTTCGCAACCTGAGCTTTTGACAGAGAAATGAGCAAGCATTCAAGTACTTGAATTCCCAGGGGGTAAACTCACAAACAATTTATACAGCCTGCGGTGTTTGAGCCCTTGACCAAATTTAATAGCAGCAAGCCTTAGGCAATCTTTATCCTGTAACGCAATGAACGTTTCTGTTATAAATTTTCTAGAATTTGTTTTCTGTTATCAGTTAGCACCAATACTGTACTACTTAATGCGGCATATGTATGAAAAATTGATATTGTGACAACACTATAATGTTTATCTTATTCCAATCTTCTCTCTTCCCTTACAGTTGGCTGGAGTAAGAATGAGAGAATAAGAGACAGAGAGAGAGAGAGAGAGAGAGAGAGAGAGAAAGAGAGAGGGGTGTATGCTCTGTGTGCTAAGGAATGCAGGAAAGCAGAATCATGTGAAATGCAGGATGCTCACTGGAATTCTAGGGGGCTTTTTTTTTCAACACTCCTAAAACAGGATTGTGGTCCCATGCAAACAAAGGAGACCATACTATATTTTACATTCCAACTTTTTTGAGTTTTTACAGGAATATTTTTAAGTACTCTCTAAGCTGTGTGTGGGGGAGTAAACGAGAGGCTTGGAGGTTTAAAGCCAGGCCTGTTTAAGCTCCACTGCCCTCTGGCAATAACAAGTCTCACTCATCTGGTGCTTTTAAGAGTGCTCTCTCGCCCAGTGCTCTCTCTCTTGTCTCTCATGCCATCTTACAGCCCTTCAGTAGGCAGCCATCATAAACAACATCATGTCTCTGTAAACGGTGCACTTATGGCACTTTAAAACGACCGCTGCTGGGAGAAAGTAGCTGAAAACAGACACAGTAAATGCGCTACTGTCCGGATATCCCTGTCATTTCTTTATGCATAAACACAATTGGATAGGAATGTGAAATAACATACTCAAATCTGATTGCAGGAGTAGGAAAGATTTCTAGTGGCCTCTGAGCATTACTGAGCCATGTAACTGAGACCTGCATAATTACAGGATCCCTGTAGTGCAGCAACCAAAACGTAAAAACGAACTTTCACTTGAACAATAATGCATTAGGACACTGAGTATTGATTTTTTTCTGTACCCTGAGCCATTTACATGATACACAAAAGCACGTATCCTATTACAATCTAATCTGGATATCTTTTGAAGAATACTAAGTAGAGAGAGCAAGACTAAATGGAAAGGAATGACAGTACCAGAAGAAGGTCAATTATTTTAAAAAAATAAATAAATTAATTGTGTTTGCCTCTAAACTAGTAATGACAAATTCATTGTACATTTCAAAATACTGCTTATAACTATTAAAATATTAAAAAATGTAATTATCTATATGGAATCCAACACAAAGGACATCTCAATATTGAAAAAGTCCATGCTGGCCCTTCTAAACAAGACATTTAGGCTGCTCTCATATTTGGATTTTTTTTCTCAGCAACCAGCACACATTTTACTACGAAAAGTGAACAGAACGTGGCTGTTTATAAAATCACTGCTGTCTGCTTTTTCGGTCACATTGGAGCTTCCACAGCTGAAAAAACCTTTTAAAAAGCATAGCGTGACATCAAGTACATTTTAACCTCCAGAACAATCAGGTTGGTAGATGGGAGGAGAAAATAAAAGGACTTCATTCCAATAATTTAGCTAAATTAATGCAATTTAACTAAAACTAGTAACTTGTCTGTTTTTGCGGCTTTCACCAGTATGTGATGTGATGTCCCAATTGTAACTGTAGCTGTATCCAGTCGAGTCACACAGGCAACTCAAATTCTCTTGATATTCTGCTTCAGAAGCTACAGCAACGACAAACAACCTCCTCATCGCATGTTCCCTGTGCCCCCCCCCTCAAAAAAAAGGCCAAGTGTGAAAGCGCCCTTAATCCACACACACACACACACGCACACACACACACACACACACAAAAATCTTGTCACAGATGCTGCCTCACCTGCTAAGGCCTTGATACGTGAGCGCTCGAACAGGCGGGCCGAACTGTTCTCGTTGTCCCACTCCTCATCCCAGCGGTTGTTGACAGTATCCTGGTACTGTTGCTGGATGTCCATGTGGTCATATTCGGCGGCTACTGTCGTCATCCTGACCTCTCACCTTTTGGCCTTTTCACTGATCACACTTCCTCATGGGCGGCTTCCTCTGAAGCCCTGCAAACAGGAAGGAAACTTTTATATCTAGATATAAATAGCATGAGCAGATAAATCTAAATGCTTTAAGCAAGCAGAAATGAAATCCAACCAGTTTGGACATACGGATAAAAAAGTATTACTGCATACACAGCATGATACGAAGAATGTAAAAAGACACAGTAATGGGTCTTAAGGTCCAGTTATGGAAGTAAAATGAGCTCCCATATTCATCCTAAAGGGAAAAAATGTATTTGTCTGCCAAAATAACCCATTTTATATTTTAGTATTCTGTTTGGGGAGCACAATGGTGCTTGAGTACTGTTGCCATCTCGCTGCTTCAGGGTTCCTCTTTTGATCTTGAACTTGTGTTACTGCGTCTCCTCATAGGTTTCCTCCAGGTTCTCTGGTTTCCCTTCCAATAACATACCATTAGGTAGACTGGCTACTCTGCATTGCCGCTAAATGTGAAGGGGTGTGTGTATGGTGTCCTGAAAAGGACTGACATCCCATCCAGGATTTAATCCCTCCTGGAGACCAGTGTTCCTGGGATAAGCTCCAGCTCCACCTCAACCCTGTCCTCAACCCTCAACCCTGTCCAGGAGAATGCAAATACAAGGGGTTTCAGCTGACAAGTGCTTGGCCCCCTCAATACATAATGAGTGTTCCATATTATATACAAGTTAATCTGTTTTTCACAACTTTACTAACAGAAATATTAAACAGGCTGGGCCCTCCTGTGGATACAGCTGTGTATGAGGCTCTGTGTCAGAATGAAGAGAGTGAAATCTAGACTAAACCACACCTTCAAGAGCCTTCTGCACTATCTTTAGGAGACATACTGCCCTCCTCTGGTCAACGTCTAGAACTGCGCTGTACAACATCAACCCTCTTGTATCGTGAATTCTCGGATGAGTGCAGTAATTAGTGTGTCTCATCTATTTAATTGACAACATGCTGAGTTTTGGGCAAAAGCTGCTTGCTAACCGTAAACCCTTCTTCCTCTCAATCATTTCTCTGTTAACCGAAATCATCATTCTCCCTTCTGCATGCAAGAGTGCGTATTAGTTTGACGAGCTCAGCGAATACCTCTTGTGTGCATTGTGTGTTTGTGTGAAGGCCTGTTGTCAGCACTATGCTGAGAGAGTCGGAAACCTATGAACCCAGCATGTGTGTGAAGCCTTGCTGCAAAAGTGCCAGACACAACGAACACACAAAACAAACAAAATAGGCGTCTATTCATGGTGGGAATGCAGGCCTTCCCTCAATGCCTGGCTTGTGGCACTGTTGGCTTCAAACTCCATTTAAAACCTAATTGCTACCATAAGGCTTGAATTGAGCAAAAAATAATGTGTTTCAGTGCTGTGGGATCCCCCCCCCCCCTTTTCTTTCAGTACGAACCTCCCACACACCATTGGGATCAGTGCTCGGTGGTCTGACTAGTTCAGCATGTGAAACGCTTGATTAGCATCTCACTGCAGGAGTCTTGCAATTAGGCTGAACAAGCCTATCGTCAACACCCTCCTGTCTCCGTTTCTCCGTACCAGCCCCTTCTGCGTATGACTAAGAGCATTTGCTGTGTCTCTGAGACTCTGAAGGCGGTGCAGTTGGCTAAATATAACCGTGCTACTGGGCCTGGTTTTTAACATGTATAGGCTGCAGTGGTTAAAGTGGGCACAAGCACAAAAGCACACACTCTGGCAACAGAACGGATAAACATACAGATGGCATTACACCCCAAACACACCATTTATACACTGAAGCAGCAGTCTGAAAAGAACACACATACACCCACATACAACAGCAGACATATGCACACAGTCTGCTTTCAGAACTTGGCGGATATTTCAACTTCAAGGCACAGTTTGCAGTATAATCACAATTCCACAAAATAACTCCACGGCAAAGAGTGGACAAAAATCACAAAAGGAGAAAAGTACAGCAAAAGAATCATAGCTGCAAATGATTGTTAACACAAGAGATAAAGTGACACTGCAAACAAATAGTTCCAAATAAATCCGGAGGAAAACTGTCTCAATGCCTTGTTTTTGTTTGCAATATCTAAATGTTTCTGCAACTTGCTGAAGTATTGTCTTTACAATATTTACACTCTCATTTTTTACTATTAAAGTCCATAATCTGACTCCATTTTAACCTAAAAGGCTTTTGAAATTAGACTATTTTTGTATCAGAGTGAGAAAATAACTAGCTAAGTAACTAACATTACATTAAGTAGCAAGTGCTATACTGCATGGTCAAGCCAAGTCTGGCAAAAGTCTTGGCAGTTCACTTGTATGGGAAAGGACAGAGAAGCAAAAAACAAAACAAAACAAAACAAAAAAAACTATTTTTGTTTTGCACAAGTTCATCCAGAAGGTGGGGCTGTGCTCTTTTCCTGGTTAACAACATGATGTTCTCTGAGCTAACATTTCCATATAATCACATTTCTTTCGAGTATTTGTCCAAAGCCCAAACATTATGGAGACATTTCTTATTAAGTTATATTTCCCTTGCATTCTTAACTCTGTTTGTCATTAAAAACAATTGCAAAACACAAACAGCTAGCTAATGTTAGCTGTTTACTGACGAATCGCATAACATCAGGATCGCCTGATTCTTGCTGTACTGTGACAAAGAAATTAGAAACATAAAACCTCTTAAAACACAAAATACAAAGTATTTTGGAGAGTTCTGATTCAGAAATTAGATACGAAGCCAGTAAACAAGAGCTTCTAAAGCTATAAGAGGTTTGGTGCTCAGGGTGGAGACTCACAGGATATCAATAAGCTCATAAGCTGAGGAAATCTACCCTCCGTCCACAAAAACATCATCATATCGATTTTGTTTTTCCTTCCAGATACTGTAAGTCATGCGGATGCCTGACAGCCAGCCAATCGCACTGCACTGTCTCATGCATTGATTGATTGAGCCTTACTGCATTCTCAGTAAGAAAAAAACACTCTTGTGAATCCTGGTATGTGAATACATAACCATGTTTTGCAAAACAACAATTAAGATGCACTCTGACGAACAAGGGCTTACAGGACACGCGCATTTCTGTTAGTCATCAGCATATGATCAGTATGCAACAGTGTGAGTAACGTGGGATTCGGGGGAGCCTGTATACAACTCGTAATACGTTTGCATCAGCTGGTTTCCTCTTTTACAGGATATGAAACATGGATTATTCCGTGCATGCATGCAGCCAGTTAGTGCTTTCGTCCTCCGTCTCAGGGCGGTGTGCTACCAAGCAAAAATGTTAAATGGTGCTACAATTATCCTCACTTTATCACTTGTTCCTTTACCTATTCTTGGCTCATCATCATCATCATCATTATTTTGCCCAGCGCCCTCTCTTTCTCTTGCTCCATCTCTTAAAAGCCATTACTGGCTCCTCCTTTCTCTGCTCCTCCACCACTAATTCCATTAACTCTAAAAGAAAACACAAAAGGATGTTGTATTATGATAGTGATCGATTATTATTCTAGCGCCGAATCAGTGCTGCAGACCGAGCTCTGTGATTAAACACCATTTTACATTCGCAAGCCTCACAAAATAAGCTTTTTTTTTTTTGGTCTGACATCACATTTTATCTTTCGACGGTTTAATGGTGTGGCTTAGGAACTCTTTCGGTTTTAAGACGAGTTCCCGTCTGGGTGAAACGCTAATGTGGGTCTGAGACGCAGCCGTGCTTTTAGCGAACGGCTCCCTACTGATCAAATTAAGGAAACACAACTCCTCAAGCATGATGGACCGATTCTGTTACCACTCCAGTAAGGTTGCCAGATCAGATCAGATCAGATCAGTTCAACCAAAAATGCGTAGCCATTTCGTAGTGATTATAAACTGATGAACTGGATAATGTTTAGAATGTGTTAGTCTACATCATTAGTCCACTCTATTATGTAAGTAATAAAATGTGCTCTTATAAGAAAATAATCTTCTCATCTTCAGTGTGGTGAAGTGTGTATCTCTCTTACACAACAGCACTTTGCCAATAATTATCATTTTTATTCATTAAAACTGACACATCATTGTATCTGTTCATAGTTACAGTTAGTTCCCATTATCACTTATGTTACAGCAGCTATAAACAGCTGCTTCCTGACCAGTCGCATCCTCTTTTTCTGTCTTTCTACAAAACAAAAGAAAACAAAGCATAACACACATTATTATGTTACAGAGAAACCAGAAAGTGAAGCCTCTCCTATGATGAAAAACTTAGTGTGACACTGGAGACTCCTTACATAAAACATTAATATAAACCTATGATTTGACTTGCAGCCAGAACTCCTTTCAGAGTTGCTGTTATAGAAAATTAATCAACACCTTCTGACCAATGGGATATTGTGGTGTGACATTAAAATGGATATTATTGCTTATTTGTTCCTAAGCGAACTCTGAAAGGTGGAATACTGACATTGATTTGTTTGTGTACACATTTACATTAACATCGTAAAGCTCCTGTATTCAGAGCCGTGTAAAGAAAGCATTAGCCATCATCTCGCTGATATGATGGATCGATTTATGGAGAGACAGAAAGGCCAATGGACCAGCAGAGATCTTGCAGATAAGCAGCTTGCTCATTAGCTAGAGATCATCACTGTTTACAGGCACTATAGTAGATCTCTGACTATTTCCTATCTGTCAGTCTCCTGCCTCTCCCTCTCATCCAGGAAAGAAAAGCTGGCTAACATTATTACTCCTACAAATGGCCTCTGGTATTTTTTTTCCTCCTTAAGAAGAAAAACAAGCCCAGAGCTGGGAGTGGAGTGGCCATTATGAAACAGGAAACTCAAGCCTCTGATTTCATATAAACTTGGCAGAGATGACTGGAAGATCACAACTCCCTGATTGGACCGGAGCAAAGCCAAGAACCAGCTATGACTGATCATATCTTAGATAGCATGCTGTTTTAATCTCAGATTGATTAAATAAAAGAAGATTTACAATTTACCCTAAGAAATTTTATACATTTCATTTTGCCTTGTTTCCTGAAAACATCTAGGACATGTGTAAGATCCCCAGAAGGGGGTGCTCTTGTGTGGTTTTAAATTCATCCCATAGCATTTGCAACACGTTAAACATGTATATCTGTATATCTGGCATGCCATGTTTATATTGTTCTCAGTACTTACTGGATGACAGACAAAATATTTTTTTAAAAAAATGGTAAAATGTTTCCAAAGCACCAACACCCTTTACTGAGGACTCCACCAATCTATCCACAGCTGGCTCACTGAACTCAAATGTTGGTTCCACCCTATTGGCTCAATCACACACATTCACACACATACACGTACACACTCAAATGTCTATACACCAATAGCACAAGCAACATTTGTGTTTTTAAAAGGGAAGCTTCCGCAGCACAATATTCAGGTTAATTATAAAATCTCTTGACTTGATGACTTGCGTGAGTTTCACTTACCCAAAGCTACTAATAATTACTTATAAATCACTTATAAAGAGAGAACGACGCATGAAAATTTGCTAAATAAATTTAGTTAAAAGTGCTTATCCTGTAAACATTGGGTGCAAGAATTCACCCCGAGTGGGACGCCAATCCATCACAAGGCTCCATGCACACACATTCACACACTAATTCACACCTACAGCATCATCAATCCACCTAAATGCATGTGTTTAGGAGATGGGAGTAAACTAGAGAACCTGGAGAAAACCCATATAAACACGAGGAGAACATGGGGAAAGTCCACATCG
>CM074955.1:5626526-5659220 GCA_037577455.1 Pangasius macronema
TATATATATATATATATATATGTGTGTGTGTGTGTGTGTGTGTGTGTTTGTGTGTGTGTGTGTGTGTGTGTGTGTGTATGTATGGCAAGCGTGCACTACAATAGATGTACTTTGGTAGATGTACACACACACACACACACACACACACACACACAATTTGGAGGACAATAAGGACTTTGTTAGCAATATATAGTGTAAAGTTATTTTTATGGACTACTCCTACTCCTAAAAGAGGAAAAGAAAAAAAAGGGAAATAAAATAAAACAGAAGAAAACATTTTAATATTATATAACATCTTATGTGCGCATCAACAAATAAAAAAACTCAGAAATCGACAGCAAAACATGTACACATACATGACAGGAAAAAAGCAAAGAAGAGAAAAAACACAAAGACATATAAATAAGTAGGAACATTTAGTGTGTTAGGTTTGTCATATTTTCTTTAATTATGTTCCTTCAAGTAACAGAAATATATAATATTATTAATGAAAATATTAGGCTAAGAGTCCAAAGTGTTTTTTAATCCTACCTCAGCATGATTTCTTCCATTTTTGGTTCTTTTTAAAGTATTTTTCTGTTCATGCTTTGGACAGACTCACATTTCTAACTTCCTGGTGTTCTTCTGGATGTAGATAAATTGTTAAATAGATGTACTTTTAACCCAAAAGGGGGCGGGGGACTTAACTCTTACAACAAACACACATCATTATCAGAGTTGGTAAAAGTATGACTAATCATCTAAATAAATCCTCTGGTTAAAACTGAAGTACGGCTTCGAATTCTTCCCTCAAGCTCATTTAGAAAAGTGTAGGCTATTAAATACACTTCAGGTATGAACGTAAAAGTACAACAAAAGTTCACGGAAGAAAAAGACATCCGCCTCAATTTCAAATCACACGGTATATTAGTTCTTCTTTCACCACAGAATTGTGTAATGCAAGAAAAAATTAGCTAATGCTAATTAACAACAGCTTCATTCTCACAATGTTAGCTAGCATGGGAATAACTCTGACCATACAAACTAGCTGAATGCTAATAACTAGCTGTCGCAAGTGTACATAGCAGCAGATAGATTACAGCGATGGGTATTAGATATCTCTCATATATGTTAAAGTTTAGATTTGTAGGTCAACTCCTTGAAGCTGCCTAATTCTAAAAAGCTGGGATTACTTAAATGTTTATATACTAATATCTCTTTACATTAGTACGAAATTTTACATCACTCATCTTTCATCCCTTAGGAAACGTTACTGGGAATGAAAACAAAACGTTAAAACGTTGTAGTAAAAAAGTGCTTAACCACTTAACAACGTTTTTCGATTAATTAATTTTTAATAATTAATTTTTCTGTTCCCTTAATAATTCATTTTTCTATTTAAGTATGATTTCAAGTACAACCTAAACCTAAACATTTTTCCATTAGGCTTAAATTCCTGTCCAGAATTTCTCACATCTTAACATTAGATAGCAAAGAAAAGAACATCCGTGTAGAAAGAATTCTTCCTGCGTTTCTCGTTAAATGCAGGTTTTGGTTTTATTTTTACTCTAAGCCTCCTATAAGCAGAGTAGGCTAGCAAATGTAAAGAATGCTATTAACCATATTTTATTTAGTTCTAGCTGGTTTCCAGCTAAAGAGGTGGTCATGGAACGCTGGAGTAGAAACGTTTCTGTTCAGAACAAACTAAAATGAAAAATAAATCCTTTCTAATCCCTGACAGAAAGAAGATTTTCTTTTGAAATGTAGTGAATCAATAGATCAAGCCTAGTTTCGAAGTCAGTTAAACCTCTTCGGCGTTTATCTAGGTGTTTATATTTTAACATCAACACTGCAAATCGTTCTGGCACCACCAGGATGACAGTTCTGATTTACATTTGAGTCTACCGGTACTACCGGCTTCATCCACAAGCTCGGAAAAAACAAGAGACACAATTTTTAAATAAAGATTAACATAGGCTGCGTATTTTCACTACAGTTTCCTCTGTAGCCCCCTTTTTATTCACACTGTAGCCCCTGAATGTGCAAGCTCATAAACCTGTCTCGCCACACCCTAATCTCTGGCAGCCAGCGAGACGCAGAGCTGGAATTGAATATATCCCATTTGGACCTGGCCTCCATATGCTGAAAAACACGCAGCTCAGCAGCCAGGTCTGGATGTCATTATACTCCCACTCGTACTCCTACTCTTATACACCATCTCCCCCTCCTCCTGGCTGGCTCGCTTTATCTCGCAAACACTTTTCCCAATCCTCGTACCTTTCCTCGTCCTCTTTTTCTGCATACTTCTTCCTACAAGAAAGAAGAAGCTCTGGTTCCTGATCTGATATATTTGCCTCAGTGTCATTGGCCTGGAGGACATGAGCGCTGCAGTAGTGCACGTTAATCAGATGCTAAAAGGGGCAGAATGACCACAGCTGATGAGAAATGAGAAGAGGAAAAATGAGCACTAGAGGAAGCCGTTTTATACATTTATACGCTTATTCGTTTGGCAGAAAGGAATCAAAATCAAAAAGGTCCCTCGACTCCCAGTCCCCGGGTTGTCACCAAGTCACTTTACATGGTGGTAGTATGTACGGATTTACCAAAAGTCGAGAGGCTAACACTGACAAACGTGACGAGATGCAGAGCAAACGCGCTGGCAAACAGCCAGTCTAACACTTTATTATAGTGTGTGTCCATGCTATAGCTGATACACACACTGATGATGATGAAAGGCAAGATATTAGGAATGAGTTAATAGTTTTTTTTATTTGCTCATTCCAGTAAATCTAACTGTATATTAGTCTTTCAACTAGTAATTAAAGTTTTTTCAATGTAAGAACTGAAAGTGTCAGAACCACTATAATAGTAGTTGTAGTGTGTATTTGCCTTTCTGCAGTAAAAATTCCTAAAAAGTTCCCTTTTTGTTTTAAGCTTCCTTATACCACAATGTTGTTATATCACATTTTTGAATCACGTTTATATTAATGCACTTGTTCTAATAAATTAGCGTTTCTATAATAATGGCTACTTCACAGGGATTTTATTATTCAATCTACGTCGAATTATAAATGAATTAAAAATGTTTTTTTTATTCAACTACAAAAATGTCCATTCGCTGATATGGTTTTTCAAGTAAGTTTTTCAGTAAGGAGATGTTTGTGTAAGATTTTGGGGAGTCTGCGGTGTCAGCACTTTGAACAATCAGAAGTAAAACTATTCCTCTGAACAGCGAACATGACTCCATAACATAACAAGCTGTATTTTCTCAATAAATTCATATTAACCTGAAGAGAAGATATTCCACAATATTACATGTAACTATAAATAGATAAAAAGTATCACATATTGTTCTTTAATTAATTCGGTTAAAATGTAACAATGATCACTGTGCTGCAATGCTTTTGGGAAACTCAAGGGGTCATGCAGTATAAAAAAAAAAACTTTAAAAAACATTTTTTGTGTGTGTGTGTGTGTGTGTTCTGAGACCATCTCTGACCAAGGGGTTCTCAATTTCCAGATTTTGATAAACCTTGGATTGCAGTTAACAAGAAATATTGCTCAAATCAACACAGGCCAATCTTTAACCATGACAAATCCCAGTTTCACTGGTTCATTTAAATATAAAAGAAGGTGTATTGCAATCTGCATTATAATCACAATATTTTATTTTTGTCCATCATGCACTCGCATGCCTTTTTAGGGAAAGCACTTCCTGCATCACTCATGCAGAATGATTATGGAGGAAAAGACGAGATAGGCTGAGTGAGGTCAGTGACCTGGGAAGTGTATGTGTCACTTAGAGAAGACCTCATCTTTTCCAGAGATGCGTCAGTGAGAAAACTCAGGTAAATAGAGCTTTAATACCTTTATTATCAGCTATTGTTGAAGAACGTGGCATGATGTTATAGGAAAATAATCAATGAACAGCATGGTGTGATGAAGCTGAGTTACTGTTACCAATAGCTTCGACTAATAAAACGATATTGTTCTGTAAGGTCTCACAAAATAAGGAGAATATGGTGTCGTTAATTCGAAATTTTTATTTATTAAAGAATGTCATAGTTTTTATCAGTTTATTGTTACATTACTTAATGCAAGTGATAATATGAATTAATTTATTTAACAGCTTCTTTTTTTTCTCACTTCAAGGGAAGACTTTCCAAAGGAAAGTTACAGCTTTACCTCTGACTGTTGCAAAGCGCTGACACTGAAGACTCCTTCCAAAAATGTTTAAAAATGTCTCCTCACAGAAAACGTCAAAGTAGTTAACTGTTGCTATAGAAACGATAACTTACTTAGTACAAGCACATAAATATAAACCTGCGATTTGCCTTACAGACGTAACTACTGCGAGAGCTGCTGTTACAGGAAATTAATCAATACTTTCTGACCAATCAGGATTGAGAATTCAGCAGCGCTGCGGTATAAAGTGAGTTAATGCTGCTCACTTCTGCACATCTGTGAGATATGAGCACATCATTTGGGATCCTTAGGGAAACTGGAAAGCACTTAAGGTTGCACAAAAGCTGTTCTATGATACACTGTGGATAGGGTGCAACTGTAAAAACAGCACTAGCATTGAGGCCAACAGGGCAAGTCACTGTGATGAGAAAAACAACTGGGAATGTGATGGAGAGAGAGAGAGAGAGAGAGAGAGAGAGAGAGAGATTGCTTTGTCAAATCAGAATTACAGACATAGACTGCAGACCAGACTTTAAATCCTGTCCTTGAAGGACTTTGTGGAAAATTTTTTTATTCCTGCATGTTGTTGTGTTGGTGCAACGAACTAAACGAAGGCAGATGAATATTAGCACTCATGACTGCTCGAACATGTGTTCCATCATGATCAAATTATGAAAGATAATTACACTGACAAGCTCAATGGTCCTCATGCAATGTACTGTCTTGGGTACAGTATGAAATGTTATATGTAAAACACTTGGGGAAATGCTGTTATTGGAAACTCATGAATTTCGGGGTGTTGTAACGAAGTATAGTTACTGTTACCATCTTGTTTTATTCCTCTTACACCACAGCAATTTGCCAGTGGTTACATTTCTGTATTCGTTAAAACTTCACCACATCAACAGAAAACTATAGAAAATTAATTCAACACCTTCTGACCAAATACCAACTTCAGTATTCAAGAGTGCTGTTTTTTTTAACCTGGACTCTCTTGCAAAAGACTTCCTGGTTAAATAAAGGTTAAATTAAAAAAACAATAAATAATAATATAATAATGAAATAAATATATATATATAATGATTATTAATCATAAAATGCTAATCCAGTTTACTTTGAAATCCACCATCAAGTGTAAACGTACTGAAAAATGTACCATAGTGCAAATGTTTTTATAAAGATTTTGTTTTATATTCATTTTTGGAATTTTAGTCTTCTTTTGTTTTTGTTTTTTGTAGAAACTTGCAAAATAGAGCTACATTTTATTTTTTCCCAAAAAAAAAAAAAAAAAACCCACAGAAACCATAGGGGATGCAAATTTTTGCATTTGAATTTGAATTTAATTTTGACAAATTACAAGACAACTATGAGCCAAAGAAATATTTTCCATCTCAATGTAAGGGTCTTCGTCGAGTCGACTTCCTCTAAGATGAATTAGACCGTTGTCATGTTTTCAAAACCATGACAAACTTTCACTCTGGGTTGAGCCATTTCTAATTCTTGTTATGATTAATACACACACACACACACACACACACACACATATATATATATATATAATCTTCAGCATTGTTACTTTCTGTACTAAAAAACAAAGGTGTCACGTTTGGCCACTTTTGAAGCTCTAGTTCGAAAGCTTTGATTATACAAAGTTTAGGGCAACTTCCCAGAATGTGTTTGTGGATACGTGAGGCCACATTCAAATTCATTTCATAGAAAAGCTTTGAAGATGAGATCACGATCAAACAAGAGCGAGAAAGCATGTGGAACAAAGAAATCAAAGTGTGTTTTCCAGATTCATAGGACAAGCTTGGCTCTTTCACACATACACACACATGCACACACTCAATCAAGCACAAATAAACCAATGTATCCAAATATGGTGATACAGAACAGACTGTACAAATTCCCAAATTTCAGTTTAACTTAAAACAGTTTAAGCCACATCATGGAACTGAAGAAAAATCACAACACATCCTTTTATTTTAAGTTTTATGTTAACTCCTATATTAATTATTACAATGATGTAGTTTCATTGTTGCTGAGAGAAACAGGTTATGGTTTCACTGCTTCCATTATAATCAATGTTAAATACTTTAGAAAACGAGATATATTATCTACAAGAAAACTTATTTTCAAGACCTTCCAAGATGGCTCCTTTAGCGTATTCTTGCTAATATAGCGCAGTCCCTCAAAGTAAAAAAAAAGTGTTTAAATAAAGCTTGCAATTCAGAAACTCTGACTTAAGACTAGGGGAAAAATCACAGAAAATATCTCCTTAATTTGGAATTCCTGCTCTGAAGTGCAGATTAATATCCTCAAACTCAAGTTTCGCATGTGACATCAATTCAAGGTGGCTGCTCACACCATCAGCTGTAAGTAAAGCACCACGTCTGTAGTTTTGAATGAAATGATAGCAGTACTTATTTATTTATTAGTTTGCTGAACATCACAAATGTTCAGGTGGTCATTCATATTACTAAAGTTAGCTAGCTAACGTTTTGATAGCTCATTAAATTTCACAGAGGCATAATTATTATTTTTTTGAAAATGACGTAATTCCAAGATCTCACTTCAGTCTGCTAGCACTTCTGTGGCTAATGGCTAGCCTCCTTTCTGACCCTAATGACACCTCTGTGCTGTGATGTTTATACCAGAGCAGGAACTAATGTCTCTATTGTGAATTAAAACCGTGATGTCCTGTCAGCTCTGGCGGCCATGTGTTGTCCTTCAGAGCGGGGTTTGGATGAATTACAAGGTCCAGGGTCGAGGTCTGCATCATGACACAGCTGTGCATTTGAGCTAAAGCGTCCAGCTGAGTGGGTGGGTGGATGGATGGATGGATGTGTTTGTGGATAACATGTCATTTTAAACAGACTAAACAAATTGGTGGGCTACAGCTAGGGTTGGGGGTGAGTGGAGAGTATCAGAAGAGAGAATATAGATAATTACTACTGACACAAGTATATACTTTACAAGCTTTATTGTAGTCTGCGATTTGGTTAAACATGGCTGGAAAATATAGTAAGCTGTACCTCAGCTAAAAAAAAAAGCACAACTGGTATGTCTTTTGGATGTCCTAATCAAAAAGACCAGTTACCAATAACTAGGAGAAGAAGCTGCAAAAGAGAGATGAGGAGAGAGATGAAACATGAGAAGGCTGCCGAGGCTCTGAGAAGAGAGGAGAGGTTTGGGGCTGGTCTGGAGCGGGTCAGGGAGTCCCAGAGAGAGTAAAGGAGATTAAGTGAAACCCGAGTCTGTTGTCGGTCATGCAGTCTTATGGCTCCGCTCCGACAAACAAGATCAGCACACAAATATCTCTTCTGCTATTAGGCCTATTCTAGGGATTGATTTGTGCATAATAGGCTTGTTAATGCTGGAAAAACAGCGCTGCTAATATAAATCTGAGCTACTTTAATACCTCACAATACACTGAGAGACGATATAAATTAATACAGGCATCTGTTTAGCTGGAATTTTGAAGTATTCCAGCTAAACACATTTTAATTAGCTCTCTATTTTCTGAGCGTTGTGACGTTTAGAACTAAAAATGTTGCAGAAATGTTGTAGGAATGTTTCCATAATGTTATTTTTTATCCACCTGGATAATGTGTATGACCAACGTTCTAATAACATTGTGAACTACTTGTCGAATATTTACCAGACATTTTTGCTAAGATATTAAGACCTCGAAAATAACCAGACTGTATATACCACAGTGTTGCTTTCTCGAATCTACTGGTTAGAAGGCACTGATTAATTTTCATTTGAATACATTATTGTTTCTCTAGTAACTACTAACACAGGGAGTTCTATGACTGATGCTCCACATAAACAGATTACAAAACAAGTGTTGATATGCTAAGTTTTCTGTAAGGAGATGTTAATTTAACATTTATGGAAGGAGTCTCCAGTGTCAGCACTTTGTAAGAGTCAGAAGTAAAGCTGTAATTTAAAGTTTTCTGACATCTTCAGGACAGACGAATTTACGGTTTCTCATTTCTCAGTAAGCTGTATTTTTTGTCTTATTTACTTTAAGAGAAATAGAAAAGAAAAGAGAGGCTGATGAGGGAACAACTGTTAAAGCTGTAGCTGCTATAACATAAATGCTACCAGGAACTCACTTGTACAGTGGACAATCCACAACATGAAACATAACTACAAATGGATGAAAACTACAACATTCCAAACAAATCTGTGGTATAATTGGAATAAAACACTTCGAGATGTGCTGTTATGGGAAAGTACACACCTTTGGGGTACCCTATTACTACACACGCTGCTGTGCTTTATTTTTTACAAATTCTACACACATATCAGCATAGCAATACCGACAAATTCGTAATCATAGCTCAAATTCTACTCTTTCTGTCCAAATTCAGACTCAAGGCCACCAAATTAAACATGTAATTAGTTTTATTTCCTATGAGGCCACAGGAGGATTGAGCCAGTTCCCAAAAAGAAAAAAAGCAGAACACACCAAATGGCCTTCATCTCTGTTTTAAACTCTATAGAGTCTCAAGACCCAAAAATAAAGGCTAAAAATTCCAGGCAGTCCCGAGAGAGGCAGCTGGAGAAATATGGCCAAGACAGGCAGGATGCAGACTATGGATTATGCTGTAAACTCAGCCCAAGCATGCTTTCCTCCTCCCCTTTCTGTGTGACTGGGCCGCTTGTGGACACCATGTGTCCCTCACCTGTCGTCTGCGTCTTGTGACAGCTGGTCGTTCGCTGATCAACTCCACACCCTCCCAAACTGCTCCTTTTCTATCTCCTTTCTGTCACAGTAAACAAGTGAACGATACCACCTGTCCCACTCTAACACCGTATCTGCTGTGAAGCTAATTAAGTTATCCAACAGGTAGCTAGTAATAAAAACACGACCTCCTGGAACCCTGAGACAAAGCAGCATTTTTCAATTCAATAGCTACAGAGAGATAACATGATGTCCTTGCACATTAAGAGTTTATAATTCCAGTGTCCTTACAAGACATGTTTATGACAATAAAACCAGAATGGAAATGATAAATATGAGATAATTTAGTAGCATTTGTACAAAAAAAAAAAAGACATGGTTTGCTACAAATCTGTTGATACAAGCATAAACAGGATGCGCTGTAGACACACAAGAACACACATGTGCCCCAGTCGTTCACCTCCTGGGTATGTGAAAATGCCCGACTGTCTCATTACACACACGCGCACACACACACACACACTTCTCACATTGATTCTCCATGGCAGTGAAATCATCCTTAGAGAGAGGAGACTCCTCCATAAGCAAACTCTATGTATGTATCTACGAAGCAAAATAAGAGCACTTAAAGGGATACTCGTGTGGTTTTCAACTTAATCTCTATCCGCTGCATCTTTAGTGTTTCACAGGCTAGAATTTCAGTTTTAACACTCTGACCTGTAATGAGAAAAAATACAAGAATGCTGTTTCTGTGAAACACACTTACAATTGAAGCCTAGGGACAGTCGTTCTGGCAATAAACTTGAAAATGTTATATTGATAATGGAAATTTAAAGCAATTAAATTACAGTTAAAGTGTTAGGATGGGATTTTCAACTTTCCAACACTGAAGGAATTCAAATTAGTTCAGATTATTTACGCTTTCTGAAGGTTTTGTTGCATCTGTCAGAGTTACACAACAGCATAACCACATTAATTTCCTCCCTTTAAACCAGTGTTTAGGAAAATGATTTTGAGTTTTATTTACAAATGTTTTTGAGTCATGAAAGTAGATGATCTTTAATGATTTTTGACAAACAAGTGCCCCTTAGATTTCCATTATAAATGAGTTTGAGGCAAATATTTCTATCATTTATTTTATCAAATATTTTTGTTATTTTCATCAATACTGAGAAATGTGTTGAAAAGATCACCAGTGGTAGTCACACATACATCACTGAGGAAAACCCCCCTGGTGTATTCTATTACGTGCTAAAATGCTAAATGTCACCATGTGAAAAGATCAAAACCTTCACAAGTAACCCTTGAAGTTACATTTACATTTATTTATTTGGTTGGTGCTTTCATCTGAAGCAATTCACAAGTAAGGGAGAATAGGGTACAAGTGTAAAAGTGCACTGTTGAGGTTTGAGGGCCTTTTTTAAGAGCCCGATAGTGGCAGGTCAGCGATGTGAACTCATAACCTTCATAACCTCATAACTAGTACAGAACTTTCACTACCCTAAATGAACCAACCTAAATAGAAACTTAGGCTAAAAGAGCATTTTTTTCCCCCCTATTAAGTTTCTATGAAAGCATAAAAATACTGAAATAAGCTCTTCAGTCTGTAGAAAGATTAGGGTTAGGAATAAAATTAATATTTGATACCTAAATGTGAATTCAAAGTCAAATCAAACTTACTATCACAAGTAATCATACGTGAATGCAATCCTGAATTCATAATATTATGAATCATGTCCTCGGGCAATTGACACACAACAATACTTTCATGTACTTCCGTCTACTTTGACTTTTGCGTTATTGTGTTAAATTAATTCAATTAAGTGGCTTAAATTTGTGTTTATTCAGAGTTAAACAAACCACTGAGCACTGCTGCGTCTTTAAATGCTATTTCAAGTATGCTACTGTAGCATGATATCTATAGATCTGGTCTTTAACAGGTCCTACATCAGCCTTCGTCACTCGGGGGTGCCTGACTTCACACTTGTTGCTACAATTAGCCATTTGGATATGTTTGAAATTCCAGGGACTCACAAGTTTCAGTGTCTTCCTTAGCACCTCCACATCCCACCCTTAAAAATCCATCTCAAAATATTCTGTTAGCTGAAATATTATCGAATAATAAAAGGTAGAATCCATGTACCTGAATGTCTGTAATACTACTACGCATAAGGTTAGTGATGCTGTTGTGAATAGCAGCCTAGCATCATTACCATGCTAATTTCATGGTGGAAAGTTGGAGCTTGGAGGTTTTTTTTTTCGCCCTTCACAAAAAACATGGACGCCCCCATGAACTCTTGAGACTCATGAACTAGCAACAAGCTACCCAGCTAACATTACTGAAATTTATGCTAACGTTAACATTTGTAATGTATTTACCTTCTCAAAACTGGTTAATGTTATAGATTTAACCTACTAAAGTGTCTGTAAAGCGAATACTACTATAATCTCATTTAAATGTAGAGAAGTGCTACGTGGTGTGGGCAGCCATGTTGATATGACATCACATGCTCGTGCTGAACTCACAGGTTGAGGATACCTTTCACAATTTTCGAGTAGGAATTCAAAGTAGTTGAAGGTTGGAAATTCCAAGTTACAAGCTTTAGTCAAACTTAGCAATATAACCCGAGCGCTTCAAGAAAAACATCTCTACTGTAACATTTTAAGGCATTGCGTTTCATCAAGTATAAGGCTGCAGAACGGTCACAGGGCAGACAAGCCAAATGTGTACATAATGATTCACAATAATAAGAAACATGCACACTGTGCAGTACCTCATAGCACTGAACCACACCAAAACAGCCTCTACAGTAACAACGGTCTATTTTAAATCCCAGAATGTTCAGCCAAAAATATTTCCCTTATTTGTGGTGTTCTCGCTTGGTGTGTCACCAAGTAAAAAGAAAAAAAAGTGCTGTTCTCTGATATCTGTTGACCCCTCCCTTTACGCTTTGTACAGCACCCTAATCTACTGAGCGCAAAAATGTCCATATTTCACTTCAACAGTTTTAGTATGGCATCTGGGTGTACTAAATGGAGTACTAATTTCCTAGTGTGAACACATTACACACAAAAGTATGTACATCCATCCATCCTGCTTGTTCTACACAGGGTCATGGGGTAACCTGAAGCCTATCCCAGGGGACTTGGGGCACAATGCCAACCCATCGCAGGGCACAACTGCACACACACTCACACAACCATTTACACACTATGGGCAATTTGAAAATGCCAATTAGCCAACAACACATGTCTTTGGACTGTGGGAGGAAACCTTAGTACATGGAGGAAATCCCTGAAGCACATGGAGAATCTGCAGGCTCCGCCCACAAAGGGTGGAGGTGGGAAACGAGCCCCCAACCCCAGAGGTGTGAGGAAACAGTGCGAACCACTAAGCCACCCATCCACTAAAGTACAAATTTAGGCCAAGTAAACTGACTATATTGTGGTTCTGTGGTGTCGTTCTGGACCTCAGGTTACTCCAGTGTGGAGTTTTGCATGTTCTCTCTGTGTCCATGTGGGTTTCCTTCGGGGGCTCTGGTTTCCTCCAACCTCTCAAAAACATGCTGGTAGGTTGACTGATGACTCTAAATTACCCCTAGGTGTGAGTGAGTGTGTGAATTTGTCTGTGTGCTGGTGTATTCCTGCCTCACACCCAGGGTTCGTGGGATAGGCTCTGGACCCACTGCCACTCTAACCAGGAAAAATGAATGATGGATGATGAAGATTTTGAATTTGGGATTCAGGTTCAAGTGCTATGTTTCTAAAAACAAAGTGAAACAGCAATTCGATTAGAGCAAAAACTTCACAAAGTCTTACTACACAGCACTAACTACAACCTCAGAAAACTGAGGAAGGGAAGTTAGCTGTTAGCACGCGCTCTCCGGTGAGTGCACTTAAATAAAGGGAGCAGGAAGTCATTTGAGATGCGGCCCGGGATCACTATGGCGACTGGGCTGTTCCGTTACTTGGCGAGCTGCACTGGGAGGGATGTGCGTGGCAGGATGACATCATGGCGGGACTGTTTTGCTCGCTTTAACGTGGCGGCCAAATACGTTCTCGTGAAAAAATGACAGAATTGTAGCTGGATGCGTAAAACGGCTGCAGCGCAGTGCAGCAGCGCAGGACGGTTTCATGGCCCAACTCTCCTCAAAACCTCCAAAAAAAAAAGGGGGGGTGGGGGTGTTCACCAAATCTCCTACATGCCTCCAGTGCTGTAGTTTCACCCACTCTCACGAGCTCGGTTTAATTCGAAGAAATCGGGTGTGTTTTTTTTTTTAGCGTGCACACACAGCTGGAGGTGAGAAAATCACGTGCAATCTCCACCATCATGCTGAACCATGACTAATAGATAGACAGATAGGTAGATAGATGCGATGAAGATGGAATGGCAAATATTAAACATAATAATAATACTGATGAAAGAATGAAATGCGCTCGTGCAGCGGCGCAACACCAACGTCAACTCAGTGTGTGTGTGTGTGTGTGTGTGTGTGTGTGTGCGCATTGCTTTGCTTTCCAGATCTTAAAGCAATAAGAGTGGCACTGAAGATTTTTGGTGGTTTGTACGTAACAGAGGTGAACAGGTATTAAACTGGCAAATGCATTAAAACAACAACAACAGCAGCAACAACAACAACAGTACAGCACAAAACCCTCCCATTAAGCAAACTACAGTAGAGCCACGCCTGTTCCCATCCAAGCTCCTGAAGCCCTTACCGTTATCCCGTGCATCTCATCGAAATGAACAAACACGCAACACGTCGGAGGAATTAATGAGCCACACACACATACACACACACAGTCACAATTAACCTGAGTCACTGTGTTGACGCACTGATTTCAAAGACGCAAAGTTGCAAAATTGTCCGATTTTCTCTCTCCTCTACCCATCCATCTATCCATCCGTCCATCCACCCAACCATCTAGCCATCCATCCATCTCCATCTGCGCCTACACGCTTCACCAAACATAAACCTTTTTCTCCTCACTAGGATCAAACAAAACAGCAGTGATGTTCCATCTCCACGCATGTTTTCACATCCGCTTGGAAACAAATATTTACTGGCACTTACCTATCGAAGAGTACGTGACGAACTTCACCGCCTTTCCGAGTCCGCAGTGCGTGCGCGTGCGCGTGCGTGTGCCTGTGTGTGCGCGCGTGTGTGTGCGTGTGAGAGACAGAGAGAGAGAGAGAGAGAGAGAGAGAGAGAGAGAAAGGGAGGGAGGGAGGCGCTGGGAGTGACCGTTCCGATCCGCACTGCCTCCTTATTACACCACAGCGAGTGAACGACTCCTTTAAACGAATCAATCAAACGACTCTCCAAGACTTCGATTCACTTTTCACACCCATGCCCTTGATTATATTTTAATGTTCACTGTTTGTCGCGCGCTATCTGCCATAGCTAATTCTACAGCTTTGATTAAATTAATTAAAATATTTTGTTTCAACTGAATAAGGGTGCTGATATCACGTGATCTAAGAGTAGTATGGAAAAAAAAGTGCGTTTATACTCATCTTTAGGTTGTATAAAGCCGTGAATATGTTACTGTTACAGAATATCAATATTTCTGGAAGATGCTTTGCGTGTGAAATCAAACGATTCAATTGGGAGTTGTTCGAGAGAATCGAATCAGTGAAGTGATTCGCTATGAACATCACTTCTGCTTTTCTTCAATCTGCACCAGAGCTCTTCTCCACTGATGCACTGAGCCAGCCACACACACACACACACACACACGCACACACACACAAACACACACACACACACACACACACACAGGTTCAAAGCGCATCCCAGATTTAAAACACAAGTAGCATCTTTGTAAGCAGGGTTCATTTGGCTTCTTTGAGTTCAAACAGATAGGGAGAGAGAGAGAGAATATAGACAGACAGAGATAGAAACCTTTGATCTGATATCAATTTTAAAAAAAAATCAATTAATTATTAAATATCTCAGCATATGACACATTTTTGTCTTCTTGATTTTGTCCTAAGGGGATGCAAACTTTTGCAATCAACATACTCATTTCCTCACAAACTGGACATTTGAACACAAATCCTAAACCAGATCTGTATATACAGTATATATATATACACACATATACACACATATACACACATATGCTTTACTGATCTTGAATTATAATTGTGGGTGAAAAATAAAGTCCATAAGATAAAACTTGTACATGCCTTTTTTTTTTTACATAATGTTTAGGGTCAAAGTGAAGTGCACTACAGCTTAAACAAACGACTGGACATAAACACTTGCCCTGTTTCTGTGTTATGACAGTGTAGTCTGTGTGGGTGGACCCCCTCTTAGCCTCTCCATTAAGCATTTAAACCTCAGGACTTTTTCCCATACAGTGCGTCCTTAACGCATTCATATTTGATGAGGCATTACTGTAATGTATGGAACAGCAATGGCTCTTACTGGGTGGGTCAAGGCACAAGCACTTATCACATTTTATTTGTTTTGTGCCACAGATGAAATATTTTGGTGGTGATATGGTCATTTAAAGTGAGTAAGCTGCTAAAATATGCACAGATAACAGGATACCCAAATTAAATCTCAAGAAAATATAATAATCATCTGAACGAAAGCAGGAATCTGAGGGTGAACGCTCTATTACCTTTTTGTGAAAAAGTTACTTAATTTCAGTCAGCAAACCTGTTTTCAATAATACAATGCACAACACAGTTGTGAAAAGAAACGGCGATGTATTATTCTCTTTATCATAAGTTATAGTTTGTAACAGGACCGATAAGACACCAGAGATGGCAAGGATGATTCACTTTGTATTTCCCAAACCCAAGTGCAGCATGGTTCACGCTGCGACTTTGATCCCAGCAGCCTAAGCGGGGATCCCTGCCATCTTGTCATTCCTGCTGTAGGAGTTCCCATGGTCAGGGCTTGCCTGGGTGGAGAAGGTCCCAGTGGACACATACATCTGTGGAGAGGACAGAACGGCATGCTGGGAAAGGTTCATATTGTACGTTTTCCCCTCTGAGTCCGAACGAAGCCCCTCCGAGCTCTGGAATGCACTGGGCCCCATCTCCCCCCTCTTGCTCCACACAAAGGCTCCGTGACGCTTTAAAAGGGGGGGGGGGGGTAGGAGAAGAGAAGAAAACATAAAACAAATTTAAAGCAGACCAGAGAAGTTCAGTGCAAAAGGGTTGGGTTTGGACAAGGAGTAATGCAGCTGTGGTGAACAGATCACAGTCACGTAGCTGCCAAAAGTCGTTCCAGATCAAATCTCCTCCCCACTGTCAGGACAGTACAATGAAGGGGTGTGTGTGTGTGTGTGTGTGTGTGTGTGTGTGTATACAGGGCAGGGTTAGGACAGATAACAAATGTGGTTTCATGACAACGTCTGGTACTGATTTAATGCCTGAAACAAGCACACAGATTATCACATTGTGTATTAACTGTAATCCATGAACTTCTGGGTTCCATTTTTTTAAGTCTGGCAAAGTTTTTAAAGAAATGGATCAACAACAATGATATTTGCACAATTTTCCACTTACCACACAAACTAAAGAAACAAACATTTAACACTAAACTGATACTACATCTGAGTGGGAAATTGTGCCAATCATCTTCCTTTTAAGCACTGAATTATCATTAAAGCTGAGCATATGCTATCCATATAGGGCTGCCGGACTTGATTCTGGTCTTGGACTTGAGTTCCAGTCTCTAGACGTTTTTGCATTCACTTGGACTTGTCTTGGTCTTTGGCATTGGTCTCAATAACGTCTTGGTCTGGACCAAGATTTTGTAAAAAAAAAAAATTCATGTTGTCTTTTTTGCACGTACACAAAGTTTAACAAGCAGTAAATCCATCTCCTAGAAAACAGCCCAATCATTGGGGCAGTGGTCTTGGGTTTGTCTTGGACTTGATAATGGTGGTCTTGACCTTAGCCATATTTACATATAAATTCATTTGCAAGACTGAATGACCGACCTAAGCCAAAGGCACACTAAACCACTTTCAAAATCCCAGAATTTCAGAATCCCTGAAACTACAGCACTGGGTGTGTGGGCGAAAAAGCAGAAATAAGTGAAAAATGCAGAGGAAGGATTGGTTGGGGAAATGCAGGCAGTGAGTCTTGTCTGTTCTGCAAAGAGAACTGGAGCTATTATTACATTTTGCCCTTGCACACACACACAAATAGATGGAGGATAAACTGGATTTAGGAATTTGGTGTGCACGAGAGCAGGTGAATTTGATTTCCTTTTGAACTCTCATTGACTATTCTTGCTGCTAATCACAAAGGGGTTCACACTACACGATTCATTGGCGAGAAAATCAAACATGCTTGCAAAAAAAAAAAAATCAAAGCCTCTATGCTTGAGAATTTTGTGTTGCTGAACTGTTCACATTACTCAAGCAGTCATCACAGGGGCATGCAGTGAGTAGATGCCAAGCCCCAAAAATAGTTGGCAACTGGGAAATCGGGCTATAATTGTATAGCGTGCATTGGCACTAGACATGTTGTCCGAAGCCTACTGTATCTCACCCAAAATCTTTTTCCATGGCCAGATCTTCAGATACTTGCTTCAAACACTTAGCACAATTTTGTAAAATAGCAAAGTTTGTCTATATTAACAAATTTACGTTAAAAGAAGAACTACATTATTCAGATTATATTACATTAGTCACCGCCTCCCACAGTTTGAAGGCGGAGCTCTAGTACCAGAGTTCCAGAAAATATTTTTTATTTAATACATTTTTTAATACACCACAGCACTACTGAATTCTCAAATGGGATTGGTTAGAAGGTGTTGATTATTTTTTTCCTATAACAGCAGCTCTGACAGTACTGGAGCAGCAAATCACAGGTTTATAGCAATGCTCTCCTTGTACTAGGTTATTGTTTCTATAGCAACATCTTACACAGGGAATTGTATGGATGATGCTCTATATAAACTGGTTAAACTTTGTGCAATCATTGACTTGTTGAAGTTTTATTTGAGGAGACATTTATGTAACATTTTTTGGAAGGAGTCTCCAGTGTCAGTGCTGTGTAATGGTCAGAGGTAAAGCTGTAACGGTGAGGACAGAGGACTTCGCAGTTTCTCAACATGACAAACCTAGAGAAAAAAAGATGCAAAACACCCCCTCCAGGCTAATTTAAACATTTCTAATTTCCCATGATTAGTTTTTGTGAATTATTATGAATTAATCATTGCAACTGGGTGATAAAAAGTTAATTGTCAACTGGATCATCTCCAACAGAACTAACATCTCCTGATCCCACTGCAAAAGACGAGCAAGCAGTGAAAGTGAGGTGTTTGAATGGCCGGAAAATATTTTTCCTCCATGTTTTTCCTTTGGGCCTTTGGGATTAATGGAATAGATGGAATAAACTGACCCTGTAGAGAAGACCTTTTTTTTCTCATGCTAGCAAATTTCCTGTGTGTGCGTGTATCTCTGGATACATATGATAAAACTATCATAGCTGAAATTATTTTAGAAGAATGTTTCTGTCATTTATAGATTGTGATATTAGCAAGACAGTGCAAATTCTTCTGTCCTGAAGACTCTCCTGTGTCGGAAAATGTAGTTAGAGCTTTACGCGTTTATGTGAATTGCCAGACAAGTCTCTGTGTACATTGTTTTTGTATAAGCAAGTGCATTAATATAAATCTGTGATTTGAAGCTGAACTGCTGTCAGAGATGCTGTTCATCGCATCCTGAACAATCAGAATTGAGAATTTAACAGCCCTGTGACATGATGACTATAAAAATGAGTTTTTTTTTGTGTGTGTGATTTAGATATTGGGATGTTTCTTAAAATGGCTGACTTTCTAGTAAAACCATTAGTAACTATACAGCCATAAATCTTACTTTTCCTTGATAGGGTTGGTCATGATTTCTCCTGGAGTCATACTGGTGAATGAAGGACATGTGCTCCACTAGTTCTTTAGGTTGACCAAGTGGACTCAGAGTCGGAACTGCAAAGATCAAGAACAATCAACTGCAACAACAAGCTGCAATCTTACAAACAGTCTCCAGAAATATTGGTACCTTTCAAGAAAACTGTGGGAAAAGTTGAAAATTGATGGCATCATTAACCAGGATCTTTATGAACAAAACCTGGTTGCCTCTGCCAGGAGGTTAAGACTAGGCTTTGGTGGCTGTCTGGATTTGAACAAGTGTTTAACATCGATGAGGATACCCAAGTACGTTCTCAAAGCAAAAAATATAAAGGATTCTACAAAGAGTGTTCACGATTCAACCCTGTTTGACATTAAAGGAAGAGCCACCTCTCCAGCAAATATCAATCTTAATTTTGAAAGGAAAGAAGGAAAAAAAAGTGGTACTTGACAAAAGCTGTTTATGGTATACAGGATAGTCATATGTTTAAACTCAAAATGTCAAAATGTTGACGTATTATTCGTATTAAAATGTTGACGTATTATTTTTTAGCAGCAGCAGCAGCTAATGACCTTAGAATCTGGTGGGGAAGGACAACGTTAAAAACAACATAACGTCATACAAAATTAAGTCGAGAGGCTATCACACTTGACTTATGCTACAGGCTATCTAGTGAATTCTTAGAGTAACCCTGAGGCAGTTGAGAGTGGATAACATATTAATCCAATGTAGCAGCTTGTTTTGACCAGTGTTAGACATACAATGGATATAAAAAGTCTACACACCCCTGTTAAAACACCCATGTGAAATAAAAGAATGACATTAAGATAAATCATGTCAGATCTTTTCTCACCTTTGTGCAATTGCAAAGTATACAAATAAAGTGAAAAACTATCAGAAACATTTATATGGGGGGAAAAAATGTTGAAGCACCTTTTTATTTTATTACATCACTCAGTCTTTTTGGGTAAAAGTCTATCAGGGTAGCACATCCTGACAGCCCGCTTCAGGTCACTCCACATTTTTCTAGTTGGATTCAGGTCTGGGCTCTGGTTAGGCCATTCAAAAACATCAATCTTCTTTTGGTTAAGCCATTCCTTTGTTGATTTGGATGTATGCTTTGGGTCATTGTCGTACTGAACGGTGAAATTCCTTTTCATCTTCAGCTTACTAGCAGACACCTGAAGGTTTTGCACCAAAACTGAATGGTACTTGTAGCTATTCATGATCCCCTCCACCTTGATAAAAGCCCCAGTTCTGGCTGAAGAAAAACAGCCCTAAAGCATGATGCTGCCACCACCATGCTTCGCCGTAGGTATGGTATACTTGTGACTTTTTGCACCAAACATACCTTTTGGAATTATGGAATTATTATACGTTTTGGAATTGGTCTCATCAGGCCATAACACATTTTACCATGTGGTTTGGGGTGATTTAGTTGATCTTGGATGTTTTTATGTGAGAAATGGCTTCTGTTTAGTCATCCTACCCCGTAGCCCAAACATGTACTTGTTAGATATTCCTGCAGCTCCTTTAATGTTGCCATAGGTCTACTGGCAGCCTATACTTACTTCCTGGTAAGTATTTATCTTGTCCTTTTGTAAGTTTTGGAGGGACGTCCTGTTCTTGGTAATGTCACTGTGGTGATCCATTTTCTCCACTTGTTGATGATGGCCTTCACAGTGTTCCATGGTACATGTAATATTTTGGATTTTTTTATACTCCTCTCCTGATCCATTCCTTTTCACAGTAGGACTCTGTACGTCCTTTTTCAGCTCTTTACAGAGCATTCAGATGAAACCAAGAAGGTGTCAAGAAAGTCCTGGGCTTAATCAGCATAATTTCATTGATGTATGAGAATTACATTTGAACATGAGATTGAATGTGATTGGTTCATTCTGAACACAGCCACATCCCCAAATATAAAAGGGTGTGCATATTTGTGCAACAAGGTTACTGTGACTTTTTTATTTTTCCTATTTTTCCCCTAAAATATTTCTCATTGTTTTTCTACTTAATTTTTATACATGGAAAAATTTCTGACATGACTTATCTTGGTTTTTATCGTGACATTTTACAGGGATGTGTAAACTCTTTCTATCCACTGTAGCTCTGTTCAACTGTGTTCGATACAGCAGGTGCGTTTACCATCACCATTGTCACAGAACTACTAATCTCATTAACCAGGGTTGCCAGTTTCTCAAAAACCACACAAAAGATGAAACTAACTCAAACAATTTGGGAATTTACAAAGGGATTCACACACTGTACCAGAAATTTATTATATTTAATTCTGATTTCACTGCTATAAAACAAGATTTTTGCCTAATCTTGCAAGCCCATTAAATTTTTCTGTGTGCTGTCCCGCCCCTGAGCATGGGGCAGCATTATTCGTACCCCAATGGACCTCTATTAGTGCTTGTTGCAGTTACTATTTTGACCACTAGGTGCAATAACATGCATCATCTAGAAAGTTGAACAAAATAAAAAAAAGGAATATCAGCAAATAGCAACTTTTTTAAGTTGTTGGCCACACAAAAGAGGTAATTAGATTTTCAATGGAATTTAAAAACATATAGATGAGTATTTTATAAAGGTTAACATTAGCGGAAGGGCTGATATACAAGTGGTGGGGTTCTGCCTCACCTGCCTCTTTGGACAAACCACCAGTGCTTTTTACTCATTTTCATGGAGGATGCCAATACTTTTGAAGTTGACTGTAAATCCAACCTTGCTTAAAGGTTTTGGGATTTTTACGTTGTCAGAGGTTTGATAAATTAATAATCACATACCATAACCATAACACACACACACACACACACACACACACACACACACACAGACTGCTCACTGATTCCTGTAGCTGGAAACTTATTTCTCTCCTCTTGAACCCTGGTCACTGGAATGTGTGTGATCGGTTGGTAGTCATGTCTCTGAGTGCTCTCCTTACTGTATGTTGTTTTTCTAGGCACTTTCTTGTCTGGTGTATTCAGCCACCATTTAGACTAGAAGAAGTTATAACAAAAGAAAAAAAATCATTATCATTTTAATAGCAAAGGTAATGATACACAGACACCAAGGAATGTGTTTCTTATGTCTAAGGCAATGGGAACCTGTTCGTCCTTTGTGTTCTCAGTTTCCATATGAACAATGGGCTCGTTGAGGAACCTCACATTGGTCCTGATGAACTTGACATTGTAAGGCTGTGGGATATTGTGTGTCTTTAGCATCTCTGTCACTTCTGGATCTTGGGGTGCATATTTGTGGTCCTTGTACGCCTCGTCTGGATTTAATCGCTCAGGGACTTTTTCATCAAATATCCTGTAGGTGTTTGAGCTGAGAGCAGAGAGCAGACGTGAAGAGGAAACACTAGTTCTACAACATTTTAACACTCAGAGTGTGTGCTATTATAGGAAAACAATGAGTAACATGGTGGTTACTCTTACCACCATAAAGATTATTTTCCAATAAAATGATTTATTTCTTGTATGGTCTATTCAGCAACTTGCCAATGATTACCTTTTTAATTTAGTAAAGAATGAAACATCATACTTTTTAACCATTTATAGTTACATTTAATGTTGGGGAAGGTCTTCAAGAAAAGTTAGCTCCTGTTATCACTTAAAAGACAAAAAAATAGAGCTTATCATGTTACGAAGAAACCACGAAAAGGTCCTGCGTCCTGTAGACTTTCCTGTGGTGTTACAAAGTGCTGGCACTGGAGACTCCTTCCATAAACTGTATGTAAAAATCTCCTTACAGAAAACCTCACCATATCAATAATAGGTTAATAATAATAATAATAATAATAATAATAATAATAATAATAATAATATAAACCTAATAATATTTTAGGTATAGATGCAGATCATTCGCCATACAAGTCCCTGTGTGAGTTGTTACTACAGAAACGTTAACGTATGAAAACAAGTGATTTTCAGCTGTAAGTTCGTATTTACGAGTTGGGAAGTCGTAATTACGACCTCAGGTGTGTTTAAGTCACGTGGGTTGGAGCAAGATGGCGGTGTACTTTTTTTAATTAAAACAAGTTTTTTTTTTTAAACTATACTTCTGGAAAATGAATACCAAAGACTGAGCACGAGGGTGTGTTTTTTTTCATGTTTTTAATCAATTTATGAAGCTGCTGAAAATTTTTACATAATAATTATATCATAATTGTACAATGCTATTGTCTTTTGTGCAGGCAGTTAGTTTGTTTTACTGTAAATAAAAAAAAAGCCTGACAGAGACACCTCACTGCTAAATAGCCATTCAATTTCAACTAATTTACGCCAACAACTCAGAGCTCAAAAACAAACTCCCGAGTTTCCCACTCGTAATTACGACTTTGTGGTGGCGTTCAACTCGTAAACACGATCTTTCCGACGTGACTTGAAGGTAGCGTCAGAAATGCATCACGTGTTCACGCTTTGCGTGCTTCAAAGTGTAACTGCAAACAGACGTCTTACTGTATAACACACTCAGCTGAAGGCTACCTCAGCTACCCCACAGGACAGGTGTCGTTTATATGGTACGTACCGGAAAGCTTCTGGAACCTTCTTCTTTCGGGGCAGGTATATCTCCGCGCGCTGATACATGTTTACTACTTTACACTTACCACAACTGATTAACGAGTGCACTTGGTCCCTTACCTTCGAGTCCACGTTATTATTTTGGGTTGCTAAGCAACCGGGACAGGCGGGACAGGGACACTTGACCACAGGAAATGACACTTTTCATGCCCTATACAGTTATAAACAGACATAACAGAAAATATATTAACGTTAAATATAAGAACATTTTAACATAAAACTATTGTTTTGTCATTTTTATTCACTTATAATTAAATGTATAAGTAAAGGTGGCTTAGCCATAGCATTCATGCTAATAATGTGACGATACACTAGCCTTCACTGAATTACTGAAGAAAAATTAACACTGTTAGTTTGGTGCGAACATGGACAAATAATAGCTGTTTACAACCTAAAATCTTTATAATACCCAATTAAAGAAAAGTATAATAGCTTTTAGAAGACATTATTTTGTTTTCACCGAAAGTAACGCTATATTATTAATGGGAATCTTCTCAGTGAGTCGTTTGATCATTTGGGTCACCAAAAAGACTCGACTCTTTCGGCTCCTTTTTCTAAACCATACAGTTTTGATCAGTGATTGTTCTCCATTGCCTGAATAAATTGTTTTATGAAATGCCACTCTACTGCTCTACCTTCTAAATCAATCAATCAATCAATCAATCCATCAATCAATCAATCAATCCACTTAAAGAGTCGACTCCTTAGTGAACGACATATCAATAGTGACATTAGAGGTAGGGGGGAGCAGGGTATGTTGTCACACCTGTCACTCTTTCTTACATAGACTGAGCACAATACATCACAATGGTATCAATGTCATACCAAATGAAAGAAAGAGGTCTTGGGTACATATTTTGTATTCATTACATCTTCATATCTTATTTCAGTACAGAGTTGCAGACAGTGAAATACAGTTGTGACAACTTGCCCCATCAGCAGGTCAGTTGTCACACAGAAAATTGTGCTCACCTCAGAATAGAGTGACTTTGACCACATGTGAACAGGACCAGTTTAGTTTGTACAAAGAAAGAAAATGTTGACACACTTGCTTTTCACTGGTTTGCCTACTGGAAATGATTTCCAAGACAACTGGCTGAGGTTACTGGAAATCTGGAAAACAACCCAATTTGCTGTCTGTTTTGTTCTGATTTGTCTTTCTGATTTTTCTTCCCCAAGCTGACATGTAACTTGATTAGAGCTCATTAAGGTCATCTGAGTGGAAATGATACAGGGAATGCATCGTTGTGCTATAAGAAGACATCATTTAATCACACCCACTTTCACCTAATCTGTGAGATAAGTGACAGAAAAGTACAATATGATGGAGGAGAACATTGATTAGATAAGGGAACCTACAGCCTAGGGCTGTTGCTCATGGTGTGAATGATGCTGACAATTCTAGGGGGATAGGGGGAGACAGGGCACGGAGGGGCAAAATGGTATATGTGAATAATTTTGCTGAATACAAAACACAATTTGAAATGTAAAAGTTTTGTGGCTCAGAATAAAATTAGCAATATTCTTGCACAGCTTCCAGAAGTCCTAGCTGTGCTCTTGCATATGCTAGGTATGCTAGTGTTATCTGCTTTGGGGATTAGTGAAAGAAAGCAGGTCAATGTTAAACCCAAGTAAAAACCTTATGCTAAGAGGTCATGGAGAAGCCCCTGATCCCATCATCAGGTTCTCAGGAATCCATTACTTCAAAGGACACCACTTAAGATTTACTATATTATCCTTTCATACATGTTTAAATGATGAGACTAGATAATGTAAATTTAAAACTACATCCATTACACAGTAAAGGTTTTCCAATGAGACAGGCAAGAGAGTAAGTTTTACCAAAAGTGATCTTACGGAATTTGAACTTTCCACCACTTAAAAGTAGTTCTGCTTACTTTACACTTTCCTGAAGTTTTGTCATGTATGTTTTGTAGTATCAAACACCAGAAGAAGCCTCATAACTACACTAGTAGCATGGGTATAACCACAAATCATTCCTTTGGGGAAAAAAAAGGAAGAATGTTACAAACGTATTTAGAGCATAAAAAAATCCATTGACTGAAGAATTCATAGAGGTTTGGTTGAAAAACACTATGGTTTAAGAACATTATTGCACCTCTTTACATTTATGAACAGCTTTAGCAACCTTTTTTTTTTTTTTTGCTCGAAAGTGAAACTGCATCAATTCACAATGTCTTGTGAATGTGTTTTGTCCTATGGAAGCCAAAGAATTAATTTAAAAAAAAAAAAAAAAGATTTGTCTTGAGCTGATAACATATTGGAGCTTTACAGGTATTGGGAAATCAATAACAACTGATTTCTGTAATGGGATAAAAATATTACAAAAGTATTACTGGAATGAGTTTGTTGTGTTCAGGGCTCTTATATTTGCTCTTCATCCTAAAAAATAGGACTAGCCATTATATTAATCCCGAGTATGTGCTGCAATAAGAAAATTAGCACAAAATTACAAATATGTAGTCATCTAATATTTTTGGATTTGTTGCCACTTTTTATTTTTTCCCCCATATCCCATGGATTTTTCACTGTCAAATTATGTCCTGTTTTTGTTTTGCTGATGAATACATCACTTGTTTTTACATTGTTCTCCTAAAAAAAATTAAATACACATTTTATTTATTGTTACTGTATGTTTTACTCTTCCTTTTCATTTCTTCTCTATTTTTCTCTCTTGCTCTAAGGTTTAATTAAAATGTAGTTTTATGTATTGCTAACTCAGTAGTATCCTTCAAAGAGGGTTGGTGGTCACAGGTCTGAAAAGAAGAGAGAGACGAAAAAATGTACTTCCAAACAACAACAACTCCTAAAGACACTCCTAATATATAGCAGACCATTTTCATATGACCATTGCCATACACAAGGAGTAACAGCAGAGGAATAACTGCACTTTTCAGCTAATGGACACATTGATGACACAGGGAATTTGAACAACAGATAAACAGCACAAAGATGAAGAGCGAAGCACATTCTGGTGGGGGGCGGGGTGGCTTGGGGAGGAGCGGGGGGTTTGCTCTGCTACTTTACAACACATCCAGCTGACGGCACCGACCTCTGTCTCGTCCTGATCGGGGACCAGATTTGTGTTTTTTTTTTCACTCCAAGGACAGGTCCTGGATCAGTAGAAAACTGCAAGCTCGTTCTCTCTCGTCCCATGATAAGCCTCTGTCCTAATCTCGGCACTGTCAGCTAAGAGGATTGCAACCGTCCTGTATGCAGATTTGCAGCAGGAGAGCATGCTGGGAGAAAAAAAAAGAGAAGATTGCATGTGTGTTTCCACTGTTGTAATGGTGACTGCAGGAAACAATGCGTAGAGCATTGGTACGGGGCAGGTTAGCTGTACCATGGCAACAGAGCAAAGCAAGCTCATGATTGGTGGACTTTTCATAAATTGAAGGATGATCTGAAAGAGATATGGGTCCAGTTTCCTAAAAGCATCATAAAATTGCAATCATCTTAACTGGTAGAGAGAGATGGAGGGAGAGTGATCCATGTGAAGATACCATGTTAGCACTGACCTTAGTGCTATGATGCTTTTAGCAAAGTCAAAATGTGCACGATATACACAACATGCGTGAAAGGATTTGACCTTTATTTCACTGTCCCTTTATCTTAGTTTTAACCATGGCAAAAGTTCAGTCAGTTTTTTTTTTAAACAACATTAGCCTTCAAACACTAGCCTTCATCTTAAAAAACAAAAACAAACAAAAAAAAAAACACCACCTGCAAGGTCACACCAGTTTGTTTTCACCAAAATATCCTTGTAGAATCATAGGCATAAAGTCAGTCTTTAAATGTCCTAGAAATGGTACAGTGTAGTATATAAATGAAGCTCTGAACTTTAAGTACTTGCTTGAATACATGAGGCGATTTAAGGTCACATTTCAATACTGTTGCATAGAAACTGATTGACATAATACTGATTGACAAATGATATTGATATAGATAACAGGAAAATTCTTCCATAGATGCAACAGCGTTAGTCACACACTTTGCTGTAATCTGTAATCGGATAAAAAGGAAAGAGTACGGCTCATACTATAGTGTTTTCGTTAGACCTTGTATGTGTGGCACCCTGGGAAAACCCACATGGTCACATTTTGACATTTTGTACTATACTACATGTTTAACTAAACTGAAATAGGTTTCTCTTTTGCATGTTTCTCAATACAATCTTATTATTCTGCATGCTTCTCAATACAATCTGATTATATCCTAAAAGACGTCTCGCCTACACCTACCTCACCTACCGGTTATAACCTGATCTACTTATGGAAAAAACTGCCATATTTTAAAGAATTTCCGATGAGAAATGAGTCCTCACTTTGATTATCAGTAGCATCCACACCAGTCTCTGTCTCGCATTCAAACACCAGCCTCATCATCTCTTCACTCGACTGTTCACGCTAACATCAGTGAGCAAATAACTGCTGATTCATTCGTGTTATTCTGTCAATATTTTAAAATGTACACTGTTATCTGTACAGAGTATGTAAGCGCTCTTCTCTGTTTTGATGATGATGTGCCAGCACAGGTGTATCATGGACATTTTAAGAGTCAATATCTGATCACAACATGAATTGTTCAGCCTCATGTACGTTTTACTATGACATATAACTAAATAAAATCTTTATCGTAGCAAGGTTTTAGACATCTTTTGGTAGACCAACTGTGTTTCCTGTTGCGTTTGTTAAATTGGTGTCTTCACGAATTCCACCTCTTCCCAGTGCTTGCGTGCCGTGTTTTGATCTTAGTTCTCCATGTGCTTTTGTTACTGGTTTGGTTTTCTTCTCTCTCTGTCATGTGTCTTATTATTCTTTAATCACACTGTGTATATATTTTCAGTTTACAATCATGTTCATGGAGCACAAGTAAAACATTATCATGTTATTATCAGGTAGAGCTGTCACTGTATACTTTTTAAGCATTTTGTGACCTTTTATTTGTAATTTTTTCCACAATTCAGCCACGGTGACACCTGATGATTTTCCCAAACCACCACATATACTGTAAACCATGGTTATTGTATTAGTGTGTATGACTTTGAAGAAAATGTGTACATGTACTGCTTCATTCAGTTTTACTATCAAAACAACAAAACGTGCAGGTGGAAATGAAAGCATCATTGATTAGAATGTGGATTCAAGATTTATTTCTGAGTGGTTTGTTAAAAGGCAAACAATCTTTTGGCAATTCTGTACTATAACACAAGTCTGGAAAAGTCACAAATTCAGCATAAGTAAAGAAATAATGAAGTAAACATAGTTGATTTAATTTGTAAATATTAATGCATGGTTTTATACATAAAAACTGCTAATGTAAATAAATGTATGAGTAATGTAATAGTTAAGGCTTTTGTTACATTTTGATAAATGCTTTGTTCATTTAGGCTTAAATATAACAGTCTGGTAATGAAGGTGACTCAGCAGGGAGGATGGGATGACTGAATTCTTTATGAACGCATTCTGAAAAGGTTAAGGAGCCGTTGTCGTGGAGGTGGAATTCAATAACGAGTGCCGAATCCGCGGATCTCCAGTTTAGAAATGTCCCTCTCGTTAGTGAACTCGGCACGGTCGATACGAGAGCTGGGACTGCCAACATACCTCAGCCAGTGCTTCCTACAGGGAAGGACACGCACACACACACACACACACACACACACACACACACACACACACACACACACACACACACACACACACAGTTTAATTGTATTAAAGGGTTTTTTACCCTGTAGGGCTGGAACAGTGGGGAAAATTAACATTATTTTAACCCTATAACCCTGGAAAGGGGGGGATGCAAATTTTTGCACACAGTGGCATTTTATAAAGTTCCAAGGCATAGGCTATTGTTCGTCATATTCATCTGAGGCATGAAGCAAAGCTAACAACGTCAATTAAATCAGTAAGCGCATCAGAGGAGTCTGAGAAATCAGATTACACATGAAAGCATCTCTCTCTCTCTCTCTCTCTCTCTCTCTCTCTCTCGCTCTCTCTCTCTCTCTTTCAGAGTAGGCATGGATAGGCGGAACAGCTCATGCACTTATTCCTCTGAGGAACTCTAAATGCATTATCCTGCATGGTGGGCCATAGAGGCAGACTCTTATTGGCTGTGTGTGTGTGTGTGTGTGTGTGTGTGTGTGTGTGTGTGTGTGTGGTAGGGGGAAGGGTGCATGACTGCATCTGATTCACTCTGATCAACACTACCAGGAAGTTACACTCACAGAAAGCAGGAGAAAGTCAGGATGTTATCAATACAGGAAATGACCTCAAAAAAATCACTTTTACTCTATTTTGTTTACCCCGTCCCTGGTGGACTAGTGGTTAGGCCACAGCACTTTCACCGCTGTGACCTGGGTTTGATTCCTGGCCAGGGAACCAACCCCAGCCACTGGCGTTGCGTGCAACAGTGCGCTCTCAGTGCCGGTCCCAAGCCCGGAAAAATTGGGGAGGGTTGCGTCAGGAAGGGCATCCGGCGTAAAAACTGTGCCAAATCAAATATGCGGACCAGTGATCCGCTGTGGTGACCCCTAACAGGAGCAGCCGAAAGGGCGTTCGTCGTACTCTATTATGTTAACCCCAAATAAAGCCTGTGAGATATATTTATATCTATATAAATATACAGCCATAAGTATGTTTTTGTTTATTTAGATTTGTACTGAAACATTTCAACATTACCATCCATCCATAATACCCACTACACGGATACATATAGCTCTGACTATCGCCAAGAAATCTTCTAAACTGGAAAAATACAGATCATTTGTTGTTATTTAACAAAGAAAAACATGTAACCGTTGATATAGTGCTGGAAGGAGTCTCCAGTGTCAGAAGGTCTTCAGGACAGATGAATTTACACTTTCTGGTTTTTCAGTAACTTGACAAGCTGCGATTTTTTTTTTGTCTTATTATATTCAAGAGAGGGAAAAATCGACTGTTTATATCTGCTATAACGCAAGAGATTGTTTCGGAGATATTTCACAACATTATATGAAGCTATGGATTAAAAAGTATGATGTGTCATTCATTAATGAATAAAAATTGTAGTCATTAGAAAATTGCTGTGGTATAAGTGGAATAAAACATATCGTGATATATTATTATGGAAAATAATCAACTTTGGTAAGAATTGGGCCACATCACACCATCCCGTCGCTGTACACACACCCTGCAGTGTTTTATTCCTTCCATAATCTGATCAAAGTTTTGGCTGAAAGCAAAAGTAAAATTCAGGACACTCTGGACAGGAAACTGAAACAGAACTCTTAAAGTAAAATGCTGGATTAAAAAAATAAATAAATAAAAATTCATATTCATTACCCTTTTGTACTGTTGCATGAATTTTACTAACTTGTATTGCTTTTTATGCTTTTAAAATTCAATTAAAAAAAAAACATTAATTAATGCTGCATTGAGAAAAAAAATACAAGGTAATAAAAAAAAACATTTTGTTACTGTTATTACTGAAAGAATCCTTTTAACACAACATTATACCACAAAAATATGGCTGACAAAAATAATACAAATATCATCAAATATAAAACTATTATACAGCATGCATTCTGTATATTGAGTGGGTTGTGCTTTCAGGTGGTTAATCTAACTTGTAGTGGAAACGTTTTGGAAATTTTAATATTTCAAACAAAAACAAAAAAAATTTTTTTGCCCATTTTGGCTAGCACATTCTTTTCGCTGTTTGTCTTTGTGTTCAGTGTAATTATCGTTTGTGTGCTTGCTCACTGTATATCATTTGTATTCAGTCAGTATGTTGTCAGTGTTGGTGTACTTGCTGTTCGTGTCACTGCATTTATCCAAATTTCCTATTTCTAATAATGTTTTTATTTTTTACTGCATTTTTTTTAACTTTGTTTGGTTGTAGTTAGCCTTCCATCTGAAGTATTACATCACTGATTAGGTGGAGTTCACTGAAAAACAGGAAACCCAGCCCTGAGAAAGAGTTTAACACAGATGTCTGATTTATTCTTGCATTTGTGTCTGGTGGAGGAATAGTGCACACAGTCGAGCCAAGAGCTAAGAGCTACGAGCTATGCTTGGCTGAACTCTTATTAGCACTTGTGTTTGCTTTCACAGCGCTGACGCATTCGGCTTTAAATACGAAACACTAAGGACTTTCCAGTACTTTCACATTGTGAACGAATCTTCCTCTTTTCCTAGTAGTGCCTGTGTGTGTGAAGTCTACCGTGCTGTAAAGGAAAGGAATCTTGTCCTTGCCTTGCTCTTGCGGAAGTCTGATAACATTGAAGTACGCTGATAGGAAGGAATTTCCTCCAGCTGGAGGCTGATTATCCATAAGCAGCAAGGGATCGGAAAAATCACCAATCCCACAGCGGCTTGGACAGAGTGTTTGGTTTCTCATGTGGTGAAAACTAAAGCAGATATTATATCAGCCAGCAACAATGACACCAAATGGCACTGTGCCCATGGCGTGTCACTGATTAATAAACCATTTTTGTGGAAAGTTGTGTTGTGTCATGAAGCAGCACAAGATGTCTCCCTGAAATCTACTCGGATGCTATGGTGTGTATTTCACTGAGACATCTTTTTTATGGTTAAAGATGTTATTCCTGTGTTTCCTGTGTGTATCTCTGCATGTGTGTGATGAGGGTCCACTGGAACAACTGTTCTCAACACCACACTCTTAGTGTCAACTGAAGGGGACACACACACACACACACCAATAAATTAACAGATTGCTAGAGCTGAGATAAACATGGCAGCTGGAAGACACCGTGAGAGAAGACCTGGGTGATTATGATAAATTAAACATAAGACTAAAAAAACTTCAGGATGTGGTGTTATAGGAAAATAATTAATGATCAATTACCCTCACATTGATGATTTTACAATACATCCTGAAGTGTTTTATTCCTCTTATCCTCTTATACTACAGCAATGGATAAAAAAAGTATTTTTTATCCATTTATAATTACATTTATTGTTGTGGAACATCTGAAAACAAATCATTCCTTTTATCATTTAGATTATAGCAGCTAGAAACCGTCGTTCCTTCACCAGCCTGTGTTTTTTTTGGCATTAATAATAATGCAGTTTGTCATGTTACCTATAAACTGCATAAAGCATAAACTCTTCTGTCCTGAAGATGTCAGAAAACTTAAAGTTACAGCTTTACCTCTGATAAAGTGGAGCGTCTGCAATACAAGTCCCCGTGTAAACAGTTACTATAACACCAATGACATATTAGATCAAGTACATATAGGTCTGGAAGTATTTGGTCAATGATGGAGTTTTTGTGATTTTGCCTTTATACACCACCACAATGGATTTGAAATAAAACAGTCAAGATGTGATGGAAGTGTAG
>CM074955.1:5659320-5684278 GCA_037577455.1 Pangasius macronema
TGGGTTGAGATCAGGCGACTGACTTGGCCATTGAAGAATATTCCATTTCTTTGCCTTCAAAAAGTCTTGAGTTGCTTCCGCAGTATGTTTAGGGTCATTATCCACCTGCACTGTGAAGCGGTGTCCTATCAGTGTTGTAGCATTTGGCTGAATGTGAGCAGAGAGTATAGCAAACACTCTGTCACTGTCCAAATACTTCTGGACCTAACTGTGTGTGTGTGTGTGTGTGTATATATATATATAATCTGTAATTTAAATCCCATCTTCTGAACAAGATGAATCGATTGTATTGTTTTTCATACTGTTATGTCACATATTTACATCTTTAAGCATTGTGGTCTGATATTGTTGCATCTCTCCCTCCCTTAACTGAGAGGCAGGAAAAGAAAACAGTAAAATGAAGAGGAGAGGAGGGTACAGCATATTAAAGGACTGAGGAACTGTACAGCTGTCTCTGTCTGGGTAAATATTTAATGAGCAAATGCATTTCTGGTCTCTCGCATGTCCGGTTCAAGAGTCGGAACGAAGAAGAGGAGAGAGTGGGGTTGACGGAGAAAAGCTTTTTAGTGAGCTTTCAGCACTGTATGGAAGCAATCAATATCAATAATCTACTACAGTAGTCCATAATTAGCATGTGACCAAGTACGATTATTTAAATATGATGGTGCAATGAACTGCCATGTAAACATGTGATTTTTAGACTGTAATGTTCAGTAAAAAAGAAAAAACCCAGATTCTGATCATCTCAAATATTGCAATTGGGCTATTATTTAATTATTGTGACAGAAGTAAATGTATTTAGTGTTTTTTTTTTCCATCAGAAATGTTTCCTGTTTTTGATATTTTTCAGTTAAAAAGGCATATAATATGTAAATGATAACATTATGTGCATCAAAGAGAATCAGGATGCATTTATTTTTCCCATCCCTAGATAGTTTGGTCACGTGGTCTTGTGTACTCACAACTGAACCGAAGCATCACGTAAGATTAAACTCTAAAAAATGCAAAAATGACAGCAGTGGTTTTTTTTTTTCTGTGCTCATGATTGAGATGAAACTCAGGTATCTATACAGTACTGTGCAAAAGTCTTAGGCACATGTGAAGAAATGCTGTAGAGCAAAGATGCCTTCAAAAATAATGAAATTAAATGTTTCAAAAACACTATAAAGGGCAGTAAACAGTAATAAAAGGAATAAAGTCAATATTTGGTGTGACGATCCTTTTAAAAATGTAGTAATCTCAGGTACAGTGTGTGCAGTTTTATAAGGAAATGAGCTGTAAGTGTTACTGAGCATCTCGCAGAAGCAGCCGCAGCTCTTCTGGAGACTTTGTCACACTCGCTTCTTATTTTTGCAGCAAAACCCAGCAGCCTTCATTGTTTTTTTTTTTGTCTGAAAAGTGGCCTCTTATGTAATGTGCTGCTTACTTTACTGACATACAAACATTTTTCTGTAACATTTAATTATGTGTTGGAAAATTAATGTTTGGAAATGTAAAATGGTTTTGTACCAACTTGATAATGTAGAAGTCATACAATAAAAATCTGTAACAACGTTTGTACTAAAAAAAATATATATATTAAATGAAAGGACAACAAATCGGTTACATAGAGAGCATGCCTGATAATTCCCCCCAAAAAGCACATTAGCAATTACAGCTGTACTTGTTTCTTGTAATATGCACAAATCAGTGCACACATACACACATAATATAATGCTTTCCTTACACACAAGCACTAGGGACTGGGTGGGTCTCTCTCTCTCTCTCTCTCTCTCTCTCTCTCTCTCACGCTCTCATGTCTGGTTTACATTAGGGAGCTGTGATGTCAGTTGCCCCAGCCCAGGCTCATGTTATGACATCATCTCTCCTCGCCCTGCCCTGTGCCTGGCCTTAGTGGTTTTTTTTGTTTTGTTTTTTTTTTTAATTATTATTATTTATTTTTTTAAGCGGAGCACTTGCATACTTCAAGTGAAAAGCATATCCTAAAATTTGCATCAGGACAAATGACATCACTCCCTGGCTGCAAGGGCTTTTTAAATGAAAAAAAGCTGTTTAAACAATGCTCTTTAATGGAGCATATTGGACGAGGAAGTGTGAAACACACATGCTCATTTGCCCCTCTGAGCAATTCAGATGGATGTGTAGTTTATATTCTGTGATCCAGGAGCATGAAGAGGCTCAAAGAAAAAAAAAACTGTATTCTAGAGAGTTCCATGACGCAAAGCTCGGTCGAGTTGCACCTTCTGCTGTTTGAAGAAGGTACTGCAGGGTGATGCAAGCTTATACATGTAGCTCAGGAATTTTTTATTGAGGCTTACAGGTTGAAATATATCAGGATCTGTGACATAAAATGGTTTTCTGGCTGTCTAAATGTACAGAATATTTAATATATTCATCGACATAGTTATTCTCATGGCTAGGTTCTTCAAACACATAAACAAATGTAAATGAGTGATTTATTCATTTTACCCAGAAACCATCAGGGATGCAAAATTTTGCACTCGACTGTACATTGGAACTGGTCTGAAATCTCAAGCTATGTTGAGCAGTGAGTGTGGATCATGAAGAAGTTTTCATACTCACATCTCGCTGACTTTCTCTGGAGGGCCCTGGACCTGGCCGATCACGGTGCCCTGTCTGGTGTTCTTCACCCAGCCGTTCACGCCCAGCTCTTTCGCCTGATCCTCTGTGTACTGCAGAGTCACATGAGCACTCAGACACTCACAGACTTACACACACTTTCACAAAATGGATTATGTAATAACCGATCTTTAGAATTTGTCAATGAATCATATGATGGAGCAGTCTTCTTTATGTAATTTTACATCACAGCACAACTCTGAATTCTGATTGGTCAGAAAGTGTGGATTCATTTTCTGTAACACAAGCTCTGACAGTACTCCCAACTGCAACGCACTATAATGTTTCTATAATAACAGCTCAGTCACAAAGTCTTGTATAGCAAACGTTCCACACAAAAAAAGTGTTGTTATTAAACAAAACAAATGTCTAATCACTGATGTGGTTAAGTTTTCTGTAAGGAGACGTTTATTTGTAACAGTAGCACTTTGTAACAGTTACAGAAAGTCTTCACAACAGGAGTTTTACATGACAAGGTGTGTGTTTGTGTTTTATCTTATTAACATCAAGAGGAAACAAAGTAGATGCTGGTGGGGGAACGACTCTATATAGAAGCTATAACTGTAAGTAACCTGTTTGGCGGATGTTTCACAACATTAAATGCAACTATAAATGGCTAAAAAGTGCATGTCATTTTTTAATTCCTAAATTGTACTAATTGGTAAATTGCTGTGGTGTAAGAAGAATAAAACATTTTGGCATGTGCTGTTATAGGAAAATAATCAACTTCAGGATGGAAACAGTAACCTCGCTTTAGCACACCACAGCATTGTTGATTATTTTCCTATAACAACACGTTGCAAAGTGTTTTATTCTTTACGTACATTTTCCTTAATATTAAACTAGTCGTGTAAGAGGAATATTTTCTTACCATTCTGAAGCACACACCTGAAATGAGAGCAAAAATTTTGTTTTAGTAAAAATAAGTAAAAGTTTATGATTTGTTGTCATAAATACATCAAGTTCAATGACTAATTCAATGCATAATTCACATAAAAAAATCACTGGGTATTTTTTTAAAAAGTGAGGCTTTTTGGGGGTGGAGCCTGTCACTCCCTGCATACTAATTAATAACTCAAAAACAAGTAGGCTTTTAAATAATGTCAATTCTGGATCTATATATATCTCAATACGTTACAACAGTAAGGACAGTTGTAAGCTGAATTTGCTGCCACCTGGTGGTCATTTGCATTAATGCATGTTTATATTTAAATATACTACCAAGATAGAACGAGTTTATTTCTTTTCTTTTTTTAATAATAGAGCATATATTCAATGACAATATTTTATATATATCTATATAACTTTTATGTATATAACTCATGTGTATACACGTTATAACATCTCGCCTGTTTGCATTCACTTGTTTCTGAAGCTGACTGGAGCGGAGCGCAGAGGATTGTGGGATATCTGGTCTATGCTACACACATATACACACACACACACGCACAGACTCTGAGCTGCGTACATACCCTGAACATTGCCGAAAATTTCGAAATCTACAGATGCATATTTTGAAGACATTGCGAACTGAGAGAGAGGGAAGAGGAAGAAAAGCGTAAGGAGCCAAAAAACGTTCAAACCGTAGCCAAACATAAACACCGTATATTTGGTATCGCCTCGCGAGTCTCCAAATACCGCTTTTTATCGCGAGATTTCCAATTTTTTTAATAACGACTCATCTATTTATATCTCGTTATATTTATAACTCGAAAGCTAGATTGGCGCAGTGTTGTCAAACACAACCTTATTCTGTTCTATACTAAAATATGATAAATACATAAAAAACAACATATTTTAGTCCAAACTGGTTAGGGTATAATGAATAAAATCTATGTTTACACGATGAACCCATACGGAAATGCCATATATGGAGTTCCCTTTTGGGCATGATATTCCCAAATATGATGTCCATATGACGTAGAACAAATCCAAAATTTTAAGTTGGTCAATTTAAAAATCATGACGAATATTAATATTATATTAACATTATATATGAACATATACAATAATATACAGATATTATTGTATATGTTGATATATAATACCATACAGATATACTGTACACTTACTGGCCAGTTTATTAGGAACACTTATACACCTGCTCATTCATGCAGTTGTCCATTCAGCCAATCACATGGCATAGAATCATGCAGATACAGGCCAAGAGCTTCAATTGTTGCTCAAATCAAACATCAGAATGGGGAAAATGTGAAATTGTAACTTTAACCATGGTATAGCTGTTGGTGCCAGCTAGGGTTTGAGACTTTCAGAAACTGCTCATCACTGGGATTTTCATGCACAACAGTCTCTAAAATTGACCAAAAAATGGGTGAAAAACCAAAAAATGAGCGGCAGTTCTGCAGGAGGAAATGCCATGTTGATGAGAGCGGTAAGATGAGAATAGCCAGACTGCTGACAGGAAGGCTATAGTAACTCAAATAAACACTCTTTACCACTGTGGTGAGCAGAAAAGCATCTTAGAACACACATGTCACGCTACAACAGCAGAAGGGTTCCACGCCTAAAGACAGTATAAAAGATGTGACATGCTCTGTTACTTTTAAAGCAAACCATTTGTATGTAGAGCTTTGGGCATCAGTCATCCATCGGCAGCTGTTTGTTTACTTCTGTTTTGATTGGTGAGGTTTACTTCATGGCAACTTCTCCCTCACTGATCAGCTTTTAAGCCTGGACTGATTCAAGCTCATCCAGCAAGACGAGAGATTCTGAGAGAACATGACAAGATTTAAGAATCGCACAGCTGTGCAGATCTCTGTGAGGCGGCAGGACAAACATCTGCCCACATACACACAAACACACACACATACATGAGTGTACACACTATTGCTGATTTGCTCTGAGCCTTTAATACCCAACAAGGGAGAGAGAGGCCAGAATCACAAGAGTACACACACATATAAATACAGAACATACAGACCGACTTAATCTACACACTTAAACCAAACATCAGTAAATATAGTATACATAATTACACACAGTCAGCTCATTTACAACCACAAAACTCAAACATCTGCCAAATAACTAGTAAAAACATGATGCAATTCAGTCTACAAATGGTGCTTATATATTTAGACAGGTTGGACAGGTTCTCTAAGATCTTTCCTTCTCTACCCTTTTCCTCAGTAGGAGATGAGGGCTTTCTAAAATCCTCTGCTGAATTATCCCAAATTGTACCTGTCCAAAGTCAATTCTCTTCTGATTACGAGGTGTTCTGAAGTGATTTATTCTTCTTATCCCACATCAGTTTGCCAAAGATGACAAAAAGGCGAATAATTCTCTGTTCTTAAGATGGTAGAAAACTTACTTAGAAAGCGCTGGCACTGGGGACTCCTTCTATAAATGCTAAGTAACATCTCCTTTCTGGAAACCTCACCATATCAAGGATTATACTGTACATTTTTCTTTGTTAAATAACAACGTGTTTTTAATCATTTTATTATTAGTCTAAGATTAATGGTAAACCTTTTTATTGTGCACTGATCACATGCATTTTTTGGATAAAATGATATAATGCTATGATTAAATGATAAGATAAAGGAGTACACTCATAAAACCACGTCAGCTGATGCCTCTGTGTGTTTTGCCTCTCTTGAGATTACTATGTTTTGTCATGAAGTGTCAGGGTGATGAATGATAGTGATATCTTGGAGAAAAAAAACCAAAAAACAACTCAACTCTTTCTCTGTTTTTCTCCCTGTCGGCCTGGGCTGACCTTTTCAGGCACTGGCAGGCGAGGGTAAACAGATGCAGGGGAGAACATCAGCGGAGAATAGGAGAAAGAGGGAACTGGAGGAGGAAAAGAAGAAAGACATGGCAATAACACAGGACAGGTAGTAGTGTTGTGAGAAGAGAGAAGTTCAGTGAACACACAGTCAGTAAAGACGTGGATAATTTCCTGCAGCACCAGAATATAGACATTTCTCCTAACCCTTACGGGGTATGCAAACTTTTTGTAGCTGTAAAAGCATTTACACAACCTACTCAGTACAGATTTAAATGTGTACAAGAACATTTAGTCTATTCATTTGTCTATTCAGCTTTTATTCCTGAACTTTCCACCAAAAGAACACATTAGGTCTAAGTTAACATTATTTATAATCTTACTTGTTTTTAAATGATTACGGTTAAACCAATTAAATCCAACAGGCTAATAACTCTAAGAACTCAGTAATAAATATAATAATTTTGAAAATTTGGACTGTGATTGTCTTTTTTAAGAAAAAGGGGAAAAAAATCACATATCCTGTATCTATGCTTCTCAAGAGGACTTTGAAAACCACTTCTGTAATTTCGTAACTGTGCTGTAATAAAGGTTTTCATCTAAGCTCTTAATTTCTTGATTTTAAAAAGTGCCATTCTGAACCAGTATCCATACAATTACCACACACGTTTGATTGTTGTTGCTATTTATTTGGACTCTCCGCAATAATGATCACAATCTCCAAACACCATCCATGTTGGGGCAGTTGTGGCCTAATGGTTCGAGAGTCAGACTTGTAACCTGAAGGTGAACCCAAAGGTCAAGAGGTTCGAGTCTCGGGTCCGGCAGGGATTGTAGGTGGGGGAGTGAATGACCAGCGCTCTCTGCCACCCTCAATACCANGGATGGGTTAAATGCAGAGCACAAATTCTGAGTATGGGTCACCACACTTGGCCACAAGTCACTTCACTTCACTTCATGTTTTTGTTTGTTTTTTACTGTTAACTCCCTGACATTTTCATTAATACATTCTGTATAGAGACGTAAACCTAATGTACCAGAGATGCACCCCAGAACTAGTCAAAGCAATTCAAGGAAGAGAATGTGGAACTCAGTTGGAAGATGGCCATATGTCTCATCACTGTCAAGTTGGAAACAGTTTATATAGCTGTGTGTGCTGATGAATTGTCCATGGCAGGTGTAGCAGTGTGTATCAGACAGGGCAGATGGTAAATCTGATACCAAGCGATCAACACTTCTTATGTTTCACTTCAGGTTATACCACAACACTGCTGAATTCTCAAATCTGATTGGGCAGCAGATGTTGATTCATTTTCTACAATATATATATATATATATATTTTTTTATAACACTGGTAACACTGAACTTCTCTTTAAGGAGACCTTTTTTTTTTAATAGTCTTGAGTGTAAACGTTTTGTAACAATCAGATGTAAAGCTGCAAGTTTTCTGGCATCTTCAGAAAACTTTACGCCTTTGTGGTTTCTCTAAGTTGTGATGTTTGTTTTTCTAACTTCAAGAGAGAGAAAAACAGACGCTGGTGTGGGAATGGCAGTTTACAGCTGCTACAACATAAGTGATAAGAGGAACTGTCTTGTTTTGAAGATGTTCCACAACATAAAAAAAAAACAAAAAAAAACAAACAAATGATATGCTTTTTTTAAAATAAGAAACTGTAAATAAGACGTTGTTAGAAAATTGCTGTTGTACAGTACGAATAAAACTTTGATCCTTGTTATCGTTATAGGAAAATAATCAATTTCAGGGTTAACGCCACTTCACGCTGTCATGCATCGCACCACCCTGTCACTGATTTCTTTCCTATGAAAGAACCACCTAAGTGTTTTATTTCCTTACACAATCATAGTGATAGCCACAGACCAAACGAAGTCATACAGAATAGCAATTAAACAAGGAAATATAGGATCCTAATACGACTCTAAATGAGTGCTTTGTTAAATACAGGGACATTTTAATGGTAAATTTTAATAGCCTACAGATAAATGACTCATTAGCAGCACTGATATTAACTTTACAGCCTTAATATGTGGTATTTAATTAGAGTAATAATGATTAGGTCTAGATTCTTCCAATGTTTAACATTTCTCAATTCACTAAACATTTCATAATGACCATTTCTCCATTTGCTTACTGTATGCATGTTCCTTAGTTAGATTTTTCAAATATTAGAGTATTTAAAAGGTCATTTGAAACAAAAATATTAAAATACGGGCTGTTCAAATGCAATTTTTATACAAATTTTGTTTATCTACTACACTTAATTAAGCCTTAATCTAAGCCCCTGTAAAAGCATCTATAAAAGCAGCTTTAGTGATGAATTTGAAACCCAATCACCACCTGTAGAGCTGTTAGTACAAGAATCGGACACATGTTCTAACTGTAGAAAATAGTTGTTTGTAGTAAATTGGCCTTTGGGCTTAAACTGCCATAAAATTGTTTGGCAGAAGCATACTTGGCATTGAGGACTTCAGTGTACGGTTTCTAACAAAGCTTTTGGCTGAATATGTGTGTGTGTGTGTGGGTGTGTGTGCGTGTGGGTGTGTGAGCTAGCATGTTCTCTCCTGACCTGTATCAAATTCAGCACGCTATGTGCTCTTTTTTTTATGTTTCCTAAGTTTGCATGTCCATGATGATGAATCAAAAATGGAAAATGTATCAGTTTATCTACAAATCTTAGTTTATCTAAGTTTTGATTTTTTTCCCCCACTGCTAATATCTTAACATATATTATACTATGGGTTTGTTAGTTGTGATAATGCAGGAAGAATAGTGAAAATGAACTCTAAACCCTGTCTTATTAATGTAAAATAAAGTGTTTGGTTTTCTTGATTTTGTCTTAAGGGTATGCAAACTTTTGCACTACATTGTACTTCTACATACAACTTTTACAGAAGGTTATATGTCAACTAAGCACTGGGTCACTTGAATATTTATATTACACCCAATTACAGTGCAACCCAGAAATAAACTAAACTAAAATAAAACAAGGCTAAACTTCCCAAAAGCATCACAAAGTTAAAATCATTTATCTGGGAGAGAGAGAGAGTGTTCAGTGTGATGCTCGCTCTACCATTTAATGATGATGTTTTAGGGAATGCGTTCGGAAAACTCGACTAGACCCAAAACTAAACTAAACTAAATTAAACAAAACACAGAAATAAATTTGTGGCATGTTGCTTACTGTCTGTGTGGACTTGTTGTGTATGTTCTCCTCATGGGTTTCTTCCAGGTTCTCCGGTTTCCTTCCGCCTCCCAAAAACAAGCTGGTAGAAAGAGTGGCAACTTTAAATTGCCCGAGGTGTGAATGTGTGTGTGTGTGTGTGTGTGTGTGTGTGTGTGTGTGTGTGTGTGTGCGCATGGTGCCCTGCAATGGACTGGCGTTCCCATCTAGCGTGTATTCTCGACTCATGGATAGGCATTGTGGATCCAACACAACCCTAACCATGATAAAGAGCTTACGAATGAGTGAATAAATGAGAAGTTTAAATCCATCTGAAATGAACCAAAGGTGATTTATGATTTATCCAAAGCTCATGATGGGGAAAATGTCATTAGCATTTGCTCTGCAAATCAAGTGACTTGGCCTTTTCTAAGAAATCAGCCACTGGAGGCACTCTACACAGCGAAACACACAGCACCCACATATAGCTTTCATGTATAATTCCAGTCCTTAAAACTTCCCACACTGCAGGGCAGAGGGTCTCCAGCTGTGGCACATCTGGTGGCTGGAGTCCAAGAAGAGGCCTGGATGTGCCAGAACCCCCTGTGTCCGCAATCTGAAACAGCCTAATTAGGTCACTTTTTGTAATTTTGCACATGGGATCATCCTCATGGAACACACACACACACACACACACACACACACACACACACACACACACACACACACACACACACAAAATCATTTGTAGTGCATGTGTTTTTTATTTTCATGTGATCTTTTTTTCCACATTATTAATTTATTTACATGTGATTTTTCCACGTGATACTTTTCTTTTCACACAATTCATTTATTCTCACATGTGATTCCCCACATTATCCCCCCACATTATTCATTTTTTCCATGTGATTTTTTTCTCCACGTGATTATTTTATTTTCAGACATGATTTTCCCCACATGGTTCATTTATTTTCAGATAATTTATTTGTTTTCACATGATTTTTCCATGTGATTATTTTATTTACATATGACATTTATTTTCATGTGTGATTTTTTGCTTTAGATGTGAATTTATTTAGTTTATTTTCACATTTTCCCCCACACGATTCATTTATTTTCATGATTAAATTATTTTCTCATGTGATTTATTTTTATACATGGTTAAATTATTCTCCCATGGGACTCTTAAAATATGATTCATTTATTTTCATGTAAGTTTTTTTCACACGATTCATTTATTTAATTTTTTTACATGTGATTTATTTTCACAATTCATTCATTTTCATGTTTTTTTTTATTTAGATATGATTCATTTATTTTCATTTATTTTTTAACAAGTGACTTATTTTCATAATTCATTCATTTTCATGTGTGTATGTGTTTTTAGATAGTATTCATTTATTTTCATTTTTTTTACCTGATTTATTTTCACAATTCATTCATTTTCACGTGTTATTTTTTAGTTATTTTTTATTTTCATTTGTTTTGTGTTTTTTTTTTACATGTGATTTATTTTCATAATTGACTTATTTTCAGATGTGTGTGTGTGTGTGTGTGTGTGTGTTTAGATGGTATTCATTTATTTTCATTTGTTTTTTTAACATGTGATTTATTTTCACAATCCATTTATTTTCACGTGTGATTTTTTTTTCTTTTCACATGTAAGGCACATGATTTCACTTTCTTCAGATTTTATTTTCTCCCATGAGCAACTTTTTCACGTGATCCCATATTGTTCACGTGAGCTCATTTGTGTTTAGGCTACCTGAGTTCACACGGGCAGTTTCAGTCAGATGCACCGTCACATGTTTTACTCACATCCTATATGATCACATGTGCAATGTTTTTGTTTCTTTTTTTCTCTAGGGGATGTTTTTAGAGGTTTACTACAGGTGCAAAAAACTAGGCTCCAGAAACCCAAGATAAACAGACTCTTTAAAATTCTAATCTTAGTTTATATTTTTATATTTGTGTAAAGGAGGATAAGGTGAAGTTTAATGTTGAGCTAGCTCTTTACAGAGTAACACTTTACGGAAGCTAATTGAACATTTTTGGCAAGAATATGACCCAGCTCCACCTTGAGCACACACTTCGAGTTTATTTATGGATTTGAATTTAGATTTGCCTCATTTTGTTTCCTGTTCTTCAGCTCGTCGCTTTTCCACGTCAGACCCATAAGCCACGCAGCTCTAGTGTCGCACTTCATACAGAGTGCTGTGGATGCGCGTCTCTTTTGCGCACGGGCTTAATATTGCGCGCTAAATCGAGCAGACGGCAAAAAAAAAAAAAAAAAAAAAAAGGGCGGATTGGGTGCAAATTTTCGGCAAGTTCCGAGCTCCTCCCCCTCCACGATGAAGCTGTTAACACGGATTCTGCTATATTCCTAATTTCCCGGCGCAGCGTCCTCCGTCCTACATGCATACAAAGCCAACATCTCAACGCGCGTGACTCAACTTTTCCTTTTTTTTTTTCCTTTCTAAAAGAGGGGGGAAAACGGAGCTCTTTTTGGTTTCGTGTACTGTCCTGGCCATGGGAGATCACAAAGCACCGACCATGGTGCAGAGGTCGAGTTCGTTTAGCATCAAGAGCCTCCTGCTGCCGTCCAAATTTGACAGCCAGGGCGCAGGGGTCGCGGAAAATAGCGCAACTCCGGATTCGGAAAAATCCTCGGAACCGACGGAAATGGACTCCACACCCCTGCAGCAGCGAGGTGATGACGAATCGGGAGCGGAAGCGGGGCGAAAAAGCGGCAAACACGACAAACCGCCCTTCAGCTACAACGCGCTCATCATGATGGCCATTCGCCAAAGTCCCGAGAAGCGGCTCACACTCAACGGCATCTACGAGTTCATCATGAAGAACTTCCCGTACTACCGGGAGCACAAGCAGGGCTGGCAGAACTCCATCCGACACAATCTCAGCCTCAATAAGTGCTTCGTGAAAGTGCCGCGCCATTACGACGACCCGGGAAAAGGGAACTACTGGATGCTGGATCCATCCAGTGATGACGTGTTTATCGGTGGAACTACGGGAAAGCTCCGGAGGAGGTCCGCGACATCACGGGGCAAGCTGGTGATGAAACGAGGCCTGCGTTTCGCCCCACTCGGACTCGGACTCGGAGAGCGCGCGAGCAACCCGCTTTGCTGGCAGCTGTCTCCGTTTCTGCCCTTACCTCACGCGCACTACAACGGACCCACGCACGGGTTTCTTAACCAAGGACACGCGTACGGGTCTCTGCTCCCGAACATGGAGCCCATCACCAGCGGAGACATCGCCCGCCCCGTGCTCGGACCCTGTACCTCCGGTGGCTACAGCGCGAGCTCTGCGCCCACGGGATTACTCTCAGCGCACAACGGCTATTTCGTGGCAGGAGCGCAGCAGGCGCAGGCGCTCCAAACCGGCCCTGCATACGGGATCTCGAGCTCTCCGCCGCCGCTGCTCGCGGATTCTAGGACCACGTTACCGTCTTTCTCCTCGAGCGGCTTTTCGGGAGTTTTGTCACAACATAAAAGACTCGCGCCTCATTCTTTCCTGAGCTGAGCGGCTTGTTCGGGTTTCACGCACAGCAAAAAAGCCGACTGTTGTATTAACGCGTCCAACTGGACACAAATCAGCGCTGTGAGTTTCATCTCAGCACTAACATTTAACTTAACCACTGTAGCTGTTCTTTCCAGTTTAGAAATGAATATTTATTAAACACTAAATTTCATCCAACACCGGAATTTTTGCTGCGCATCAGAACCGAGTGACACTAAAAACCCTTCAATGTGCAAATCCTCCTTTTATGTTACACAAGGACCAGGTCTTCGTCAAGCTGTTGATTTCTTTCTATTTAAATATTTAGTCATAATGCAACAGTAACAGAAGTATGACGTCATGCCAAAGGCAATACACGTTTCAATTATTATTATTATTATTATTATTATTATTATTATTATTTAAATTTCTGGGTCACTTATCCATGTTTTTTAATCGTAGCGTATTTATTGAAAATTGAGAACATGCCTATAAAATGGGTCCTTACACACTTGCTTATTATTATTATTATTATAATTATAATTATTATTATTTTTATTATGTGGTATTTTACGGTTGTATGTAACACTGTGAATGAGCCTTAACGCGGTCAGTCAGGGTTTGCAGCAACACACAAGCTAAACGAATCAACTCAGGTTTTCATGGGTCCTGACAATGAAACTAAAATTAAATAATGTGTAAAAAAAAAAAAAAAGAAAAAAAAGCAGAAAAAAATATTTGCTGATTAAACTTTGATTTATTTACTGAGCAGCTAAAGCTGGGGATCATTTGATCACTTGTATCAGGGCAGGAATAGGCCTATTCAATAAATGTATATTTTTTTTGTCAAAACATTATTACATTTTTGTAAATTTGATTATTTTAGGTCTATAATTTGATGCAAATGAAAATGTAAGATTTGGGGTTTTTCTCCTAGCGAACCATTTCGGAAATCAAGGCTATTTAACATCCAGTTCACTTAAAGTGTATTTGGTTATTGACCCTCCTTGTTGTGTTTTTTTTTTTTCACATTTTTGTGATCCGATCACGGAACTATTAGCCCTCCATTTCCGTTCAGATATCTGTGTTTTACTCAGTGGCTTTTCGAAGAAAAAAAATCTTTTTTTTTTTTTTTTTTTGTAAAACTTTACTTCTAATTACACCTCGGTGTGAATTTACACCAGTTTGTTGGTTTTGCTGATTATTCTCCCTGTAAATACAGACTGAACGTGGTTCACAATTAAGAAATAAAGTATTGTACTATTTCCTTATTCCTGGAAGCAGTGTCTTTCTTCATGTTCGCATGAATTCATCCTCCTGTTCATAAGGAGGACAAAAACACAGCGGGTTCTCCAAAATTGACTTTAATGCCAACAAACACTGCCTTAATTAATTAGCTATGGGCTGATCATATAAAGTCATCACATTATATCACACTGAAGTCATTCTGTCAACATGTGAAAGTGCATTAACACACACACACACACACACACACACACACACACACACACACACACACACACACACACAATTACTGAAATAATCTTTGATTATATATGTTAGTTCTGTTCTTATTTCTTACGTTCTTCTGTTGCTCTGCTCTTCATGATCATTATAAAAGAATGACATTTTTGTACAAATGGTACTCACCTTTCTACTAATACCTCATACCCTTCTATCAAATTTATCAATTTTAATTTAGTGTTTACAATTCAGCTGTATGTTTTTAAAAACATTTGTGTGTAGTCATTTTTGCATAAATACTGTACGCACTAAATCCAGATCTAACCTGAAAGAGTAGCATAACAACAAAAATAATGTGATCTTAGAAATATACACTGAAAGAAAATGCCTTGAAGGGTTCCTCAGTTGTCTGTGTAGAACCTTACAGCAATGTTTCCTCATCAGAAAGAGTTAAAAGTGCCAAACCCCTGATTACTCATCCTGTAAAGAACCACTGACGAGTGCTGTAAAAACCCTGCATTGGAACACTCTGAGTGTCCATTAACTAACCAACTAACCAACTAACTCATTCATTCATTCATTCATAAAACCACTATACATACCACTCACTGAACAGTCCCATGTTTAGAGTAATGCAAACGTCTGAAAGTTCATATTTAGCTGCCAATCAAAAAGATACCGGTGTGTTCAAAATTCAACATTAGCCCACAAATGAACTGATGTAAGATGCAAATAATTAAATCCGTGCAGCAGGAGGAAACACGAGCCAACGTGAATGCAAAATCAGGATGAGATGTATCAGTGAACGACGTATGTTTGAAACGAACATAAATGACACGGTCATTCATTAGAATTCATCATGAATCGGCTCTATTTCGACGTGAGTCGGCTCTACTTGAACACGAGTTGGCTCTGATGAGTCGGCTCTATTTTGACGTGAGTTGGCTCTATTTGAGTTAGCTCTATTTCATTGCGAGTTAGCTCTATTTTGATGTGAATCGGCTCTATTTTCACGTGAGTTGGCTCTATTTCGATGTGAGTTGGTTCTATTTCATTGCGAGTTAGCTCTATTTTGATGTGAATCGGCTCTATTTTCACGTGAGTTGGCTCTATTTCGATGTGAGTTGGTTCTATTTCATTGTGAGTTAGCTCTATTTTGATGTGAATCGGCTGTATTTTGATGTGATTCTGCTCTGTTTTGATGTGTCGGCTCTATTTGAGTCAGCTGTATTTCATCATGAGTCGGATCTATTTTCACGTGAGTCGGCTCTATTTTCACGTGAGTTGGCTCTATTTGAGTTGGCTCTATTTCATCATGAGTTGGCTCTATTTTTTATGTGATTCTGCTCTGTTTTGATGTGAGCTGGCTCTATTTGATGTGAGTCGGCTCTATTTTAATGTGATTCGGCTCTATTTGAGTCAGCTGTATTTCATCATGAGTCAGATACAGACTGAACATCTGTATTTTGATGTATCAGCTCTATTTTCATGTGAGTCGGCTCTATTTTCATGTGAGTTGGCTCTATTTGAGTTGGCTGTATTTTGATGTGAGTTGGCTCTATTTCCTCATGTGTTGGTTCTATTTGACGTGAATTGACTCTGTTTGAGTCAGCTATATTTCATCATGAGTCGGATCTATTTTGATGTGAGTCGGCTCTATTTTCACGTGAGTTGGCGTTATTTGAGTTAGCTCTATTTCCTCATGAGTTAGCTCTCTTGACGTGAGTCGGTTCTATTTGAGTCAGCTCTATTTCAGAGTGAGTTGGCTCTATTTTGATGTGAGTCGGCTCTGTTTTATTTTTATTGCTTCCTGCTAGAAAATCTTAAAACCATTTTAGCATCATACATTTAAAAATGTTTTTCTTTAGCCAACCCATAGTCTTACATTTTTTTATATTTAGAAAAGGGTTCTTCTTTGGATAATTAAGGGTTTTTTTTCCAAGAAAGGTTTCTATAGCAACCTTTTCTGGGTTCTATACAGAACCTTTAAAGGTTAACCCAGAGGGACATCCATTAAGAGCTCTACATTTTTGAGGGCATTTTTAAGAATGCCAGCTTGTGTAATAGTCAGTTATTTCTGTCACAGGAAATAGTTTTAATGAAGTCGTGAGCTGTTTTTTCTTCTATGTTCAGACTTTCTTACCGGCTGGGACATGATCTCATGTGCAAGGAGGATATAACCCAAGTAATGTCTGATTCTATAGGGTGCGATTCGTTGTTTTTAAAAAAATCAAATTGGAATGCACAGCTTTGTTTTGTGAATATCTAAAATATAACAATGCTCAAGGGAATAGCATCAGTGTAGCAGGCTGTATTTCATTTACAGTTTTGGAACAGCAGTTGGAAAATAAAAGAAAAATGGGATGAAGCAGGAAACTTCCCCAGCTCCACAGGAATAGTTCTTAAATAAATGTTAGAACTTAAAACAACCAGGATTTATTTTTATTAGCCTTTTTTTTATTTTATTATTCTATATTTCAGATGGAAGCAGATTGAAGCAATAAGTTAGTGCACAAATAACCAAAACAGAGCCAAGATGAATATGAAATTAGCCAGCACGTTTATAGTTGTAGTTAATACATACATAAGCAGAAGATCCCCAAAATCACCGCACTGATGAAGTCCCAACTTTCTTTTTCATACCTCCCATCAGCCAGCACCGCGGCCATTTTGGTCAAACTCCCCCGTTAAGAGCTCCATTAGGAAGAGATCAGCACGCGCTAAAGTTTTAGCCCTCACACTTTGAGGCTAATCTCCAGAAATATGCTTTAGTCCGAAAGCGGCGGTTGCACACGCTGCGCATGCGCACTACGGCCAGCAACATCCCCGTGACAAGAAAATGCCTCTAAAATAAACAATAAAATAAAGAAAGAAATAAAGAAATAAAGAAATAAGGAAATAATTAGCTGATAATCGCAATAAATTGGGTGGGCAATATTGCAAAAAAAGAAAGAAAAAAAGAAACTGTCTGCGGTTTGCTAGCAGACTAGCAAAACAAAAACAAAAACAACAACAACAACACTCTTTAATGCCAAACGTAAACTATCTGCAAATGACCGTCCATAATAATAAATACATAAATACATAAAAAAAAACAGTTAGTGGTGGCTATGTTGTGTAATTTGGACAGTCTAACACCACTGATAACTGGTTTATAGGCTATTATAAGCACATATTATTATTATATATATTAAACATTCATTAGGTGGACTGTGTTTTTTATGATAATATTATAAACACTCCTAATAAACCCTTGTTCATGTTTTATCCTGCGTTTATTCTGAAATTTGAACGATTTTTCACATTTCTATTTAAACTCTTCATAGTATATTCAAGGTGAAAATAAAACTACTATTAGTATTCATATTTTTAATAAAAATGATTTAAAATACCACTATTAAATATGTGTCTTAATTAGACAAAATAGCATTAAAAAACGCAATTCAAAAAATCACACCATGCGGTTTTAAAGCAATAACAAGTCCCTGTACTGTATTAAACCAATAAAATCATATCCACGCCAGGGACTGAACCAAGAACAACATGTACAGGTGCGGGATTAAAGCAGTAACATCTCTATGTGCGGGATTAAAGCAGCAACATCTCTATGTGCGGGATTAAAGCAGTAACATCATGCCCATGTGCGGGAAGAACGCAGTAACATCATGTCCATGTGCGGGATTAAAGCAGTAAAATATCCATGTGCGGGATTAAAGAAGTAACATTCTGTCCATGTGCGGGATGAAAGCAAAAACACAATATCCACATGCGGGATTAAAGCAGTAACATCAAGTCCATGTGCGGGATTAAAGCAGTAAAATATCCATGTGCGGGATTAAAGAAGTAACATTCTGTCCATGTGCGGGATGAAAGCAATAACACAATATTCACATGCGGGATTAAAGCAGTAACATCATGTCCATGTGCGGGATGAAAGCAGTAACATCAAGTCCATGTGCGGGATTAAAGCAGTAACATCATGTCCATGTGCGGGATGAAAGCAGTAACATCATGTCCATGTGCGGGATGAAAGCAGTAACATCATGTCCATGTGCGGGATGAAAGCAGTAAAATATCCATGTGCGGGATTAAAGCAGTAACATCATGTCCATGTGCGGGATTAAAGCAGTAACATCAAGTCCATGTGCGGGATTAAAGCAGTAACATTATGTCCATGTGCGGGATTAGAACAGAAACACATCTGAACTATGCAGAAGTTCTTGCTGTCCCTTTAACGCACGTGCGTCTGCAGCAGAGAACAGAGGAACAGAGGACCAGAGGAACAGAGGACCAGAGGAACAGAGGACCAGAGGAACAGCGTGAACTCTTCGCGCAGAGAAACAACTTCATGTGAACTAACGGAAGCGCAGGAGTCACAGGAGCGAGGGTGGAAAACTCAGGTACAAGGTGCTTTAATTATTAGAGTTATTACTGGAAATGCACTGATTTGTGATATTAAAAAAGCAGTTAATTAAGAGTCGCATGAGTAAATAACAGCAAAGTTGAATTAGATTACGTCTTTCCTTATTTATTATATTTTATATTTTATTTATCTCTCAACGTTACTGAAATTACGACTGCAGTGATTGTTATACTTTTCCTTATTACGTGGTAAATACTGTATATTTAATGTGCTGATCAAATAATAGCACGAGACAATACACAAACACAAGTTATAGGAATAATATATTGTTTTTGTATTGTATACGTCACAAAATATTAATAATTCGCTGTAATATTAGCTGAAGTAGTGCTAATGAATAGTGAATGGGTTCATTATTATGTATAATGACAATAATAAAATACATTTAGTAAAATTTCGAAACAACTCATTGTAAAGTAATAATAATAATAATAATAATAATAAATTATTATTATTATTATTATTATTATTATTGCTGTTAAAGATAATGTTTAATCCAATAATACATCAATGTATGTTTAGTTTAAATACGGATATTATTAAAAACAAAAACAGAATATCAGGGTTTTCTTGTGATGATCAGAACTTGTGTTAGGCCACAAATGAAACAGTGTTATTTTAATAATTAGGATTATCAAATGAGCACTGTGTAAACTGTCTAAAGTCAAGAGCACGTTTTTTTTTTTTTTTTGGTACTCTGTCATTGATGTCTTAAATGTTCACCATCAGTGGATCCCAGAGAGTTTTAGTTTGCCTCAGGGCTTAATTAAAAACATTTTACTGAGAATTTTTTTTTTTACAATATTGAAAACATGTCAGAATTTGAATTTCATAACGTCAACGCCATCGTCATGAAGCCATATATTTGATACTGAAAGGTTCTCACTCAGAAACTCATTCAGATTCAGGTTTTCTGTCTTTGTGGCTTTAGACATACATTTAGCTTACAAAAAAGAAAAATTAAAAGTTCTAATTTAGAAAAGAGTGAACATTTCATTTGTTTTTTGGCTGTGTTTAAAATCATATTTATTATTATTATTATTATTATTATTATTAGTAGTAGTAGTAGTAAGTATTAGTCAAGTGGCTTTATTGTCATTTCAATGATATACAGCTAGTACAGTACACAGTGAAATAAAACGACATTTCTCCAGGACCATGGTGCTCCATAAACCAGCACAGAGCTCCATGAGACTGCACATTACTACATACAGTGCACATGCAAGTGTGTGTGAACAGCACAAGACACTACAATAACTACTGAAACGTGACATTAGGCACAGTAAGAGACAGTGCAGCACCGACCAGTACACAGTTCTAGTGTGGAAGAGTCAGATATAACAGGTAATGCAAAAGAATAACAATATAATAAAATGCTGTCAAGTGGCTTTATTGTGTAAATGTAACAACCAAATGTGACATAGTATTCAGCAGATAAGCTTATACCATATATCGCCATAATAGTATAGTAATGTATAGTAATGACAAGAATTATATACAATATTTTTATCAATATTATTGATAGTTTTGCTTTCACCTAAGTGTAGTGACTTAATTACAATTACGATGTTGAAGAAAAGTTGTGTAAACCGGACTTATATTGTATAGGTTATCACAAACACTATTTCCAGCCAAATTTGTAGCTTAAAAATACTATGCTGCTTCATAATCCAAAACCCCGAAAGAGGGAAAAAAAGATAATCAAATTTGAATAATTATCACCTGTAATAACATGCTTGGTTATCTCTGGTCCTAAATTACAGAATTTTGCCCATAATTTTTTATTTTGTCAACTCCTACTACTGAATTACATCATGCTGTAATTACAACATTATATATAATCAGTAAAACTGTAGTGAGTAACCTTTTGATGAGTTGTGCAACAGCCATATTAGATCAGGGGTGAGATTTTTTAAAGGAAAACAAATGTTTGTTCAACTTTAAAATAAAGTGAAATGTTTGCCATCGTGTATCATACAATAGTTAAACACTTAAAGTATACAGTTTCCTTGCTCTTCTTCATCTACTCCTGTATAATTGAATTTTTCTATATTTCTTTTCTGTTTTATAAACGTTCCTAAACATTCATCCTGGCTCTTCTCTGTAGCCCAACTTTCTGCTCAGAAGTGCTTTCTAATAAAGCTGTGTTCTCTGTCCTGCTGTGCTCGACGACTCGTGAACTAATCGCAGTAACGATGAGGACCATGTCTGCGTCCTGAAGTTTCAGTGTGAGAAATGAGCTGCAGTATCATGCAGCTGTTACACATTTGTTGTGTTTATCATTAACGGGGCTGTAGAGGATAATGTGCATGCTGGACACTGTATGACATCAATACCCTTATCATTATTGTCCAAACAGGCTTCGATCACTGGGCTGTGTGTGTGTGTGTGTGTGTGCGTGTGTGTGTGTGTGGTTGTTTTTGTGAATTATCATGAAAAAAAATGTCCTGACTATGTAGCAAAAAAAAAGAGAGAAAGAAAGAAACAGCTGTAACCCTACCTTGTACCTACCAGTCAGATAGTCCTTATGATGTATAATGCCATTTTAATTAAAGCTTTATGATTCTTCTTTTCTTCATCTTTTTTTTTTCAAAACAGAAAGTGTATAAATATTTCTTTGTGCTTAATGAGGTTAAAGAGAGGTTTAAGATTTAATGTAGAAAATTCTTATTAAGTACAGGTACTTACAGACCATGTCCTCAAAAGACACAAAGACGCGTGTGTGCGTGTGTGTGTGTGTGTGTGTGTGTCTAAAAGGAAGCTCACTTGTCTGAGCTTTATGAATTAAGCAAGCTTCATTACTGCAGTATTAGCAGTGTGCACCATTAAATGTTCTTTAGTTGTCTCTCTGGGGAACCCTTAAAGGTTTCATGTAAAGTCCTACACCAGATTGTTACCCTATCAGAAAGGTTTACAAATACAACCCTTAACTGTCAGATGAACTCTTAAAGAACCCTGGAAAAACCCTTGATTCTTTTCTCTAAGAGTGTAATCATTTAACTGTCTAAGGTGAATGATTAAGAAGCACATTTTTAGCATCTAAAAGAAGCAGCACTAAAAAACCACTTGTTTATGTGTTCTATGTTTTTTCCCATCTAAGCAAGCCCTTAAAGGTTCTATGATCAACCATACAACAGGATCCGGGACTCACCTTAAGGAAGTTAAGAATCCATAACCATCCCAAGAACTTTTCTTTTCACCAATTCTGGTGTTCAATGGCAAATGCCATTTGAGCTCCATGGTGCCGGGCAGTGAGCACAGGGCCCACTAGAGGACCCTCAGACCAACCTCATGAAGTCTGTTTCTTCTGGAATGGAGACATTCACACCAGTGGCCTGCTGGAGGTCATTTTGTACGGCTCTGGCAGTGCTCATCCGGTTCCTCCTTGCACAAAGGAGCAGATAATTGTCCTGCTGATGGGTTAAGGACCTTCTACTGCCCTGTCCAGCTCTCCTACAGTAACTGCCTGTCTCCTGGAATCTCCTCCATGCTCTTGAGACTGTGCTGGGAGACACAGCAAACCTTCTGGCAATGGCACATATTAATGTCCCATCTTGGAGGAGTTGGACTGCCTGTGCAACCTCTGTAGGGTCCAGGTATCGCCTCATGCTAACAGTAGTGACACTGACCCTAGCCAAGTGCAATACTACTGAAAAACAGAGTAGGGAAAAAAATGTCCATATGTAACACCTGTAAAAAAGGTGGCCTCCACCTGTAAAACCATTCCTGTTTTGAGGGTCGTCTCATTGTTGCCCATCTAGTGCACCTGATGTTAATTTCATTAACACCAAAGCAGCTGAAACTGATAAACAACCCCCTCTGCTACTTAACTGACCAGATCAATATCCCAGAAGTTTAATTAACTTGATGCTATACTCTGATTAAAAAGTGTTCCTTTAATTTTTTTGAGCAATGTATGTTAAATAAGCATCATATAAAAAAAAACACCTTTTTTAAGAGAGCAAACTGAAGACCATGTTTCTCTTTGCATACTTCTGTTGGAAAATAATCAACGACAGAGTGGTGTGATGTATTGGACCTGTCACTACCCTGAAGTTGATTATTTTCCAATAAAGCAACATCCCACTGTGTTTTATTCCTCTTATACTACAGACACTACAGAAATTTGACAACAATTACAATTTTTATTCCTCATAGAATGTCATTGTTTAATTGTGGTGAATGTCCATCATTTTCTCACCAGCCTCTGTGGTTTTATCACTTTCTTTATGTTAATAAGACAAAAAGATGCAGCTTGTGATGTAACCAAGAAACCTAAATATGTCTCAACACCTTCTGACCAAACAGAATTGAGAATTCAACAGCACATTTGTATAAATAGTGTCTCATTAGTGCATATTACAGAAAACATGTCCATCCAGCTGCCTCTGGCTCTCCTGTGCACATCTGGACTTACATTACTGATGATTACCTGTAGGCCAGAGATGTAGCTGAAGAAGTTGTTTGCTAAGGGAGTATAGTATACTGCACCTGTGTGTTTAAATGGAGCTGACTTACAGCCCGAGCGGTTGTGAATGGGTTAAGTGAGCAGTGGATGTGGGAACATCCTGACCTACATCCTCCTCGGCTCCTCCCATTAATCCTCTTCATAGACAACCAGTGAGCTACGAGCTGCTGTTTGACCAGGATGCATCCCTTACGCTGTGTTCTATTATTATTATTATTATTATTATTATTATTATTATTATTATTATTAATTATGGATTGGGACAAATATTGCTGACTCATAGTTACCATAAAACAAATATAAAATATTTACAAATATAAGATAATATATTAAACCTATTTATAGCCATTTTACTATGTGCTGTCGTATCTGGTATAAAGAGCAGCAGATCCATTATGTCCTTTGGAGGCCAAGTCAACACCTTGAACAATCTTTGTCTTGTTCCTCAAATCATTCCTGAACAATTTTTGCAGTGTGGCAGGACGCATTATCCTGCTGAAAGAGGCCACTGATATTAGGGAATACCGTTGCCATGAAGGGGTGTACTTGGTCTGCAACAATGTTTAGGTAGGTGGTATGTGTCAAAGTAACATCCACATGAATGCCAGGACACAAGGTTTCCCAGCACAACAGCACTGCCCAGAGCATCACACTGCATCTGCCGGCTTGCCTTCTTCCCATAGTGCATCCTGGTGCCATCTCTTCCCCAGGTAAGAGAAGCACATGCACAAGGTGGTCCACATGATGTAAAAGAAAAAATGATTCATCAGACCAGCCGACCTTCTTCCATTGCTCCATTGTCCAGTGCTGATGCTCACATGCCCATTGTAGGCACTATCGGGGTGGACAAGGGTCAGCATGGTCACTCTGACTGGGCTGTGGCTATGCAGCCCCATACACAACAAGCTGCAACGCATCATGTATTCTGACACCTTTCTGTCATAGCCTGCATTAACTTTCAGCAGTTTGTGCTACAGTAGCTCTTCTGTGGGATTGGAGCAGATGGGCTTGCCTTCACTCCCCACGTGCATCAGTGAGCCTTGGGCTCCCATGTTCACCAGTTGTCCTTCCTTGGAACAGCCCCACAAGACCTGCTGTTTTGGAGATGCTCTGACCCAGTTGACTAACCATTACAATTTGTTCCTTGTCAAAGTCACTCAGATCCTTACGCTTGCCCATTTTTCCTGCTTCCAACACATCCACTTTGAGAACTGACTGTTCACTTACTGCCTAATATAAACCACCCCTTGACAGGTNGGTTTTAATGTTTTGGATAATTGATTTGGTTTGTGTGTAATTGATTGGTTTGTTTGGTTTTGTTTGGTTTTTAAGCAAAGTACTTCCATTTTCAGTGGCTCAAAGGTATTTGGACAACTGACTGACAAGAAGTTAATTGACAAGGTGTGGTCCATTCAATCGTTACTTCAAGACAAATGAAGCAAAATAAAGGTCTGGAGTTGATATCAGGTATTGATTTGGCATTTGGCAGCTGTTCGACTGGAGCTACCAATATGAAGTCCAA
>CM074955.1:5690618-5712602 GCA_037577455.1 Pangasius macronema
AGAAAGAAAAGAGAGAAGTGATACCGGTCGGTAGTTGCTGATGTCAGAGGGATCCAGAGTGGGTAGTTATGAAGGGGAGGACGCCTTGTGAGATGGTCTGGAGTATTGTGGAAGGGACTGGATGCACTGAGCAGATTGTAGGATAATTGTATGACTTGCAGATCTCTTCTGTTGATAGATGAGGAAAATAAACAAACAAACAAACTAGCTAGCTAACTAACTAAATAAACAAACAAACAAACAACCAAATAAATAAATTAAAAAATATCTTTGAAATTTGCAGTAGGTACCCTGGAATATCTAACTGAAAATATAATGCATTAACTTAAACAAACAAACAAACAAACAAACATGCATCTTTCAAATGTATTATTTGTACTCATTAGGTCTAAACGTATATGTAAAAATAAAAGAGTAAAAAAATGTAAGCTCCACAAACAAACAGAATGTACCAATTATTTTCATACATTTAGTACTCTGTCAATAATCTATTTCCGGAAAAAAGAAAAAGAAAGAAAAAAACTTTTTAAAAAAGCATTTGTTTTATATCAAACATTAGAGTGGGCAAGGGCAGTAACGTGGCGCTTCAGGCTTTTCTTTACCACAGTACACTCACTCATAATTCACAGAGATTCTGTCAGCACACACAAAGCAGCAGGAGATCAAAACAAAACCTGGGGCCAAACCACCATCTCGCTCTCAGAGAAAGCGCTCGTGTCTGAGTGGTGATCAAACCTGGCAGCGCTAATGAGATACCTCTAAAAAAGATCCTTTGCTCATTCTATCTTGTTTTTTTCCATACCATCATGTGACCTGATTCACTAAAAATCCAGACTAATAATAAAAATATTTTAGCAATACAGCCACTACATTTATAATTGTTGATACCAAATGGTTTATCTCCTCCTCTTCCTTTAATGTGCTTCACTCACAGAGTGCTGTGTTCCTGTGTCACTCTGCAGCCCAGAAACCCCTGGGAACAAATCACATCTCTATGGCTAACACACAAGGCCAGGAGAAGAGGCCTAGTTGCTCTGACCTATACTGTGCTAATCAGATTACTTGGAGCATAAACATTGCTGTAAGGGCTAAGCATCTCTGCTGCTTGTTTCATAACATTGCCTGTTCATTAGATCAGAGTGCCCTATATCCATCAGCAAAGTAAACAGAGCTCTGTGCATCAGACCCTCCAACTCTTTCCGAACCTGGTCAAAGACCCACTTTAATCCATTACGTGTCCTTCTTGTTTCTATCTAATTTTAGTGTATGGACTAGGGGTTGCATGACTACTAATTTTAAAGTTAAAAAGTAGTTGACTAGGTCCTCTTTTTTGTATTTAAAGAAAAAGTATTTCAGGACATAATTTTTTATGCTGCTCTAGTAAAAATGCACCAAACTGTATGTATACATTCACTTAACATCTTCACACAGGCCACGTTACATTTCCAGCTTTAATGCTTTTTAGGCTGTAATGTTAATGACAAAATTAAATAAATTGGTGCATTAAAATCTGTGTATCATATTGTACTCTTTAAAGACGTACCAGTTTTTAAAATGCACTTTTGTGGACGAGCTGTCCGCTAAGCTGACACTGCTGATTAAGAGTAAGTCTTGCAAACTCGTTATAGCTTAATGTTAAAACTCAGGCCTCAGTAGCATCCGGAAAAGAGTCTGGACTGGCCTGTTTGAGCTAGCATGCTCCTCTGATCTGACTCTAAACTAACTGAGTGGGATCTCGCACAGTCTCATGTATATCTCTCAACTTCATGCAAACTGATATCAAAGAGTAAATCCATTTACTTATTTTACACTCATTACAATTATAATTTATTACTCTATCATCTTTTTTCCCCACAGTGCCTTTGGAAGTGAAAAGAAATGAAAAGAAGATAGACTAAACACACATTCTCCAATCAAAGCACAAATTACACAAAAGACAGATGACAGAATTGTAAGTGTTTTTTTTGTTTTTTTTGCTTCGAATGAAAAGGTTGTAACTGTTCTGTTTAGCATGTTTGGTATTTGGAGGAAACACAACATGAAGCCAGTAGATCATTATGGACTTGAAATCCTTTAAAAAATTTGAAATCAAAATGCTGATCTGCTGAAGTGTGTGTGGGATTGATGAGACCTCACGATATAATGCATTGCTCAAACCTAATAGTTGCAATGTTGATCATAGCTCTAATATCCTGATCATAACAAAATAGTCATGATTTGGCCTTACCTACACTTTGACTTGCTCCCACCACTGCAGGCGCCCTTGAGGTTCTAGATGTCCGACCAAGAGAGGTAAGAATCCTCTAACCACTGCATCTTTGCCTCTAATCAGCACCATGTGTGACTAAATATCTACAGGGGTGTATTTTTGGGATCTGGCTTTTTAGGGAACTGAACAGGATACATGCTGTCTTCTTCCCCAGTAGGAGTGGCCACTCATGTAGAATTATATAAAAAATCTCTCAGCCAGCCAACACTTCAGGGGTCACCCTGAAAAGAAGTGTGTCAGCTGAGGGAAATGGTCCTTGACCATTAGCCCTAAACAAAAGTGCTTAAGTGGGCTGCGAGAGGCAGGTTTGTGTAGGTCAGGACTCAGGCATTCATCTCCTTAAACGTAGAGGTTACAATGCATTCTCCATTGTCCTCCCACCTCCCAAAGTTAGATGGACTGGCTAATCTAAATTTCCCATTATTGTGAATATGTGTGTGCATGGTGCACTACGTGATGGATTGACATCCTTTCCAGGATGTATTTCCGGCCGTGCACCCCGTGTTCCTGGGATACGCTCTGGATCAACCTTGGTAGTAAAGTGCTGACTGTAGATGAATAAATGAATCATGAATATAACAGCTGATTTTTTTTTCAATTAAATCATAATGCCTACTGTAATAATCAGAACTTTTAAGTTGATTACAGTTGAGTGCAAAAGTCTACATCCCCTTTGGTATTTAAATGGAGAAAAAGGGAAATGTAGCTCTGTTTTCAATTTAGCTACAAATAAATAAATATATAAACTGTTAAAGATATTCAAATAAAGTGTGAGTGTATTATGCAACAAGGCAGCAATTGAAGTATACTTTAAATTAATAATAAAATATTGACCCTGATTTTATTCGAAGAAGAGGATATGCTCAGAAGATATGCTAGAGGTTGGAGGCAGCTTTAATGGCAAGGTGTAGATGTGCATGTAATTAGAGTATTTTTTTTTCACATTCAGATAGAGAGTTTCAAATGTTTACCATCTGACTATTTTTTTCATTTGAAATAAAAAGGACATCTATAAACCCTAACACACTAAATGTCTTGTTACTATAAATTCCTTGTATTCTTCATTTTGTCTTAAGAGTGTGCACTATAAATACAAACGTTGTCCTGTGAGAAAAGGTTGCCATTATCTGTCTGCTAGTTTTGAAAGTTTTTGTCAATTCACTGAGAACTATCTTAAAATCTCTGAGTATATCAAAGACTCGTCAGCTGCTAAAAGGTTAGTCTTCATGCTCTCCTCCATTAACAGATATGGACAGTGTCCGTTGATGTGGACGACTGCTTTGACACTGATTGGACGTGACTTCCCTTTGAGCTGCCGTGTCTTTAATGTGGAACTGAATTGAATAAATAAGACTCCGCTGAAGGAGTGAGGTGGTCAGCTATGTGCAGACCACCAAGCTGAGGTCAAGCATTAGTATGTACGTCAGATCACGCCTCACTGAGCTGTACTCGGTGTACTTGCGAGGCAGCCTGTGTTTTACATTCCTCTTGTGACATTGCTTAGTTCAGTGTAGGCGTAAAAAGGCAGTACATCTCACAGCAACACTGGATTAAATGGCAAAAAATTATTATAGTTATTTTCCTGCCAAATGTAAATACCACAATGAAATTGTCATTTTTATGAATCACAGATCCGTTTTGCATCTCTATACCACAGTGCTGCTGAATTCTCGAATGTGATTGGTTGGAAGGTGTTGATTAATTTTCTATAACAGGAGTGCTAATGGTAGTTCTATCTAATTTTCCTTCCTTCTCTGTTGTCCCACATACATTTTTCTATAGCTTCCTTTCTCCATTCCATTTCTCCATTACATCTTTATTATGTTCTACATTCCTTCTTTCTATCTCTCTTCATTTGGTTGGTGATGGAAGGAGAGTTTGTAGCTGCTATGTCACATCAGTGCTGGTTTTGGCCTCCTTGGACTTCAGTTCCCATCAGCCTTCAAAGACTACAACAGATCACATGATCCTGTCACATGCCCTCTTGATCACTCTTACCTGTTTGGTGTTTCCCCTTAATTAGTGTCCCTATTTAAGTTTATTTCTCTAGTTGCTAAGTTTCTGTTGTCTGTAACCTATTGTGTGTTTGATGCCATAGTTCCTTAGCTCTTGTTCCGCTTGGCTTAACATTTGTTTTTGTTTGTTTATTTGAAAAAAAAAAAAGTCTGTGCTTGTATCCATCTCCACCACTGCCTGACACTATAATACAAGTGATAATAGGAAACAATGCCTCCTCCTCCTAGTGAATTATGCTTAATTTTGCAATATCGTGAATCTTCCCTCATATTAAATCCAAACCATAAAATCCTCTCATGTGCTCACTTGGACAGCATTTTTCATAACAAATGAATAATTTATTTCCAAGGCCATGTCCTAATTTAAACTATTTATTAATCTTTTTGTCACACGTAGTGAACATAGGCGCTTAAGAAATTTTAATTAATCTAAAACGGATAATCTAAAATGGATTCATCTCTCATTATGCTACAGTTATACAGGGTCAGTGTTCTTCCTTGTCCTTAGATCACGGATATAAATGTACAAACATTGAGGCTTTGTTTTTGCAATGATGCCAAATGTGTTTTAATCTCTCAGAGGTTTAAACCATACACACACATGGATTAAGCTGTAGACAAACAGACACGGATATTACTATAGATGAGAGATTGGGATGAGAATCCAATTTGAAGTAGTAGAAATTTAGCAAATCACACATTTACCTGGCATCAGTGGTGTTTGAGTTTTGGAGAGGCTTTTCCCAGTGATACTGAGAGAACACTCTTAATGTTAACATTAACCCTTTCAAATCGATCCCTCAAGCACAGTTTCCAATAATGTTTTCTTTATTTTCAATGATATTGTGATATTGACTGATGAGCTCACTTACTACTCTGTTACCCAGATTATTAATTGAAAGTGAATTATTATTAATAATAATGCAAATTGAAATAAATCATTAGAATGTCCTCATACCATTAGCATGAATGCTAGATATCCACATGGTGTATATTTACTAATTCTAGCTTAAAACCATTTTTTAATGGTTTTTAAATGTGTGTTTTCTTTATTTTAAATGCTGCCAAATGATTAAAAACTATTTACTATTAAATTAAACAATAAAATTATTATAATTATTCCAAGTGGATCTGGTTTATAATTGGATCTGGTTTATAATAATCCAGATTTTCAGTTATTATGGTTCGTAGGTTTATCATATATCCTGACAACAGTCTTAAATATCACATGTTGAACCAACAACCTTCTGATCAGCTTCTTTAAACATGAAAATGAAGATACTAAGTAACTGTAGTATCTGCACTTGTCCTGGCTATCTGTGCCTGTTTCACCTGTGTGTGTGTGTGTGTGTGTGTGTGTGAGAGAGAGAGAGAGAGAGAGAGAGAGAGAGATATCAGGACCAGACAGTCACCCCCCCTCAACTCAGACAGCCACGCTTTTCATGCTAGCCCACTCTTAACTGTGTTTGACAGCTCGTCTTCCAACACAACCTCCCTGCAGCAGCAACGACTCTTGAGCTTTAACAATTTATCATTGCTGAGCCTTTGTTGGCAATACAGTGCCAAGCCGAGGGGATCTGCGTACACAGGGCTGGCATGATCAAACTGGCATGCCTAGTGACCTTGTTGGGGAAACAGTGGTGACTTTATGTAAATACCAGAAGCCTTGGAGGCTCAGACTATGGATTGACAAAGAAAGAAAAAGAAAACATTCCTCTCTTTTCTTCCAATGTCTCCCAAAGAGCGAGGAAACACTGGAGCAAACGCTGGACTCATCTCAGCTAATTAGCAATCTACGAGACAACGCGCTTAATGGTTTTAGAATGAAAGTTGAAGCTTTGGAAGCTCATCTGTTTGAGCAGAGTGTATAGATGAGGAGGTGAGGGAAATGGACAGACTGAAGGAGTAAAGTGCCGCTGGAACAAAAATAAATCACATGATAACTAGAAAGATTAATATGCAAGTCGTTCAGGGTGGATTTTTCCTTTAATGATGAGCCCTTGCTTTTTTACAGACTACTTTACTTTCTCTTAAATTCCCTCTTTTTCAAAACATTATTTCTCAAAGGCCCAAAGATGATAGTGATGGGAGTAAAACATGCTTATTTGATTGAGGCTTGTATTGAGTAAATATCAAGTTTTATTAGTTTTAATATTTTTTTTTACTTTTATGGTTTGGTTTTTTTCACAAGAAGTTACTCTTGTAGGCACACACTGCACATGCTACAATAGAGTGACTGTAGTGTGTGTGATGCTGCTATGAGTGTCTCAGGTGCAGCAGCATCCACCTTACTGCAGTGTTAAAAACATCCACCAACTAAAATCTCTAGCCAACAGCGGTGCTGTTGTGAGAAACACTGATTTAGTCATACCAGAACCACACACACATACACACACTACTATGTCAGTGTTACTGCTGTACTGAGAATAAACAACCACATAAATCCATAAATCACCTAAATGTGTGTGTGTGTGTGTGTGTGTATGTGTGTGTGTGTGTGTGTGTGAATGAGAGAGAGAGAGAGATATAATCTGTTAAGCTGAGTGCATCCCTTTGCACAATATTAATCTGTACTTGTCTGTGGGAATGCAAGTGTTTCTGCTTGGTTGTGTGTGCATGACCTAAATGGCTGATGACAAATATTTAATCAGCAACATGTCACTGTGTGGCGCAACAACAGCTCTACCCCTGAAGCGAAAGAGAGAGAGAGAGACGGTGAGAGGGAAACTGAAATAAACAGAGCTAATGGAGATCAATTCAGTGCAAATAGGTGGATTAAACTCTTGTGTCCTGAAACACTCTCTCTCTCTCACTCTCTCTCTCTCTCTCTCTCTCTCTCTCTCTGTGTGTGTTTCTGCATCAGTGTCAGCGCTACTGAATTCTTAAATCTGATTGGTCAGAAGGTGTTTAATTTAGTTTAATTTTCTATAACAGCACCAACAATGTTTCACAACACACACAACTTTAAATGGATAGAACACATGCCTTGCTGTTCTTAATTACAAAAAAAATGTAATCAGTGGCAAATTGCTGTGGTATAAAACATTTTGGAATGTGCTGTTATAGTAAAATAATCATCTTAGGGCCACATCACATCACCTCTGTGTGATTCTTTGTTTCTTTGTTTCTTTGTTTCTGCATACCCATACCATCAGTGAAAATTATTAATGTTTATTAAGGCTGAAATTTGGTAATGTGGTGTGTTTATGAGAAACAGTGACCTGACTAAGAATAAGCACATGTTTGTTTTTGTGGGATTATTATGATATTGTAATCTACAAATGCCATCATCCATGACCTATATGGCAGTTGTAGTAAAATCCATGCTGTTAGGATGCAAAGAAAAAGAAGGACTGACTCTTGAAAATTAAACCTGCATGCTAAAACCAAAGAACCGGTTGACAGATATATAGTACAGTGTATCTGTGTACCAGTACACACTTCACAGAGCTTTGTCGACCACTAGTGGTCAACCAGTAGAGTTAAGCAATGTTGTGTATCAGAGCATAAATACTAACTAGTCCTCCAAGTGAACCAGATTTTCACTCTGCTGCACTTTATGTTTATCTAGCGTTCTTACCAAATTGGCAGACATTTTTATAACTCTCTGAAATGCTAGAATGAACATAAATATGCAATATTGATCACAATAGTAAAAATTTCACTATTAGCTTTTGGCTGATGTATCAGTCGATAGTGTAAGTCTATGGAACTGCTGTGGTGACATGGTGGCTATAAGTTTATATCCCTCCTTGAAAGATACACCCAAATTTTATTAACCAAGGGGATGCAAACTTTTGCACTCATCTGTATTTGCCACATTTCATTTCATTTCATTTCATTAAAGTCAGTTTTATGTTACACCATAGACAACAATGAGAAGCACTGTATTATTACCACTATAATAATATTTTATTAGGTGACATGTTTTCAATGATCTTGTCAGAATCTGATGGACATCCATGTTGACAGGCTGTGCTGGGTGCTAATAGTTACAGATAAATGACAGTTGCAGCTTACTAATCAAAACACATCACTTCGCTCAAAAACATAGACAGGAAGTCAAAATGCATTACAGGAAGATCTCTTGGATGCAGTTGCCAGAGAGTAGTACGATCTGCCCGAGGCCAAGCACTCCACTGTGATCCTCAGTTAAAGGTGACTGACTTGGATCATGTTTATGCTTCATCCAAAAAGCCCTCTTGAGATGTTCCCAAACATGGCATGGAAACAAAGGCTTAGAGAATCAGTGATATGACAATCTGTCAATTGTCCCTACTCCCCCCACCCATCCCTGCCCTTCCTCTCGGGTCATGAGGTACACAATGTTCAACCACAGTCTGTGTTTCACATGAAAGTAGGTCAACACATCTCTGATGTGTACACAGACCAGTCGGCATATCGGAAAAGCCAATAAATCATTCATTATTGAAACTTTATTAATGTTTCATTGTGATTTTCTTAGCTGTTCACTCTGAGGCTGACATATGTATGTCAATATACAATTAAGTGCAAAAATTATTTCCAAATCAGGAGAATCTCTATTTCTAAAATGTAATTATAAACAAAAATTGTTACAGAACAATGCAAAATACATTAGATGTAAATAAATGTAAATGCAAATGCAATGTAAAAGGCAAAATTAGTCATAAAATATATAGATGTTCTCTGGTTTAATGTGACCAAAAATTTTACTTTTTGTAATTGGCGCTGCTTTTGGTAGAAACTGAAGCCTGCTAATCACCCTGATAACAGCATGGTGGTGGTAGTAGTGCCATGTTGTGAGGATGCTTTTCAACAGCAGGGATTGGGAAACTGGTCAGGGTTGAAGGCAAGATGTATGTGGCCAAATATAAGGCAATCCTAGAAGAAAACCTGTTCCACTCTGCAAGAGACTTTAGACTCAGGCGGAACCTCACCTTCCAACATGACAGTGAAACTAAGCGTACTGCCAAAGCTACACTGGAGATGTTCAAAACCAAGAACCTGAAGAACAGTGCTAGATGGTCTCCATCGAGTCTGACAGAGTAATTTAGCCAAAAAAGAAAAGGCAAAAAATAAAAAATAAAAATCAGGATCCAAGTATGTGAATCTGTGAAAGAAGATATATATCACAGAAGACTTGCAGCTGTAATTGCAGCCAAAGGTTGTTGTACCAATTATTATCCCGGGGCCAACAAATGGCTGCTTTTTTGACTAAATAATCTTAGCAATAAAAATATATTATTATATTAATAAACAACACTAGAGCATTATATTAATAAACAACTACAGAGCCATAGCAAAGATCTTAAACATCTCTGTCACTCGAATTGGTTGGTTAATGTGTAGGTGGTCAGTTAATGGAGCCACAACTAATCTTCCCCGGAAGTGAGACTTCACAGTGCACTCTCATAGTAAGCTAAGAGAGAAGCAAGCAGCCGGAAAAGAGTTTCAGGATGACCTGAAAGCAACAGAAACAACAGTTATACAGGGAAGCATCAGCAATGAACTCCACATAAATCATCCTGTTTTTTCACCCCATGCAAAACTCCTCTGCTCAAAAAGAAGCACAGAGAAGTACAGAGGTAGGAGGATCATGATATGGAAATGCCACTGGGGCATTACATGTCAGTGAAGGAAACAAGAATGGAGCGAAGTACCGGGATATAACAGAGGAGAATTTAATCTCATCAGCCAAGAAACTGAATCTGGGGAGAAGATTCAACAAGACAACGACCCCAAGCATACAGCCAAAATAACTCAAGCCTGGTTTCTAAAAAAGAAGTGACGGTCTAGCTAACCTCTTGATCAGAGGGACCCTCATAACCTTGGGGAATTGAAGACGGTTTACTTACAGCGTGCCAAAATTGAACCACGACGCTACAAAAAGCTAATTATTTCTTACCGTAGATATCTTGAAGCTGTAACAGCCAGCAAAGGCTTTGCAACAAAGTACAAATGTTGGTAATTTGTCGTGTCCGAATACTTTTTTAACTCTCAATTTTTTTAAAAACATATCTTTGCTTATGCTTATGAATGCATAATGTTCATATTTATAAGTACAAACTCAAAAGGAATTGTGTATAAATTTGAAGAGGATATATGCCCTGAAAGTTTATTAAACAAAAACAAAAGTGTCTGAGTACGTGCTTCTCCTCACTGTATGAGTATGAAAAGATACACATCACGTTTACTAGCTTATAACTATCCAAAGGCATTTTGTGTGTTCCAAGTTACTCTTAGCTGTGTGTTATGGTGTGTAGTATCAATAGCGATAATGTTCACATGTATACACCCAGTCCTGACACACACACACATACACACACAAACAAACAACCTAAATAACTGCTTTAGCTGCAGTCATTTCTCTCAACACTTTGAGGCCTTACAAGGGCCTATGTTGTATTTATTCAACATAAATTTAATATTTAATCAACATAGTGTAGAGAGCCTTAGGTGCTGCTGGCAGCTGCATCACGACCTTATACAGTTTAGGGAAAGAGAAGACATGCAATACAAATGTCCTGCTTCTCTCGTTACCGTTTCTGCCCCAAGGCAGGGGGATTAATTTGCTTCAGCCTACTATTAGAGTTATATACATTACATATATAGGATCATCTGTCTTTCAGTACTACTCATGTATATAGTGCCTTATTTAGTTGATATGGTAAAATTTTCTGTATGGAGAATTATTCCATCCCAGCAAAGTCTTCACAAGAGAGGATTGTGCAGTTCCCAGTTTCTCAATAATAAGCTGCAAGTGAGAGGAAAAAAATTGAAGCTGGTGAGGGAACGACTGTTCATAGCTGCTATGACGTCCCACAACATTAAATGTAACTATGAAAAGGAGAATAGGAAGATAGGAAAATATAGGAAAATAATCAGCTTCAAGGTGGTAACAGTAACTCTGCTTCATCACAACACCCCGTGTTGATCGTTTTCCTATAACAGCGCGCCTTATCACCATGTGCTTTAATGTCTTTAAATCCTGTTAATTATGCATGATGTCACTGATGTATGTTGCATTTTCAGGTGTATTTATCTGTTGCTCACCATCTGTTGGTTAAAGTTGCTTTATAAATAAACTTGACACACTGCAATAAAGTGCATATGAACCTGCCATCACCAGCGCTAAGCTGTGTTTGTGTTGTCTGTGTGTTTGTTTGTGTGTGTTGTAGTGGGCGATCGGCTCTGGGTTTATCTGTCACTAATGCTGCATTATTCTAACCCTTCTTACATATACAGTCATGTCACACACACACACACACATACACACACTGAGCCACACACAGGTCAGCTGAAGTTCAATGTGTAGGCTGGGCGCTCTGCGGGTCAACTCAAGTTCACAGTGTGCAGTAAGTGAAGAAAGTGTGTAAAGCAGATCAAGGGTGTGTGCATGCAAGAAAATTCTGTTTAGCAGTCTAGCACAGGGTCTCTCATCGTATGTCTCTCATCATAGACATAAATCTATTATGTATACACTCTTGGCCAAAAAAAAAAAATGGGCCAAGCCCAAAATGACAAAATATTAAGCTTTTAATGGTCTTAACAGGGAGCACTGTGGCTTACTGGTTAGCGATGGTGCCTTGCACCTCCAGGGTTGGGGGTTTGATTCCTGCCTCTGCCCTGTGTGCGTGGAGTTTTCATGTTCTCCCTGTGCTTTGGAGGTTTCCTCTGGGTACTCCGATTTCCTTCCCCAGTCCAAAGACATGCATTGAAGGCTGACTGGAATCTCTAAATTGTCTGTAGTGTGTGAACAGGTGTGCAATTGTATGCTGCAATGGGTTGGCCCCCTGTCCAGGGTGTCCCTGCCTTGTGCCCTGAGTCCCCTGGGATAGGCTCCAGGCTCCCCATGATCCTGTGTAGGATAAGCAGAACAGAAAATGGATGGATGGGTGGTCTTAACGACAAATCACTGATCAGAAATTTATCAATAATTAAACAAATGCACTCTTGACACCTCCTGTGCCACCATTTGCTTATATCTTTTGCTGTAGTGAACTGTTTGGGGGAAAAAGCTACAAACAGCTACAAATCACTTATATAGTTTTCTTTTAAGCAAAGGTAAAACGTGATAATGATTAAAATGTTTGCTGTAAAATTTAAACTAACACATATCTGGGTGTACAAAATTGTCCAAAAATAGCTTCTGAGAATTTTTCCTTAAAAGATTAATCATTATTTGGTTATCTGCCACAGCTGATGCAGCCCATCAAGGGCCTGATAACAAGCTGATAAATGGAACCAGGATTGATAGAGCAGAGATCTACAGTATTTGTTTAATTCTTGCTAATTTCCTGATCAATGATTTGTTGTTAAGACCATTAAAAGCTTAATATTTTGCCATTTTTGGCTTTGCCCATTCTTTTGCCTAGGAATGTACACATTGGAACACACACAAATATTTTCACTTCCTAATTTTTAAAAGTTTTTCAGGTCTGTAATCATGCCATATAGTATGGAAGTGTTATGTATGACAAAAAAAGATCTGTGAGTTTATATTGCTCAGTTGCAATTTTTTTACATTGCAATTCTGAGATAATTTCTCACAGTTGCAACTATTTATCTTGCAATCATATGCTATTGCAACCTCATGCTTCCACTTATTATTGTGAAACTGAAATTGTTGGGAGATGTAAAGTCACAGTTGTGTAGAAAAAACTTGCAATTATGAGATACAAATGTCAAAAGTGAATTGAGTGACATTAACTCACAATCCTGAGGAAAAAACTCAAAGTTGTGTGAAAATAACTCACAATTACAAGATAAAACATGCACAATTGAGTGATATTAGCTTTGGATTCCACTGTAAAAAGCTGCAAATTGAGTGATATTAACTTGCAATTCTGAGGGAAAAAAATCATACTTGCATGAAAGTAGCTCACAAGTACGGGACAAAAACTCACAACTGAGTGCTATTAACTTGCAATCGCAAGATTAAAAAAAGTCACAAACTTTAAGTGTGGTGACACAGGAAAGTCCTGAGTCTAGAAGGCATTGTGCTTTCCAGATTATCGGTAATATAATAAGCTTGTCTTATTAACTTATTAGCTACTATAATGTAAACAATAACCTGTTTCGCAGACATTCCACAACATTAAATGTAACAATAAATGGAAAAAAAGTATAACCTTAGTTTAAAGGTAATTAAAATTTTCATTTCAAAAGTGCTTTAAAGCTGCAGGATCTCAGTGGAAGAAATGTTTTATAGTAAATAACTTGTAGAATATTTCATGAAGTCAGTGGGGTTGCACTGACAGAAATTAGATAATGTTAGCTACGTGTGTTGTTTATAGATGTTATTATATAAGCGGAACATATAAGCAGAATACAACAGGAACTAATTCCTCATGTGGCTGTTCTACAAAATTAAATGTAAATATAAATGTGATTTGAAAAAATATGATGTTCTTTAATACATATAAATAAAAATTATTGTTGATAATCATAAATAATCATTGGCAACTTTCTGTGCCAATAACTCCTGATTTCAGAACAATACATAATTAGATATTGAGAACTTTGGCTGAGTTCTACATGAGGAAAGAAAAGACACTGTGTGGTGGAATAGTACAGTTAATCTTAAACTGGGTTCTTGGGGACACCCAGGTGAAGTGCTTCTCTGGATTGGCCAGCAAGCAGCTTTAGTTAATCTGAGTGGATAAAATTAGATTTGCGTAGAGGGGGAAGTGCTTCTATTTCCAAACACCATGTCGACATGTTTATCCAACTCGAGCGGTAATCCTTTACACAGAAGCAGGTCACAGCCAATCCTCAGCTCTAGGACACAGGGCTTACTCCCATGATTTGCTTAATGTGTAAACACGAACACATGCAGGAAAGACTTAGAAGGACTAATCACTCATAAACGTGTGAATACTTTTGAACAAGAGAGGAGGTTGGACCAAACTGTGACCTTAGTATTATAAAGTTGGAACTGGAACGGTGTGATGTAAGTTACTGTTACCACCCTGCAGTTGATTATTTTCCAATAACAGAAGTGTTTTATTCCCTTTATACCTCAGCAATATACAAAATTTACATTTATCAGTAAATAACATGATACTTTTTACTGCAAAATAAGTTAGTTTCTGTTATTTATATTTTATAGCAGCTATTAGCAGTCATTTCCCTCATGAGCCTTTATTACTGCTGACTGTTATGAAGCACTGACAATGGAGAAAAGTAAAATCTCTTCACAAAAAACTTCACCATCTCAGTGATTATACATATTTTAATACGTTTATTTGGAGTGCTCACCATACAAATCCCTGTGAATGAATTGTTACTATAGAAACAATAACAAATTGGAGGGAGCACATTAATATAAACCTGAAATTTGCAATTAGTGTGTTTATGTGTGTTAAAAAATGATATGACACACACACACACACACACACACAAATACCCCCTTTTTATTTCTGTCTATCTATCTCTCTATCTCTTTAATGCTATCTCTTTTTTGAGTCACATGTAATTTAGAATGTACAGAAAAGGCCAGTTGAGCACAAAAGACTCTCAGAAGGGGGGTTACTGAGGAGGGGTTTGTGCCAAATGGAGACACAGTTGCAGTTCACACACACACACACACACACACACACACACACACACACACACACACACTTACGCATGCATGCATATCCACAGTCACGTGTGGCTGCAGCAGGATGCAAGGCGGTGTAGATGCTCAAGGCAAGGTGTTTGACCTCCTTTTGCATGGTTGCACCCAGCTGTACAAACTACAGATGCTGGAACATAGAGGAACCGAGTACAACAGTCCCTAGACATGCCACACACACACACACACAGATCTCTGTGTTTGTTTCTAAATAGAGCGTGTTTATCGAGAGGGCTCTAAGTAAACAGCATAAATAAACAGCAAGTGAAACGTGTGGAGGGAGGGATGGAGTAAGCGAGGGGAGAGCAAAAGATGAACGGATGAGTGCACTCGTGGAGCCTCTGTCTCTCTGGATTGAGTGTGCGTGTTCATCCTCAGCAGTCTCATGCACAGGGAAGCTTTTTTTTTACAGCAATAATTTCAATTCAAGTCAGTTTTATTTGTGTAGCAATTTTAACAATTGACATTGTCACAAAGAAGCTTTACAGAAATGTATAAATTCAGGATATAATTTTTAAATTTATAAATGTATCCTAATGAGCATGCCAGAGGTGACAGTGGCAAAGAAAGACCCATTGAGACAATATGAGGAATATGAAGAAACCTTGAGAGGAACCAGACAAAAGAGAACCCATCCTCATCTGGGTGACACTGGATAGTGCAATTATAAATAATTTCCTTCTATAACTGTATACTACATGGTCAAAAAGTGAAATTGTGTAACCAGGAAATTCACTACAGTTTTAATATGTAGTCTATTTTGTTGAAGTTTGTGGCTGCCATGGAGGCCTCCCCACTAACCAAGATCATCAAGTCCCTCACCATCCTCAACCAACATCAAGCACTCCTTGACCTACGTCATGAGCAGAGCTGCACTTTGCACTCTTGCAGGAGCAGGTTGAGAGCTGGCGGGTACTCCAGAAGCTGCTGCAGCCCAGCCCACATCTCCACCTGTGTCCCCTGCCTCCGTGACACACATGACGCTCACAAATATGGCATCCATGGACAATCCAGAGGCGTTCCTTTAGCTCTTCAATGCGGCAGCTGTGTGGTGATGGCCAGACACCTGAGGAGCACCGCCAACTCTCCCAGTGGCTGCAACTTCCCAAGGTCGGCCGCCCCTTCACCTACATGCAGCAGCTGAAGGTATACTGCCACCAGTGACTGACGGCAGAGGAGTGGAATGTAGAACGGATCACTGAGCTAGTGGTACTGGAGCAGTTTGTCGCTCGACTCCTAACCAGAATGGTGGAGTGGGTACAGTGCCAATGGTCCCCATCCCTGGATGGAGCTGTGCAGCTAGTGCACGATCACTTGGCAGTGGTCACTGGTTTAAGTGTCTCTCGCTTTCCTCACTCTCTTTCTCCTACTCTTTGCCCGGTCCCAGCTCCCTGGAACCCACGTGCAGGGGCCCCAAAACCAGCCCCCCGAACCTGGTTTTCTCCCTGTTGTTCCTTCCCCCTGCTTCTTCACCTCTGATGTCTCCTGAAATCCCTCTCTCTCTCTACATAGGTCGAACCTTTGGTGCCCACCAGGACTGGAGCAAAGCCCGGGCAGGTCTGCTGGCATGGCTGGGAAGCGGGGCATTTCGAGGATCAGTGGTCCTTCGTGGAAGCAGGAATACTGAACCAGACCCCTGACACACCGCAGGCCTCCCCCCTGATGAGTAGGAATGTACCATTTGTCAGTGTGTATACAAGGGAGTACATGTCAAGCCTTGGTGGGCTTGGGGTGTAACCAGACTGCTGTCCATCAAAGCCTGATTCAATGCAGGGCATTGGGGAATGCATGTTGGTGCCAGTCATTATTATTCCAGGGCAAAAGCATAAAGTGGAGGTGGCAGTTAATCCTCACCTCATCCATCCACTAATTCTTGGGACAAATTGGTCAGGGTTTCAGGCATTAGTGAGTGAACTATTTGTGGATGGGTCCTGCAGTAGCGAAGCATGGTGTGGAATGTGCGAAGCGCTGGCTGAGGAGGTGGTGCCAGGGCCGTTGATGTCAGCTCTGTGTTAGAGGGACACTGAGGGTGGAGAGGGCTCTGCCGTTCCTCCCTTGGCAGGGATTCCCCTCGGGGATTTCCCCTTAGAACAGTTGTGTGGTATGACCCTGAGGCATGCCTTTGACCCAGTGAGATCTATTGATGGGCAGCAAATTCAGCCTAATGTTGCACTAACCCACCTGTATTTTTCAATTATTAAGGATAGAGTATATTGAGTGATGCAGGACACTCAAACAGAGGACAAGATGAACCAGTTGTTAGTATCAAAGAGCTGTAGGGAACTTCTGTTCCATGCAGCTCATCATAATTCTATGGCTGGGCATCTGGGTCAGGATAAAACACCAAACCATCTAATGGCTTGTTTCAATTGGCCAGGCATACATGGCGATGCTCACAGGTGGTGTGTGGCATGTATCGATTGTCAGCTAGTGAATCCACTGGCCACCCCAATATCAAGGTGCCTTTCCAAAAAAATTGATATGGACCTCATCGGGCCATTAAAAAGGTGCACAAGAAGAAGTTGCTTTGTTAGTCCTGGATTATGCAATGCGATATCCGGAAGCAGTACCTCTATGCAAAATGTCAGGCACTCTTCCATGTTATCTCCAGAGTTGGGATACCAAAAGAGGTCCTGACTGACCAGGGAACTATGTTCATGTCACGGACTCTATGCAAGCTTTACGGGGACTAAACTGATTTACACCAGTGGTTACCATCTGCATCCTTCTGGACCTGAGAGCAAAACTCCACACTTTAGGTCACCTAACACAGGAGAATTTGCATCATGTCCAAGAATGACAGTCCTGAATGTATGACTGTGGGTCCCAAGAGAGAGGAGCCGGGACTGGAGGTAAGTCTGGAAAGTGCGGCCCAATTCACCCCGGTCCCCTGTAGAGATCACCTCTCACCATCCCAGAGGGCACAGGTTGCCAGGTTGTAAGAGGAATTTTCTGATGTGTTTTCGCCTCTACCTGGTCGCACTGACCTTATAGAGCACCACACTGAGACTTCTCCAGGTGTGGTTGTATGCAGTGCCCATACTCGTTACCCGAACACAAAAAAAGTGGTTTGGGATGAACTCAATGCCATGTTTGACATGGGAGTAATCGAGGAGTTCCACAGTGATTGGAGCAGCCTGGTGGTCTTGGTGCCCAAGGCCGACGGGTTGGACTGTTTTTGTGTGGACTTTATAAAAGTCAATGCAATGTCTAAATTTGACGCATATCTGATGTGTGACACAATGCATATGCCGCTGCTTATTTAGATGGCATAATCATTTTTAGTAATGATTGGCAGTGGCATTTACAACATCTGAGGGCTGTCCTGAGATCCTTGAGATGGGTGGGAGTCACAGCAAACCCAAAGACGTTTGCAGACTTCTGGAAGTACGGTATCTGGGCTTACACTTGGGCCATGGACAGACGCGTCCCCAAATTGAAAAAACAGCAGCGATTGCAGCCTACCCGAGACCCAAGACCAAAAATGGGGTGAGGAAGTTCCAGGAGCTGGCTGGCTACTATCAGAGGTTTGTACCCATTTTTTTGGACATCACCAGCCCGCTGAATGTTCTCATTAAAAATGAGCACTCCGGCAAGACTACCTATGACAGCATAACAAAATGGGAGAACCAGAAGGTAACACAGACATGAAGATGCCCTAGAACATAAAGCGGCCAGCCACTTCACTGTCAGCAAACCTGAGTGAATGTGTGAGGGTGGGGGTTGGGGGCGGGGTGACAGCATCCAACATCCCAGTTCACCAAAACACTCTTTGCCTGTTGTCGGAACTCAGAGTCCCTCTCCGAGCGGACACATTTATGAGTGTTTCATAATTTCAGCCAATTACTTTTACCTTATTCACTGTAGTCACTCAAAGACAATCTCAAAAAGAAAAGTCTCCAATCTTTGGATGAGAAGAAGCAAACTTCTTTATTTCAGTAGCAATACAACACGTTTCAGTGAGCTCAAAGAAGGTGAATTCCCTCAGTGTTGACACAACCCACAAAGTCTACTCCCGGGCACACCTGGGCAACAAGAAACACCTGTCAGTAACATTTTCCAATATTTTTGCTCACTTATCACTTGAAAAATGGGTGGGTTTAAACAAAAGGTGCCACATTCTAAGCTGTTTAACATATCTAGATATGTGAGAAATATCAGTAAAATGAACACTGAAATTCTGTTCTGTGGTCTCATATTTATCTTTTCATCTCAAACCCAAATGTCTTCAGTGTACAGAAAAAACAAAAGAATCAGGCTTGCCATTCCAATACTTTTGGAAGGGATGTATATTATTGTTCTATAAAATATTTACACTAATATTCAGATTGGATAGCTTCCATTTTGTTCTTCTTTCTCAGATTGTGGCAGTTATTAATATATTTTGCTAATACTCTGACAAGTTTTGGTACTTTTATGGTTATATGCATAGTATGAATAGTATATCACTGTTTTTTGTAATTTGGTGTGTGGCTAATAGTGTGTGTTTAGTGTATTGAGAAAATCTTGTCTGATGTTTGTGTATTTGGTGCAGGATAAAAGAAATTGTTGTTTTGTTTCTATCTGTCCTATGCAGTGATTACAGATTCTCTCTTCTCGAGGTTTCCACTGTGTCTTATACTGTCCTGTTTCTGTCTCTGAGCTGTGAGCACTGAGTCTGTGTTGCTCTTTTTTTTTTTTTTTAATTTTAGTCAGGTAATCAGCTAGAGCTTATTGTCTGTTTAATGCTCTATTTATCATTTTAGCTTATCGATTGTGGAAATTTTTGTGTTGGTGTGTGTGGTCAATCAGTTGAAGTTGTGATTTTGAGAGGCTATAAGGGAGTGTGTTTTGGAGATTATATTTTTCTTTAATGTGTTTGAGGGAGTCTGTCTGTTGTTCTCTGTTTCTGTCTCTGTTTCTCTCTGTCTGTCTGTCTGTTGTTCTCTCTCTCTCTTTTAATATATTTATAAATGTAAACATATTAATATATTAATATGTTTCTGTCTTGTTGACCTGGGAAAACCTACTGGAGGTCACTGCAACTGAATTCTGGGGGAAAAGGACAAACCCCCGCCTCCCCCATACCCCCCCCCCCCCCACACCAAAATAATGCCAAAAAATGGTTTATTCCTCAATTATAATTAATTAAAAAATTAAAAATGGTTAATTCCTCAATTATATGTAATACACCCCAGGTTCAGAATATTTTCTCTATCAGTATGTTTACTGTAAATAAATAATCATGTAAATATATATAAATATGTAAATAAAATAAAATAGAATTTAATTGAGAGAGACCCAGAGAAAAACAGACAGACAGAGAGAGAGAGAGACACACACACAGAGAACAACAGACAGACAGCCAAAGATACAGAGAGAGACCCAGTGAAAAACAGACAGACAGAGAGAAACAGAGAGGGAGACACAGAGAACACCCGACAGACAGACAGAGACACACATGGGAATGGACAGTTGCTCTTTATGGACACACTGTTTATCCCCACTGACACTCTGTCCAGCAAACCTTTCACACACAGGAATTGTGTGTGTGTGCGTAAATGTGTATGCAAACCACAACATGTGCTTCATGCCTCCTTGTTGGTCAACACACACAGCGCAGACCCACACATCAAGCTACTGAGGCTGAAAATAAAACAATGTCATAAACACACACCTCAGTTTATGGTCACTGACACTGACATGAAGATATGTGGACATTTATAAGACATGTACTTTATCCACCTCAATGTCACGATATGGTTCTGCTGTTTGAAAACATTAAATGCCTCAAATACAAGCCCAAATAGCCTTGGACACACACACACACACACACACACACACACACACACACACACACACACACACACACACACACACACACACACANACAGTTATACAGTCACTGAGCCAGAGGCATAGTTCTGAAGGTCAGTTCTGAAGGACTGTCTGGAGTCTTGAGATGTAGCACAGATCTAATTCAGTTTGCTACAGTGTTAGAACCAACACACACACACAGCCCTTTAGTTCATTTCTTTTGTTTTGATTACAACAGAAAAAGAACACATATAGCACTACAGACACCTCACCTACATTTATGGTCAACTACATAATTACTGGTCAACTCCAGAATTATTGGCACCCTAAAAAAAAAAGGGAAGTTATTATATAAAGAACACAATTATTCAAATATGATACTCAGACAACAGAAGAAACTTCCTTGAACATAAATTATTATTATTATTATTATTATTATTATTATTATTATTATTATTATTATTAATGTAATTGTATTTTCTAAATAAATATGTGGCAAAGATTTCTGCAGAAAATGTCTGTTATTTTTTGTTCTCACTTTCCAGAAACTTTACTTTTGACCACATTGTACACAGGTTGTACACATAAAATCTCGGTCATCCATCACATGAGGAAGAACAAAACGAAAAGAGATCTGATAAAACATAATCCCAGCCACAATAAAATGGTTTACAAGGCCAGAACCATTGAAAAATTCATAGGACCGGTGAGCATGGTGAGGAGCATGTTGAGGGAGGGAAAGAACAGCCATATCCATGACAAAAATGTTTGGGAAAAGATGCCAGAACTGCACAAAAATAATAATAATAATAATAATAATAATAATAATAATAATAATAATTTTATTGTGATGCTACAGTGAGGCTGTCTGGCTTCATGTCTAGTTTTCACCCTCTCTGGTTGGTTGTTGTCATTTGAAAGAGAGAGAGCTGGCTCATGGATGGGAATTGGCAGGTGACAAATTAGGGGAGGAACAAAACTGTGGGTGCCAATAATATTAAAATCCAGTATTTGTCAGGGATTTTTTTTTAAATAAAAGTTTTTTATTCAAATAAAACTATCATTCACTATATGTTTAAGCTCATATTATCCCTCATTGCATTTTTAATAGATGTTAAATAGATTTCCAAAAGATATTGAGGGATCTGGATGATTGAAAAATCTTAAAAACCTTTCATTCAAGATTAGCATAAGAATGAGGTGGCAATATATATATATATATATATATATATATATCTATATATATATATATATATATATATATATATATATATGTCACGAGAGATATCACAAAATCATTATTT
>CM074955.1:5716854-5737245 GCA_037577455.1 Pangasius macronema
ACAGTGTTTATACTCGAAATATTTTCCCTGGTCTTAAAATTTTTTTCTGTAGTGTGTTTATATATATATATATATATATATATATATATATATATATAATCTTGAAAACACAGCAAAAATGTAGATTCACTAACTGGGTCCCCAGCTTTCAGCTGAGCAAAATAGCATGAATCATCTGTTTTTGCATGTTAATGAATATGTAATTTGGGAGCATTTCTGCATAAAAGTGGAAAATACAAGATGGAGTCAATGCAAATCGATGAATTTAGCATATGCGATGTGATTCTACTAAACCTGAAAGCTACTTTGGGAACAGAGATTCTGCACAAATCATTTAAACCAAAAAGCATGTATTATATTTGTGGAAGTGTTTCCAACAGATGAAGACAAAATCAATAATTCACTAGGTTTTAATAATGAAAAAGGTTTATCTGGATTATGTTGCAGTATCAGAAATGATAAAAAAAAATTAATTAATAGCACTGCAGCTTATTATTCACTACAAATTCTATACCTCCTATACCAACAACATGTGAATAGTGGTGTTTAATTCACAGATACCTTATGACCAAAACAGTGACTATTTAATTTTTCATTAATTGTATTTTGAACATTTTCTAACACATCTCGCAGCCTTTACCAGGTGTTACACTCGACGTGCTGTTACATGTGTGTGGCTAGGTTCAGTTTTAGTTTGATGCTTCATAATAGCCACTACTATCAAAACCAATAGCACATACAAAATGCTACATTGCAGATTGTTTCCTTCTCCTACTTTGTACATGATTAAATTTGCACAATTATATATATGAATGGTGTCAGAAACTGAGAATGTCCTAATTGGAAATCGCACTTGAATTGAACAGCTGATTAAGTCATATTCATCAAGTAGGATAAGTATTTCAATATTTAGATGTGTTTTTTTTTCTTCCTGTTATCGTTTCTCAGACTTGTTTCTGAAAAAACTGTCTGATAAGAACAGAGTCACACGTTAATTATGTTTTTGGTAAAGTCTACTCCTTTACTCCTTGTGTGTGTGTGTGTGTGTGTGTATGTGTGTTGCCTGCATATTCCAGTAAGCATCCCAATGGAGTGTTTCAACTTTGCTGTAAAGCTGCTTTGAAGCTATTTTCATTGTGAAAGGTGCTATACAAATGTATGTATGTGTGTGTGTGTGTGTGTGTGTGTGTGTGTGTGTGTGTGTGTGTGTGTGTGTGCGTGTTGACCTGCAGTGAACTTGCTTCCCATTGTGCCCAGTCTTCCTGCAATGAGCTCCACATTTACCGTGAGCATGACCAGGATAAATTGTCTACTGAAGATGAATGGATGAAAATAGTATGTGACAATACTATAACAATGCTCCAAATGCCATTTTATTGTTGGTAGTAACTATGACGACTGACCAGTAGGCAGATGAAATAGCTGTATTTCCAGCTTTTTGTTTTTAATCAGAGAATAGGCAATTCAGCAAAGAAAATACACTGAGAAACTAATAATAAACAACCATTGCCTTACAATTAAATATGTTCTTTATAAATTAAAACACAATATGGTCTATAGAAATTAGGCATATTGACTAATGGACATACAGAAAATACATAGATATAAATGAGTGCACACACACTCTTAAAAATCTCTCAGTTATTTAGCAGACACAAATATTGTAATGATATTGTTAGTGCAGTGTGTGAGAATTTTAAAGAGCCTCTTATGCAGGTGTATTATTTCAAATAGACAATTACATGTTCAGATTGCTTTGTAGTCTGAAATCAGAGGGTCGTGCACTCCTATCCTGTTGGCTTTGGATTATATGACTGATTAAAAGAAGTACAGAATAAAAAAAAAGTTATGATTTCAATACTTAATTAAAAATATTTGCACTTATATTCATCAGCAGCATCAGGGTATGGTTGGTCATAGCACATATTTTTGGCCCGTAATACAGAAGCACTTTGAATAGTCGAGGTTTGTGATTGATCACTTTATTCCTACTGCAGTTAAACTAAATTAAATGAATTAAGCTGGTGCTTCTTTGGGAGCGTTGCAGCTATCAAAGTGAGAAGGGAAAAAAGGAGACACGTGTTTAAATGTCACATGATAACGGCCACCGAGCCTCATTGTTTTCTATTAAAAAACAAAAATCTACTCTTCCATGTGAATTGCTTGGAGTTTTGCTGTAGCTGTGGGTTAGCTTATTAGAAAATGTAGAACATTTTGTCTAATCTGAAATATGGATGATCAGAGAGCCACTTCTGGGCCTTCCAGTCTTAGACTACTGACTACCTTTTGATAAAAAGCATCTAAACTATTGTATTTGAACGCAGGTCTGTTTTCCTTTGGGGTTTCATCATTTTCTCTCGCTAAGCGGATCATTTCCCTTACACAAGGAAAAAAAAAGGAGTCCAGCAACCTTTAAGGTGTCATTTATTTTTGTGCAGACTAGCCCAGAAAGTGAACACAATGTAAAAAAAGAGCTAAAGAATAGCTGTCCTCAGCTACACCAATTTCTGCTGCAGTAATATTAAACTTTATCGATGTATAGTGAATTGTACTTACAACGTCTGGACAGAAAGGAGCTAGACAGGAAGTAGAGCTGAGTGGGCACAAATGCACACAAAGGGTAGAGCCAGGTATCTGCTTTCTGAGTGTTTACTGGTCAAAGTGAGCACACACACACACACACACACACACACACACACACACACACACACACACACACACACACAAACAATGACTAATCTGTGTAATTTGTGTACAAGTGATGTTATGTTACCTCAGGCTATGTTTAGCATTCATTAGCTATCATTTACTATGCTAAGATTTAGCTTGCTAACAGCTTACTCACTAGCCTTTAGCTTGCTAACAGCTTACTCACTAGCCTCTGCAAACATTCCCCTTAATTGTTATTGAGTAGCAGTGTCTGAGAAAGGGAGTTGCAATACCGTCTAGACTACCATTTTTAAACACGAACTTTCTTTTAAGCCTGAAAAAATTGTGCATTTGAAAATGTGAATTGAAGAAGCAGGAGTCTACTGCAGGCTGTCCCAAAAGACTCCCTGCATAGGGGAAATTAGCATTTGCTAGCAAAATATCTCCCAAAATTTTTCATACTTAGTTTATGTTATGTATATATATTTTTTTCAGATAGCCTTTGACAAAAGATGAACACATTCTCTTGGCTCTTGGCTAGATCGGGAAGCTGTCGCAAGGTTGGCAGTGAACAGAAGACATGCAAGCTTGCACAGCAACTGTAAATAACACTAATTTTCTTTTGTTATATTGTGTACTGATAGTTAATTGTGCACATATTGGGCCTCTTTTATCAATCTTTTAGTAAAGGTGTGTTTAAATGTTTGTGCAAGCCAAACTGAATTTTAAATTTCTGCCGGATTTATAAAAGTTTAGGAAAGGCTAATGTTCTTCATACTCGCATGATTATGTTGATGAATGCCAATCACCTGGAAATTACCAGATGTGTTGCCTGATGCCCACAAAACTCCATTAAAGGCAAAGCTCACAGTGCTAAAATGAGAATAACTGCCAAAACAGACTTTCTCAGAGGTACAAGTGAAAGCTACTTTGACTCATGTCTATGCTAATAAACTATATATATATATACCAGCATATCAGCACCTGAAAATGCCAAACACTGGAGCCGAATTATAGAAAATGTGAATTAGATGAATTGATTAGATGAAAGTGAAATCATTAGCGAGGTGAAAAAGACCTGTTGGATGAAAATGGAGAAACAGTTTACCCAGATGATCATGCACACCAAGCCCGTTACACAGGGAAACTGTTACTTTTATAATGTTTCGAGCATCTCGGCCACTGTGCCGGATTTAAACTGTCGCTGAGTTGAAAGAAAATGCAGTGACAGACAGCACTGATTTATAAGCCAGCTTTCCTCCTTTGAAAAAATCACTGTAAATATCCATTCCTTCATAAGCATGACATAAATCTTCCATCATCTGAGGCATTTGTTTACGGCTCTGCGTTTATACTGCAGCATTTCTTTTGTTATAACGGAAAGATTAGTTTTATTTGTCTTCATTCGTGGGTTTGTGTTGACTCGCTTTCTTTATTTTTCATATTCTTTATTTAATGCCAGTTATATAAAATGACTGGTTTCTACAAAATGTTCTCGGTTGTGCTCTTAGTCCCTGACGTAGTGAACTAGCATGAGGATGTGAGACTAGCAGAGACTGCTTCTATAAATACTTCCATAAATTACTCTGGCTAAGGGGCGTCTGCTAAATACTGTAAAAATAAGCATTTATTATAATAATAATTTATATATAAAAGAGCAGTAAATTATATGATTTGAAGTCGATTCATCGAGGTTTATATTTGTTATGTGTAAATGTACACACACTCTGGATGGAGCATGAGTAGGATATAGACGTTTTTAGCATTTCAAAAGTTTTAATATGTTTTTTCTTGCACTGAATTTGAAGCAAATTGTGAAATACAAACTAAAATACAATTTTGATTTTTCTACATCTAAATTTGATGTAATTGGATCCCTCAGCATGAAATTACCATTCATATCAGCTGGTAATTTGATGTATTTTTGATGCATTTATAAAATTTTGGAGGCAGTGTAGGGGGAAAAAAAACTTGAGGCGTTTTTTATGGAATTTTTAATGCATTTAAAGCACATGAAAAGGCGAGACAGAAGTCAATCACCTCATGCTTTCACACCATTCTTAGCATTGTCAGATTTTTAATGTGAAACCCCCACAGGGCACAGCTGTAAAAGCTTAGCCCTGCTGCGAGCCATGGCCTTTAGCTGTCAGAGCAGGGATGACAAGGCTTTGGATATTAGTTTCATACAATGCATACAGGCTTGTCTTTGGCACATCAGTAGTATCTCAGACTTAAGAGTTTTCAGTCAAAAGCACTGTTTTTACAAGCAGTGGCTTGGGTCATACATAACTCATGAGCTAACAAGTAAGAAACAAAGTAAAGGATTTATTCTATCTTTTTCTTTCTATAGATTAGAGGCTCCCAATCTTTTATGACTCACGGCCCACACGACCAGCTGCAAAATCTCCTATAGCTGGAGCAAACTCAAGCATTATGATGCAGTATCAGTATCAAATCTTCACAGAGCCTATATTCAATGTTCATATATTCATATATTCATATACTATATGTGAATCTGTCACATTCAAGCCTGAAACTCCAACTCCCATGATCCTCATGCAGTCTCTACGCCTCATAATCATACAATCAAGCCTATCCATAGCACACCTGAACACACTCGCACCCAGCCACTCACACTCATTGCGAATTGACATTGCTGAGGCATTTGTATTGCTGTATTTTGATTTTCATAGTTCATGTCTGTTTACCGATCTCCTGACGTTCTGCCTGTTTTGGGAATTGCCTTACTCTTCTGGTTTGTTTCCTGTGGACTCTTACTAAAAATGAAGCCTGCACTTGCATCTACTATCCATCATGACAATTTCGCTCTACATGATGAATAACCTAAATGAACTCTTCAGTTTTGCAAAAATGATCCAAAAACAAAGCTTAATTTTGGGAATAATGTCAATGTAGCGATTATTTTATAGCTAAAACAAAAACACAATTTCATTGACAAGTAACAATACATCGCCACAGGAAGGAGGAAACTGCTGAGCGATGCAGCTCTAATTCTTAGTAATACATTAAGCTTCCATAGTGTCACAACTGTGATATAAGCACACCAAGGATTTGGGCTATTAAATCAAGCACACCATGGCAGCTGGCATGTTTGGTGGTGTATCTCTGTTCTTTACTCTGTTCTGCCATTGAGAAATGCAATTAATTCCATGTGGGTGTATTTGTAAATGAAATGTCTGTATGTTCCTAATTATTTCCTATAAGCAGCTTCTGAGTCAGTTTCCGTTCCAGTTCTTCTTGACAGATCTGATTTAGCTCTGGTAGATGTCTACTTTCATCTGAATTTTCCTTTTATATTACTGTCTTATTGCAGGATCCACAATTTGATCTTGAAATGTATATATTTATTTTCCATAACTTGTAAAATAGTTGTACATTTTCTTTTTTTTCCCCCACACAGAAGTTGAGGGGGATGCAAACCTTTGCACTCTTTGAGACAACAATGGGAATAATAATAAGAAATTCTCTGTAGAATTCCACATTGCAAGAATCCACAGGCAGATAAGGAGAATTAGATCTACAACAGAATGTACAATATTTATCTGCGATTGAAGTAAATAGATTAGAGGCTTAGACTGTGTACATCATGCAAATATGTACAGTAGAGAATTTGGGTTGTTGAGGAATTCTGAGTGGTGCTTGGTATTTTCATTTATCATTTCTAATGCAATGAGCAAAATAGCACAACCAGTACCAGTTTTAAACATACTGGCATATACACTGGTGCAAAATCTGGGCCATCTTTTTTTTTTTATAACACCAGTGTGGTGTTGCTCAGTAACCATATTCACACTCTCTGATGACTGGTTTCATTGTGTCATGTAAATGTTACTGAGTCTAAGGGAAACTAGACTGTCCCTTAGAGATGATGTCCAGTCCGTTCTGATAACTGACAAACCTTATTGATGATGTTTTCTGAGCCAATTCTGTGTCCATATTTTTCTGTGTCTTTCATTCATTTCTTCATTCATATTCAGGAACACTGGGCATCAGGTGGGAATACACCATGGATGAAATGCCAGCCCATCACAAGGCACCACACACTGTTTCACACCAAGGAACAATTTAGAGTAGCCAATAGACCTACCAGGATGTTTTCAAGAGGTGGGAGGAAACTGGAGCACCTTATTAGTGCTGAGATCTTTCTGGTTGTCAACATTTTTAGAGACACGACTGACATTTAATTTTGGATTCATCAGTTGCACCTACATCGTGAGATACACTTATAGTGTGAGTGCTTTGTCATTAGATTTCCCCTGTGGTGTTCAGAGATCCACTCATGCAGTGTGAGTGGTAGTAATGTCACTCGCTGGACAGTGTAAGGCCATCTTAAGCAATGTAGCATCTAACTGGTAATACGACAATCAGTGCAATTTTTGGAAAGTCATAAACTTATAATTCTGTACAAATCCACATGGCCATTCTGTTCCCATGCAAGACTACGCATTGAGTTATCGGAAAGTGAAGGAAAAAGAAGTACCATTTCAATAGGCAAGACATTGATCCTCAAACAAAATGGTTCTTTCAGACTTCCTTGGATAATTAAGCAATTTTAGCTTCTCAAGAAAAGGAAGCTCAAACCCTTTCTGATAGGGACACGAGTGTTGCAGGCATCTATGTATCACCTTGCTGATATTTTCTCAAATTTTGGATCCAGGGCAAGCCAGAACCATGAGACCATAAAGTGCATGACTGAGAGTACACAGCGGTTTTGATTCAAAATGTACAGCTCTTAAATAAATATTGAATTTGTCTGTTTTGTTTGGCTTGGTCAGCTGAAAAAGTTCTCTGTCCCTGGTGCAGACAAATCCATATCCCAAACAGGAACAAAACTAGGAACTGCAAAAATATACAACTAGAACAGAAACAGAACATTACTAGGACTAGGAACAGAACATTAGAAAATAAGAAAAGTTATAAATAATACAGTTGAGTGCAAACGTTTGTATACAAACTAAGGACAAAATGAAGTGAAGGAAGCAAAGAAAAAAAAAAATAGAGCAAAAATACATGACTGGTGTTGGGTTTCATGGATGTTCCTTCTTCATCACAGCTGACAGAAATGGCCAAATAATCTTAAGATGTTAATAGTGGGAAAGAAAACTATTTTGCACCACTTCAAATGTTTGCATCTCTCTTTGAATGTAACACAATTATTTTATAATGATTTGTATGCCCAGCCTTCCCTATAAGCAGCTTTTGAGTCGGTTTCAGTTCCAATTCATCTTGACAGATCTGATTTAACTCCGGTAGATGTCTACTTTCATCTGAATTTGTCTTTTATATTGTTATCTTGTTGCAGGATACATCCACAATTTGATCTTGAAATGTGTATACATATATATTTTCCATAAATTGTAAAATAGAGGTTGTCAGGTGGCAGAGACGGTTGCAGTTGCGGGTGAGGTTTATTAAATCCAGGTGAACAATCCAAGACCTGAAACAAAGTCAAGATCAGAAACAGGCAGAGATTCAGGTGATCAGCAAACCACACAGACAAGGCAATATCCAAAATCGTGAAACCATGAAACCAGGTAGTAAAGTCAAAGACCAGAATAGCTAGAGCAACAACAAAAGGCTTGGTATGTCAGGCAAAGATACACTGAGCATTACTTCACAACTGGCTGAATGTGCGTGGTGTGTTTATACAGGTGTATGTGCGAGTGGAATGAGGTGTGCATGACTAGAAGTCCGACGACTGAGAATGTGTGACTGGGGTTGAATGATGGGAATCGTAGTCCGTGGCGGCCATGTTTGTAGACCTCAAGGCGTTCTGAGTTCGGTGCTGAATCTGTCGCTGCCATGATAGAGGTATATTTTCTTTTTTTTCGCCACACAGAAGTTGTGTGAGATGCAAATCTTTGCACTTTTTGAGGCAGCAATGGGAACCACGAAGTAAGGGCTATGGAAAGGTTAAAATTATTTTATAAAATTCATCTTATTTATGGTCATCAGCGTATAATATTTCCATAATTTAGCTTGAAATATTTGCTGCTCTCTGTAGAATTCCACATTACAAGAATGCACAGACAGAGAATTAGATGTACAACAGAAAGTACAATATTTAATTTGCCATGGATGTAAATAGATTAGAGCCTTAGTCTGTGTACATCATGTAAATATGTAAAGTAGAGTATTTGGGTTGTTGAGGAATTCTGACTGGAGTTTGTTGAATTCAGTTATCATTTCTACTGCAACATCGAGGTGGCTGAGAGGTTAAGGCTTTGGGCTACTGAGTGGAAAATGAAACCCATGCTTTTCTTCAGTGCACCCTACCATGGCTGACCCTGTGCTCTGACCTCTTCCAAGCTAGGATCCATCCATTCTCTGTACCGCTTATCCTATACAGGATTGCTGGGGAGCCTGGCAGCGTGGGCACAATCGCGCACACACTCACACACCCATTCACACACTACGGACAATTTGGAAACACTAATCAGCCTACAATCTTTGGACTCGGGGAGGAAACTGGAGTACCTGGAGGAAACCCTTGAAGCACGGGGAGAGCATGCAAACTCCATGCACACTGGCAAGGTTCAAGCTTCGGAGGTGTGAGGCAACAGTGCTACCCACTAAGCCACTGTGACTCCACAAGCTAGGATGTAAATTATTATATATATTAATTATACTATACACACATCTTTCTTTTTTCCAAGATGTGATCCAAATAACCTTCAATTACAGCATCTCGGTGCAAGGTGAGCATGGTGAGCATGGTGGAGCTATACAGTACATCCAAAAGCACAGCAAAGCACAGCAAAGCCTGATTACTCCTGCACTGAGAAAGGGACTAGTGCGTAATTGGACTCCAAACAAGATATCAGATAAAACATGTCTGACAATAGGTAAAAGATGTGTGTGTGTGTGTGTGTGAGAGAGAGAGAGAGAGAGAGAGAGAGAGAGAGAGAGAGAGAGAGATTTGCAGTAATATCTGTGTCCTCATAGATCATGCGGGAACAGCCCATTAGCTATTTAACCTGCTCATCTGGCACATAATAATTTCTCTTCATCTGAGACCAATGTGCTGGACAACATGCCTGACAAAACACCTGAGCAATAAAGATATGAGTCAAGATATGAGTCAAAAAACTTTTCCATTAAAAAGAAAGACATGTACTCAGGGCTGAAGTAGAACATGCTTTTAGCCAGGGAGTTACGTGATGGAGAGCAAATAGACCAAATGATGCAGAACGAACACACACACACACACACACACACACACACAAACACACACAGTTAAGTAATAGAAGAAGAAGAAAATGTCTTATTCTTAAAATTACTCATAGCTATCATTACTACATTAGCAGAGAATGGTGGCCCATTAGCTTGCAACTCATGGCTTCTACACAGAGTGCAGATTGTACAATGACTTGGTGGAAGATAGTGGATAGTGTTATCACCTTACAGCTCCAGGGCCTCCAGTTTGATCCAGAGCTGTGTGTATACGTGTATATGTTCGATGTAGGCTCTCTGGTTCCCTCTCACTTCACGAGAACATGCTGATAGTTGGATTGGTGACTATAAACTACTCCTATGTGGGAGAAAATCAGACATCCATTAGCTTTCTTACTTATTTAATGTAATGTTTGCAGTACAGTGACCAGCTACTTAACCAGATAATTAGAGAAAGTCAGCACTTACACATGCAACATAAGTCATCTGGTGTGGTAAATAAAGTTTTATGGCCTAATTTATCACCTGCCAATTCCAAGGCTAGCACTTGCTGAACATGAAAAGCTTGACAACTAGTACGGTTCAATGTCCTGTTGCATTGTGTGAGACTCTTTTCACGATAGACTGGAGAAGGTGATACCTGAGCTCACAGATGACCATGATTGGCTAGTGTCACTGTGATTGACAGGGAAGACAGAGTTATAGCATTACCCCCTAGTCACAAAGTTATATGGCAATTAATACAGAGTCATTTAATCTACAAAACATACAGCTGAATTAGTCAGAAAACTAATGCACGTACATTGAGACCAAGGAAACTTGGGTATATCGGTTGTCTCGACCACATGTTGTACGTGTTTGTGATGACACGGCATGCACACTCATGCTGAGATATTCTGGTAAGTCACACAGTGATGTATGATTTAGTATTCATAATACATACTGCTGTCATAACATTCATTTCCTGGAACCTTCTTACTAACCTAGTGCAGGTTCTGAATGACAAGGAACCTTGTATTTCTGAGGCAACAGAGAAAAGCAAGCAGACGGAAAGGTGCAAGCCCTTGCAAACTTCGACACTGAGAAATGGGCAAATATAGCCTGTACAGCTGTGAAACAAGATGCAGGTGTTAGTAATCAGGCGGAGTGTTAGAGACATGCTGCTTGTGAATTTTGGTTTGTAACCTGCATGTGACTCTGCTATGTCCATATCAGTCTGACAGATAAAAGGATACATCTGACTCTTACATTTAGCCAAAATAAGGCACCTCTCTGGGCAGCTGCCTTATGATTAGGATACTCCTTATTCCAGGAAGCTACCTTCTGAATGGAATAAACGGAGTATGTCTTAGTGGCATGCTATAAAAATTAAGAAACATGACGATTAATAATAATAATATATAACTATATAACACTTTCGAGTCAAAACCTTAATCTGTATCTCTGTGTGGTGTGGAGGCTGCAGTGCCTCGGACTGGGAGTGTGTGAGGAGAGTGGTAAGGACAGCAGAGAAGATCATTGGGACTTCTCTTCCCTCCATCCAGGACATTGGTCAAAAACGCTGTGTCACTCGCGCCAGGAGCATTCTCAACGACTCCACACACCCCATCATGGACTGGTTTCCCTGCTGGCCTCTGGTAAGAGGTTCTGCAGCATCCGATGCAGAACCACCAGGCTCTGCAACAGCTTTTCCCCCCAGGCCATCAGACTATTGAATAGTTGAGGTCATCCACCTCTTTTGCACTTTTGCACATAAATGCCATANATAAAAGTCTAAGGGCAGTTGATTAAAATACACAAGGGCAGGTCTTTAAAATACAGACTAATTGTGTGATGTGAATTTAAAATTACAGCCGTTACACTTGAAGAACAAAAGTATCAGTATCAGTTACAACAAAACTGTTCTTATAAAGTTTTTATCAACTTTCCAACAATAAAACAATACAATACAGTAGTAGTTCCGCTCACTTTACCATTTTCTGTAGGGTGTGTCGTATTCATATACCACACATATTCACTGGTAATATTGCCACAAAGTATCCCCCCTGGAGAAGTAGTTTGATTGACTTCAAACACTGCCTCTAGACTTTAAGGGAGTTTGGAGTAAACAATGTTTCATTGCTCAGCTCTCACCACAGGGAAATGTACTGAAGTTCTTGGCTGTGGTAATCACACATACACTACAGATATTCTATGCTAGAGATTAGGGGGAAAAACACCAGAGAATTCTTTTAATATAACAGGGTCACAGTTTGTGCTTAATAATATATAATGAAAGTTATGACACTTTCAGCTTACATTATTGAAGAGTAATGACACTTGCAATAATGCTACACATCTTTAAATAATAATAATAATAATAATAATAATAATAATAATAATAATAATAATAGGTTAGTGCTTGGACCCTTAATAATGAATACTGCATCACTTAATGTACTAAAATCCATGTAATCATTATTCTAGATCAAAGATCAGAAGAATAAGTAACTAAAAACCCAAACAACCTGAAACACCCACATGAGTCCTTCTCACGCGATCCCTTCCTACATACCATACACACACACCCATGCATACACGCACATACAGTCCTCTCACACCACTCTTCAGCCAGCAGTAGAAGCAGCAGGGACAAGATGTCTGCTCAAACTTTTGCAGCAAACATAAAGTCCAACATGGAGCGGGGCATGAATATGAAGGATGAGGAGAAGCTTTACAAGCGAAATGGGATCCTCTATTCCACAATCATGAGCCCACCGGAGAACCTAGATGCCCTAAAGGATCTGGAGGCCAGGGAGGATGACGTCATGCTGGTGGCATATCCCAAATGTGGTGAGTAAGACCTGATTTTGGATAAAATATATCTCAGTTGTTGCATTTTTTTCCCTTTCTTTTGAGATTTTTCTGCAGCTCTACAAAAGCAGAGCAAGTCTCTCATTCTGTGCTGCAATGTGAGGAAAAGAGGAATGGCAAGGATCAGGTTACAGATTGCATAACAACTCCAGATCCATAGTTCACAGTTTTTTTAGTCCAGTGTGAAGCAGTGTTATTAATACTAAACCTTGCACTGCAGTTAGATGTCTCCAGGATGTTGCATAACAGTCCCAGGGGCATGCATGTGGGTGTGTTGTGTGAACACTGCTTAATCATTGTTTACTTTTCAAGTACACAAAAAAAAAACCTGACAGACTTAACACAACTGCAAACAGAGTAATCTCTGAGCTCTGATTTTGTTCCAGGCTGTAACTGGATGGTGGGAGTGTTGAGGAAAATTATGACTACATGTGGATACACACTCCCCGAGAGGCCTCCACTGATCGAGTTCCACCCACCAGATGCACAGAAGGTCAGTATTGTTCCAGAAACCTCAAGAATTCTGAGGTTAAGGAGCCAAAATATCCCTTATACTGAAAGCTTTTGTGTTCTCCCCAATTAGTATTCTGCTATAAGCAAACAACTATTAGGCTGCTTTCACACTTGGCTTGTTTTGGTGCACCTTTTGTGCTGATATTTAAAAAAACTTCTCATTCACACTGCAACCATAACAACTCTCTTACCAGTCTTAGCTAGTAATTGCTACATTACTAGCCTAGGCTAAGTTATGGTAGTGAAAGCATCACATTGAACACCCTCTGTACTAGTTAGGATTAGCTTGACTTTATAAGGCTTTTTGCACACCTGGCCCTAGCTCACTATCTATTAGATTTATTATATATCGGCAATACAAAAATTGAATAAAGATTGGTTTAACTCTGAAGATGGAAATTTTGAAAAGTGGAAATGTATCTATGCCTTTTGTCATCCCGAATAGCTAGCAGGCTAATTAACTGCTTGTAAACTAGCTTATATATGTCACAGGTTGACATTTTTAACAGCAGCCAAACCTATCAAAATATACCACCCTAACAAAAAATGCCGTTTATCACTACCTAGTAGCAGAATTAGCTATTGGCTTCTGTGGATACAATTCTCCAGTTACCACACCATCCTCTTATAATTGGCATATTTGTTTTGATTGAAAATTGATTTAAACAACCAAATCTATGGTTGAGGACTTAAAGAGGACTTAATACTTAATAAATAGTTTGGAGTTCAGGGTTATTGTAAGAGGAATAAATATAAGAAAAAGAAGAATTGGTTTAACTCTGAAGCTGAGGAGGTTGCTTGCCTTCACTGTGGCAGAAAATCACTCAGCTGTTTAAGCTGCTTATGTGACTTGACTATATGTAGCCACAGTTGAAATACTATTAGACAGACAGATAGAACTTTACTGTCATTGCACAGTACAAGTACTCAACAGCAAATGCAGTTTAGTATTTACAAGAAGTGCAAATAGTAGCACTGTGCAAATTAACAAAGTGCAAGATGAATTTAAATATATACTGTATATACCGTAAATAAATAAATAGTAAGGCTATGGGCAGGGAATGTGTGCAGTAGCTACTGAGTAGATAACAGTAAAGAGTGGTAAATTACACTATGTTATAAGAGAAAATCTCTAATAGGTTTTAAAAAATATAATATATGCAAGTATATTCATACATACATGTAAGAGATATGTACATTGTATATAAAACATATCCAGATTATCCTTGGATAATATATAATGTATATACAGATAATATACAGATACGTCTATAAAGATAACCTATGATATAGAGATAATACAGAATTTATAGTATAGAATAGAACTGCAGGACGATTACAGGCAGTAAAACCTCAGTTTTTATAGAGTTCAGGGTCATGTTTGTAGGGAAGAAGCTGGCCTTGAGCCTGCTGCTTGCACAGTTGCACAGTTTCTGTCCAGTGCTGACGAAAAAAACAGATAATTCTGCAAAGCATTTTTAAACGTGCATTCTGCATTCTACATGTAAACCACGTGATGGTGCCAAGAGTGAAAGCTGCCTTGTAGCTTTTTTTTTTTTTTACTCTAAGGGATAAAGTTGTGCCAAATTGTTTGACTTTCAAATTTTTCTAATGGTTGTCTTTGCAGATTTTAGCCCAGATGCCATCACGCCGTTTTTTTGCCACTCATTTGCACCCGAATTACATCCCTGTTTCATTTAAGACTAATAAAACAAAGGTCAGTGTGAGATCACTTTGGAACATGTGACAGATCATGTGACTCCAGTTTCAATGCATTGTTGTATTAATAGCAGTTCCACCTAATATTCAGTCTTAGCTTATTATTCACCTAAAAGCACACTATTTTACACATTAAAACAATGTGGTTACTTCAGTGAGGAATCAGCCAAGACTTCATTTAAAAATCATAGTTTTGAGCGCATGGTTAGTTTCAGATAATTTAAGCAGTTCAGTCAGGGACTTATAATGTTGTCTCTTTTTTTGTATATTTTCTTCATCTTCAAAATGTTGTTTGTTTTCAGATGTTGGTGGTGTTTCGAAACCCCAAAGACACTGCCGTCTCTTATTACCATTTCATGAACAAAAACCCAGTGTTGCCCAATGCTGAGTCCTGGGACAAATTCTTCTCCGACTTCATGTCTGGTGAAGGTGAGGTGAATGCTCTAGATCTCCTGAGTTCAGTCATAATGTTTACTTTTTAAAGATAACAGATCAGATGTCTCACACTGACCTGATTTTTACACACAGTGGGCTGGGGTTCATATTTTGACCACGCCCTGGGCTGGGAGAAACACATGGATGATCCTAATGTGTTATTTGTCACTTATGAGGAACTAAAGGAGGTAAAAAAAAAAAAAAAAAAAGTATATATTTGTTGATCCAAGCTGGCCATGTTTGTGTTTTAGCATATCAGGTAAAATTAATTTGTTTGTGTTATAAAAATTCAATTCAATTCATTACTATTGTATGTATATTAATTTCAGAGTACAAGAGTTCATATTTTTCTTATTCAATATCTATCATGTGCCTGCAGCTTAAAGTAATAATAAAGAACTGCTCTCTTTTGAAAACATGTAGCAGCAAATAATAAAGAAATGCTTTTCTACAGCAACACTGTTTATTTTTATTTTTTTACCTTAGAACCTGCTTGAGGGTGTAATGAAAATCACAGACTTCTTCAGCTTCCCTCTGACAGATGAACAGATCAAGGTGATTGCCGAAGAGAGCACATTCAATGCCATGCAGTCGAGCTCTAAAACTTCTCATGGAAAGTTCGGCAACGTCTTTTTCCGGAAAGGTAATTAAGCTCATTAATGGTGTGTTTGGAGACGGGTGAGTTTGGAGATGGGTTCACGTGCAGGGTCTTGGTTCTTCCTGCAATTTAGTGACACCCACAAAACATCCTAAGAGACAAACCTCAGAGAGAGCTGAAAACATCAACAGTTAAAGAGCTGCCTCCTAAGCATGGTGCACACTAAACCTTCCAATAATGCAGCTCAGCCTTTGCAATGCATCAGCTACACACTAACTCTTCCTCATTTTCTAGGGTGCCATTACTCACAATCCTGTGTCTCACCATAACAGCTGGTAAGCAATAAAAAAAAATGATTAATGCGCAACAGGAAAGCATTGGGAAATGGCCAGGAATCAAGAGAGCAAAATTCTGGGTGGGAAGGATGGCATACCCTCCTCTGTCAATAACAGTGATAGTAACCAAGTGTGGGTGTCTGTGAGACCATGTATGCTGAAGAGCGTGAATAGCTCTTTCCTCCAATTGTGTCACTCTGCCCTATGATGCAGTAGTTTGAATAGACATAGAGGTTGGCTTTGCATGTTTTGAAGGAAGAACATTGTCGCCCTACCTTCCCCACGTTGTTAACGAGTAATCTAGTGGGTAGGAATTGGCAAGACCAAATTAGGGAGAAAAAAAAATGTGATTTAAGCAAACTAAATTTAAATCACTTCCAAATTTCTTCCAAATTTCAGGCAGTAACTGATTGCAAAGAATTTTCAACCAAGTATTAAAAATGACAATATAATATATGATTGTTTTATGTTTGTCCAATTACAGTTGTGCCCTTAAAAAGAAGTGGGGCACTATTATTTAATTTCAATTGCTGTATTAGTTAATTAACTCATTAACTTTGTCAAGGCACAAATATGTATGTGCTTGACTGTAAATAATCAGCAGTATATAATCTCCACTGTATGTGTAACATGTGGAGTCGTGCCAAATGCAAGGCTTTATTAACAAATGTGGTCAAAACAGGCAGGATCGAGCACCAGCAAACAGTATAATCCGAGGCAGAGGCAAAAGAGTAGTCCAAAACACAGGCAATGATCAGGGCAGGCAGCAAACAATCAAAAACAAGGACAACAGTCCAAGGGTCAAAACACAGGAAAACTAAGAAACTAGGAGACTTGGAATACACAAAACACGAACAAACAATAATCAGCAAAATAGGAGCAGGTGTGAGAAACCTTTATACAGAACAAAGAGAACATGACAAAACCAATCAATGGGAACAAGACACATGTAACCAAGGAACCAATCTGAACATAACACAGACAAAGGTAGTACATGACAAGATCACATGGCAAATGGAGTCCAGAAGACAAGGGCAAGAGTCCAGGGTGGAGTGCCCTCTAGTGGAGTTCGTGGGCACTCCAGCTGGTGATCGCAACAAAATGCATGTTATATTAGGTATGCACAAATAAGCATTTGGAACTGTCCTAAAATATTTCATGGGGGGTTCAAATCCGAAGTACCCTCATACCTACGCCTCTGTGATGGACTGATCCATGACAAGGTTTATTTAAATAAAGTGGTACTAGTAGACTAACTGTTTTTTGTTATATTACCAGTGTAGCATCACCTGAAGACCAGGTATCCAAACAATAATCTTTGCTAATTGTGTTTCTTTAACAGGTGAGGTAGGAGACTGGAAGAACCACTTCAGCGAGGCTCAGAGTAAGCAGATGGATGAAGAGTTCAAGAAGAAACTGTCAGGAACCAAACTGGGAGCCAAGCTTAAATATGAGCAGTACTGTCAGTAGTCTGAAATATTAAACATTGTAAAATAATAACTTGGACATTGACTTAGAACTTTCAATGTCCTAATATTTTTGTACTTGTGTTCAATGCCAAGCTGCCACTGTTGGGCCCCTGAGCAAAGCCCTTAACCCTCTCTGCTCTAGGGGAGCTATATCATAGCTGACCCTCTGCTCTGAACCCAAGCTGGGATACGCAAAGAAAATACCTCTGTACTGTAATGTATATGTGACAAGTAAATGCTTCTAAAAATAATCTCAGCCATCATCTTCTTTTTCTTCTACCACTCCAATGCTATAAATACACACCATTATCCCAAATTCTATTGTCCCAATGTCCCAATCCAACAGATACTTGATCAGATTGAGATCTGGGGAATTTGGAGGCCAAGTCAACACATCGAACTCTTTGTCATGTTCCGCAAACCATTCCTGAACAATTTTTGCAGTGTGGCAGGCACACTATCCTACTGAAAAGACCACTGCCATTAGGAATACTGTTGCAATGAAGGGGTGTTCTTGGTCTGCAGCATTGTTTAGGTAGGTAGTACGTGTCAAAGCAACATCCACATGAATGCCAGGATCCAAGGTTTCCTAGTAGAACATTCCCCAGAGCATCACACTGCCTCCATCGGCTTGCCTTCTTCCCATAATGCATCCCCAGGTAAGCGAAACACATGCACCTGCCTGTCCACATGATGTAAAAGAAAATGTGATTTATCAGACCAGGCAACATTCTTCCGTTGCTCCATGATCCCGTTCTGATGCTCATTGTAGGCTCTGTTGGGAGTGGACAGAGGTCAGCATAGGCACTCTAACCGGTCTGTGGCAAAGCAGCCCCATATACAGTAAACTGCGATGCGCTGTGTGGTATCACACCTTTCTATCATAGCCAGCATTAATCTTTTTCAGCAATTTGTGTTAACAGTAGCCCTTCTGTGGGATCGGACCAGACAGGCTAGCCTTCGCTCCCCACGCGCATCAATCAGCCTTGGGCGCCCATGACCCTGTCACTGATTCACCGATTGTCCTTCCTTGGACCACTTTTGGTAGGTACTATCCATTACACATCGGTAACATCTCACAAGACCTGGCTTTTGGGAGATGCTCTGACCCAGTCATCTAGCCCTTCAGTCTGTCTAGCCCAGTCATCTGGCCCCGTCAATTTGGCCCTTGTCAAAGATCCTTAATCTTGCTCATTTTTCCTGCTTCCAATACATCAACATCAAGAACTGACTGTTCACTTGCTGTCTAATATATCCCACCCCTTGACAGGTGCCATTGTAACCTGATAATTAATGTTATTCACGTCACCTGTCAGTGGTTTTAATGTTATGGCGAATCAGTGTATATCTTTTCTATCATTTTGGACAGAAAAGTTTTTACAAACAATTTTGTGTAATATTTTAGACCTAAGCAGTAGCAGTACCCTTTTTTTAAAAACCCATTTTACTTTTACTTGATGCCTGCTAATTTCAAAACATTTTTAACATAGGTGGTATATGTTTTGCATGCCATTTTCTGACTAATAAACTCATCTAAACTTTGGATATGCTTTATAATAATTATTAATAAAGTAATAGTACAAGAAAGAATCATTTAAATTTTGGTAATTAACAGAAAAATGATATTTGCCAAAGAAACAATGAATATGAGTAAACATTAAGTAACAGTAACTAATGATAGACAATAGCTATGACAATATAAACTATTTTGTATGATATAAGACATAGCTGTCTGTCATGATGCCAATTAGCTAAATAAATAAAGAATGTAGCTGAGGACAGACAGATATTTGTAGATATATTGTATGTAGTGATAGATATTGGGTGTTGTTTTTCCCTTATGCAAAAATCACACACATTTCAGATGTGAGCATATGTTTCCAAGACACCATGTGAACAATATGTGACACACGTGTGAAAAATAAAACCACATGCCCTACATGTGAAAAATTAACTTCAAAATGAATATAGTAGTTTTAGGTTATTAGTAGAGATGGCACAGTACCAATTTTTCTTTTCCAATACCAATACTGAAACCCATCTAATGTTGTATTCTTTAAACACTTCTAAGCTTTAAAATATATTTTTTAAATTTTTATATATATATATATATATATATATAATTTTTTTTTTAATATTTCAAAGGTTCACACACAAATCATTCGCACTGTAGATATTATAAATATAATGAAGAATCATTTTTTATAAAATCAATCCTAGCAAAAGAAAACCCAGTAGCAGTAACTTTAATGTTTCCAGTTCAAAAAATACATTTCTCTTCCAGATCCAATTCCAGTCTTTGCTGTTTGTTACAGGAGCCAATATCTTATGATTTCTCCGATATCCGATCCACCATTTTTTTACTGGTAAAGTAAGGGACGCACAACTGTCTATTGTGTCTAATCTGTCTAAAATCAGATCATCATTAGCAGTGTCTGCCATTTCATCCCAAAACACAGCTAAGCAGCTAAGTGACAGCATCCTTCACGGTCACTTTCTTCTTCAGGAAGGTGACATATGCATGGATATGTTGATGTATGAACTATCAGTCATGTTCATTAGTGTTTCTGTGATTGGCAGCTGGTTACAAGGTTCCGCCTCTTTGAGAGGTCTACCAATCATCACA
>CM074955.1:5756793-5780397 GCA_037577455.1 Pangasius macronema
TAAAGATACTCAGTAAAGGTATGAAAGATGTCCCCTTGATAATTCCAACTAAGCGACAAGGAACAGTACAGTTTGAGACCTAAATTTCTCAGCGTGCCCTTTACCCATGCTCATGACCTCTTTTTGTGTTAGATATGAAGAAAGCTAGGAGATCCATGAGCACCTCTCAGTTGTTCTTTATGGCTGTGTGTAGCGTGTTGTGCTGCAGAACACTTTCAGCTCTCCCGGCCATCAGCACATACTCTGCCATCAGGTGAGAAGGTCGAATCCCCTCCCAATTCATTCTGAGAAATGCAATTTGCCTTTTAGTAGCCTGTAAATGTTTTCATCTCCTGATATGATAAAGTAAAGAATACAGTAAAGAATGACACCTGATGCTCTGTAGGTCAGGCAGTCTGAACAGTGACGGGGATGGTGCGTGGCCAAACGAGCCCTCTCAGGATCTCGAGGTGTATAAACTTCTGTATGAAATTGCAAACACAGTGGAAAGGTAAAAAAAAAAAACACATATGAAGAAGTGTAGACTCAGAAAAGTGGACTGTCTTAATGAATTTTAGGATGTTTTCAAATAAAAAGCACATTTATTTAAAGGCTATATTTCTATTGTTTGTTTTTGTTAATAATGTGGATTCATTTTCCTGTCATTTCATGCAGACCACCAAGACACGCTGATGGACTTTTCACCAGCGGATACAGCAAACTCCTCGGACAACTTTCAGCCAAGGAATACCTTGAATCCTTACTTGCCAAGCGTGTCACGTAAATATTTTTTTCCTTATCCGTTATACACCTGCACCTCTAATTCACAGCACAGTGTAGAAGTTAGACTTATAGCCTTAGTTTGAGATTTGCCTTGAAAACTCAGCTATGCACTTCCCATGACCATGATGACTCGAATGCAATTAAGCTCACAAATGGCTGTCCAGTGTCTCTCACATAGCGGAATATTTAATTACGAGTACAAATATCTGTCCAAACAGAATTACACAGTAGGATATTGAATTAACCTTACAAATATCTATGCATTTGGTATAATAGCCTATAGCACAATATTTAATTAAGATCACATATATATGTCAATATGTAGCAGAATATTGAATTATGTTTACAAATAGATGTCCAGAGATTTTAGATATAGGACTATTTTATTAAGGTTATGAATTTCTGTGCAATGAAAAGGGCATGATGGTATAATTTGCAGTGATGAGCTGAGTGCAGATGACCTACGCATGAAACGTCACTCGGATGCGGTGTTTACAGACAACTACAGCCGATATCGCAAGCAGATGGCAGCCAAGAAGTACCTGAACTCAGTCTTAGCAGGAAAGAGAAGGTAAGAAGGTAATGCCTGCAACTTCTAATATTTGTGCATAAAGATTTACTTTCCTCACTCTCAGAAATAAAGGCACCCTGATGCCTGGGTGGCAGACCTGTCACTAGGCCTCAGTCTAAAATGCTAAAGTTGACATTATTGTTTCATTTTTTTGGAACTCAAGACAATATAAAATTCAACATCATTAGTTTATCATTCAAACTATTCATGCGAGTTAGGGCGTTAGTGGTTCTGTGGGTGGGCCCAGCCCCCTAAGACCCGCCCATGCTGACAGGTATCCTGAGTGGTACCATTAATGGTACATTTTTTATACCTTTAACATGAGAAGGTGCATTTAGGACACATTTAACTAACTTAAGGTCCTTAAAGTCTAATTATGTTGCTTATTTTTAAAGATGTATATAAGTATACATGCTAAAGGTGCATACATGTATTTCTGAGAGTGTGCACACCTTTCTATTAGTTTCACTCTACTTAATGAATAATTAATAGCAGCTACTGAATCATAAGCTTATCATATGCTTAATATGAATAACTGAATAATAATCTGAAACTTGAAAAAGCACCATTTGGTGAATTGCTTGCTCTAACACTATTAGTTAGGTATGTTAGATCAGGAAAATCATCCTCTCTGCTTGATTTTAGCTCCAAAGCTATGCATATGAGACGCTATATACTGTACTGATATTTCCTTTTAGCCCAGAAGATGCCTTAACGCTGTCTAACCAGTCCAAAAGCACTGACTCTTCCTTACCTCAGAGCTACGAGGACGAGGTCAATCAGCTCCTCCAGCAGCTTCCGCTAGCATGACTGCTTTCCTCTGGTTCTTAACTTAAACCTGTGTGCAAGAATAATCCACTAACACTGGTGTTTGCTTAATTAATGCTGCTTTTGCTTCATTTTCTTCGCTCTCTTACATTACTGTAGAGGAACTGTTCCACTATTCCTCTGTAAATCTGAAGAAATAGCTTTAAGAGCTTTAAAATATTCCAGTGCTCAAACATCACACGTGGGTTTGGGGATCAGCATTTTCAGCATTTGTGTACCACATCATCAGTAAACTGAAACACCATCTCTCTTGCTGCTTTCTTTCGTTTTTTTCCCAGAACATCTAGATGATGATGATGACGATATTTAATCTGGCACCTGTAATATTGGACCTATTATCTGGTTACTGTAGAACAAACATAACAAATTGTATCAACATTTTGTAGGCAAAGTTGATTATCATTGAACCTGTTTATCAAAGATCTATTATTATTATTATTATTATTATTATTATTATTATTATTATTATTATTATTATTTTAAGATCGCTGCTGGTGTCTGAAATTGTAATGTATCAAAATGAAAGAATAAAAATGTGTAAAGAAGAAGAAGGCTGTTGTTTTGTAGTTTGTCAATGAATTTTGTTAACAAAGCAAGCTCCTGAAATGAAAATAAATGGATCTAAAATGAATTTTTTAAAAATCACGTATGAAAAAATTGACAAATAAAAATAAATGAATCTGGTGAGAAAATCACATCTGAAAAATCTTAGCAAGTGAATCTATCTTGAATACAGACAAATTTATTATTAATAAATTTATTATTAAATTACAGTAAACTACATAAATGATTACTCATCCTATTTCTAGACGTTTTATTTATTTATTTTTACTAATTTCAAGCATGAAATATATTTGTTTTGTGTGCAGATTATTTAAACTAATTTTCTAGAAAGGAGCAGAATAAGAAAATGTAAAATTATTTTATAGTAAGCTCGTAAAAAAGGGAAATATTATATAAATGTGCCACATATTTAAGAAATATTCACTTGCTAAGATATTACTTTTGGAGTATTTTCCCTAGAAAATAATTATGGAAAAAAACAGTGAAAGACACTGTTTATACACAACATGTAAAAAAATGTATGAAATATAATGTGTGAGGTGTAAATTTTACATGTGAATAATCAGATTATGTGTTTTTTTTTCTAAGATGTGTTTCATGGATCTAGCTTTGGTATAGATGGAACAGAGAGTTAACACTGGTTTATTATTCACACACACACACAGAATTAGGGCGGGTGTGTCCATCAGGGTGGGAAACGGTAAGTCTGTGTCACGCTATCCCGTAAGTTGGTGTTCTGTTTTGATGAATGCTAACATTTACACTCAGTTTACCTACGCCACGAGGAAGTAATGTGGATGATTAATAATTCCAGAAGAAAAAAGAAGTAGAAGAGGGATGCGTCTGCCGCCAACAAGTCTAGTCTTTCTTTTTACTAATGTGTATACCTGAAATATCCTTAAAATATCCCATGACCGTGTTTGGCCACGTAATAAAGGGAAGTGGTAGCTCAGTGGTTAAGATGTTGGATTCCTAATCGGAAGGTCATGAGGCCAAGCTGCCACTGCTGAACCTTTGAGCAAGGTCCTTAATCCTCAACTGCTCAGTTGTATAAATGAGATAATTGTAAGTCGCTTTGGATAAGGGCGTCTGCCAAATGCCATAAATGTAATCAGATCATTTGTTAGCAAGGATAAGTCTATACAAATCTTACATTATAGATACATTATTTTGAACTCTCTATAGAAATAAAATTTAATTAAGTATTTAATGTCCTCAGAATAATTTAAAAATAAAAATCTTAATTGATACGTATGCAATTCTTTTGTCTAAACAAGGACAAGTATTTAATTTTCTTGAGCACTCACGCTAAATATTTTTAGCATACATTTGTGTTTATTTCAAATCCACCTGTGTCCAAGTGTATGCTCGCACAGTAAATATCTCTGACTTTGGGAGATCTCACAGCTAAAACAGCAGATCAGATTAGTCCTGCTGGAACTGCCTGTGAAGCTTCATGATGAAGCTGGTCAAAGAAGAAAAACAGCTGGAGAAGGTTATAAAAAGATCAGTAAGCTTTGAAAGGACCAAGGAGCACCGTGAAATCCATTACAGCAAAGTGGAAAAAAATATAGCACAACCCAGACACTACCCAGACGCTACTTACCCAGGCCGTCCTACCAAACTGAGCACACGTGCAATTGTCATAGAAGTGTCCAAGAGGCCAGCTCTAAGACTAAAAGGGTTACAGAGCTCACTGGTTCAAATAGGAGAACAATATCATCATCTCATCAGGTATCATCATGGCAACAATCGTATACAGCCAGAAAAAGGGCCTGGAGTTCCTAGCTAATATCTCAGTATGACAAACAGGAAGGAAGTTACTGAAGAAAAACTGTATCAGACATTTGACCTTGCTGTGACCTTGATCCTGATTGAATCAATTCCAAATTCAAATCAGTTGATCTGCTGGCCATAAGGATAAATCCATATAAATCCTACAAACGTTCATCCACTCTTTCTTGAGCTAACAAGAATCTTTGAAGCTGTCTGTGTCCCTGCCTGCGTGCCTGTTGGGTTTTTGTACTACGGATTTATTACTGTTTTGGTCACATTTGATCAGAAAGGGCAAACTGAGGCACTAGCTGAGCCACAAAGAGAGAAAGACTTAATCATCTAACATGACAGAAGTGAGAAAAAGATGTCCTGTCACGACAGGAAGAAACCGAGAGAGGAACCAGACTCAAATGAGACACTGGATAATAGAGGCGTAACAATCCGTACACAACAGAAAAGATTCGGCATGAGGAAAATCTGACCTGTTGTACAAAGCAGTTAACATGGTCAATATCACACATTCGCTTACATGTAAATAGGGACCTAGAAATTGTGCAACATCTTAAATATTGAAAAGACAAGATGTTGCACGTTGCTTTTTTTTAAATTCTAAAACATTCTGTTTTAAATAAAAAAAAAACCCCAAATATTCAATGTGGTCTCAGACTTCTGGAGCCCACTATATACAGTATATATATATAACGATTAAATGCATGCTTAAGTAGTACTAAGATTGTCAGTAGTTCTTATCTTATCAGTTTATGTAAAATGTCCAGCTTGACCATTATCTATCAAGACCATATCAGTTATTATGCTAAGATAAAGAGAGACAACACTATAAATAAATAAATAAATAAATAAATAAATAAATAAATAAATAAATAAATAAATAAATAAAAGCAATTCTAAAAGAACGAGATTGAGATTTAAGAGCTGGTGTAATGTGATTGTTCAAGCATCATTCTGAACATTTGCCAGTTTCTTATCCATCGGTCAGTTGCTGTACCAGACTGTGACCAGCAGAGGGCATATTTTATAGTCAAAAGTCTGAAAACCTTGCTCAACACACTCATAAATAAAGGTAACAAATTGTATGTTTCCTTGTCTTTAGCACCTTTAGTATGATACATATTAAAAGTACCCTTGATGGTACCATCCCAGCAACAAAAGTACACTCTAGTACCTTTACTACTGAGAATGTAACATACTGAAAGCTTGCTAATTAAAACCATGGAAGTCTGTGGACCAATGATTACAAAAGTTGCCTTGAAAAAAAAAAAAAAAACTCTGATGGAGATGTGAAGCTGTTGGTTAGGGGACAAAAGGATGAACGACACTGCTCCATTCACCCTCGCCTGTTACTCCATGAACACAAGAGAGGCAGGAATCATCTGCAAAAAAAATAAAAAACAAAACAAAAAAAAAAAAACAGGCCATGTCTATAAATAAACCACTATATCAGTAACACCCAAGAGCAAGAACAAGAAGAGGAAGGGAGGCACAACCTGGCCAGCTTCCTCTCGTGCCACTCTTCTGGTGAGGAACCCGTCTGTCATTCACAGATATCCAGTGACGGCTGAGTGTGATATTAGTCTGGAGGGCTAAAATCCCAACTCAAAAAAAGACATGATTTTATTTGGGCTACTTGCTGCAAAAAATCATGTAAGCCTAATCAGTTTACTTTGCGATCTGGAATGTACCAGGCTTTAGCCAAAAGGCCACCACACATTTGAATTAAAGCACATAATTTTGTAACTACAGTGAAACTCACAGGAAAGTGTGAGGAATGTAAGTCTGGAGCCTACGTGATTAAGGAGTTAAAAGTGATACATAACTTCGACAAACCTTTCAGTCAACAGTTGATCGTGTCATCAGCAAGGCGTGTTAGTAACCTATAGTGTTTTTTACATCCTTCCGTCTGAGCATTACAACTTTGAACATCAGCTATTGAGCCACATACTAACACACAAAAAAACACACATTCAGGTCCTCCATCTTTGTGAGGACCTTCCACTGACATAGCGATTACTGTAGATATTAGTGCAACACATCAAAACTAACCCTAACCTAGTGACCAAAAGCTATATTTGGCAATTTTACATCTGTTAAACAAAAGCTGCAGTTTTTGTGAAGAAAAAAATAAAATAAAATGTTCCTTACGGGAGCCAGGCAAATGTCTCCACAAAGTCAAAACTGTCAGATATTCCAATCCTTGTGGGGACATTTGCCTTGTGCCCATAAGGACCTTTTTTTTTTCTTTTTCTCACAAATACTGCAACTTTTGTTTAGCAAAAGTAAAAAAGCCATTTATTTATTTATTTATTTATTTATTCTAAAAAAAGTCAGCTTTTATTTAATATAATAATGAGTCAAAACACACACACACACACACACACACACACACACACACACACACACACACACATGCTTTTTGTTCATTTGTTTTGTGAGGACCTTCTATTGCTGTAAAAAAGTTAAAATAAATAAATTAAAAAAAAGCTATAAAAACACTTTATTTTTGTGAGGACCAGGTGATTATGAGGATATTTGACAATGTCCTCATGTTTCAGCAATGTATATGGATTGCAACTCATTTTCTAATCTTCATTTGCTTTACCATCAGTGTGATTTAGTATAAGTTCTTTTCTTGGTGTACTGGGACACAAAGTCGAAGTGTGAATTGATGACCTCGCATTTTTAGGATTTCCGTGTCATTAATCCGTACAGTGGCGACTCTGATAAACACACGAAATGCTTTACCAATTCTGTTAATAATTTCCAAGGTTAATGAATTTCATTAGTGTTGCTTTGCTTTAAGTTTAATATATCGTAAATGACATAGAAATATAAATATCAATTGCACACTGCAAGTGAACGTTTTTGAACTTTTTCTGGATTTTCTATTTTTATAGGAAAACAAAATAAGAAAATAATTAGAAAAGACTGATGTATTTGTGTATTAGCACTGTCTCAGATTACAGTAAATTACAGTTTTTCAATTAACTGCTTTATTAAACAAGGGGACTTTAATAAAGCACTCATTTAGAGTTTCATTATAATCTGAANAAAGAGCAATGAAGAAGTCCTTAAATACAAAGGTTTAGATATTTGATAGGAAACGTTCATTTTTTCTCCATATTTAATTGCCAGTAGGGTTTAAACTGTAACAAAATTGAAAAGAACATAAAACATAACAAATGCCACATGTTCAAAGACTGTCAAATGGCATAAAATGTATATGTACTGCTTTTTAACACTTACATATGTGTGCAGTCCTACAGTAAAACCTGCTTACACAAAGAAAGTAAGCAGAACGTGACAGCAGCCTGACTAAACAGACCACTGCAACATTACGCAACTCTAAAAGTGCAGATTAAGCTTCCATGACTTCTCCAGGAAAGCAGAAATCGTTAGCCTCAGGGGTTAAAATGCAATGCAGTCACAGAAACATGTGACAGCAGTGGAAAAGAAAGACGAGAACCGTCTGAAAACAGAATTGCAACCAAGAACAAATGAAAAGTTTGTTCGGGGTAAAAGGTAAGAGGCTGATGCTCATTTGATCTAACTGTGTGCACTGTGTGCCATGAATGTAATAATGCTAACAGAAAAGTAGGAATGGTCTCTGTGTTGTGTTAACAGCAATGAAATAGAATCACTCGGGCTGTAATTATTTTCAATGTTGATGGCTTTTATGGTAAAACTTCTAGTCACTAACCATCTGTCAACTGTCTGAATAGTGATTATGAGACCACCAAGGAACGTACTGACACAATGAAAGTGCTAATGGCTATTGTCTCTGGTGTCATGTCAAGAATTTAGCATTTCTAACCTCAACACAAATGATCTAAACAGTTTAGTTTCGAGATTAGAGTTGAGTGAGGCATCCCTTCTCACAGCTGCATTGTCCTAGACACAAGCTGTGTTAGTGAGCTAAGTCCCAAAGCTAACATCTTACTCTGAAATATTTTTAAGATCTTTTTGCTTTTGGTCTCTTTCGCTTATAGACACCGTAATAAATTTCGCAAAGGTATTTGCGAAAAGGTATTTGACTTCAGAATAGACTATAGTCAGCTATTTAGTGAAATTCTCATATACCTAAGTAATAGTGTTAGCCACAGTCTTTGATTAGCAGTGACTTACTTGCATTAATGGGCCTGGACCAGAAGAAAAATACAATGTTAATGGGTATGTGTGCCATAGTGCTGCTTAATTCTCTACTGTGTTCCTTCAGAAGGTGTTGATCATTTTTCTGACAGCAGTTTCTGCTGCAAGGAAAGTCTTCCGAGGAGTTTCTCAGTAACATGACTAGCTGTGGGCTTTTTTTGGTTGCTTAATCAACGGCTATTTATAGCTACTATAACATAAGTGATGGCAGGAACGATCTTGTTTTTTGTTTGTTCCATAACACAACATAACATAACAATTTATGATGTGTCACTCTTTATTTGATTATGAAATGAATTGTAGGTAAAAGAGGAACAAAACATTTCAGCAGGCCCTCAAATGTTTTATTCCTTATTTATCAGCTATGTAAGATGTAAATGTCAGAATGTATGATGCGTTGCAGTCAATAAACAGTTTCATTTCTACATTTTTGTGGGTGGCTAATAAAACTAAATGCCTCGGAATTTGTGAACATAATGCCAAGTGCGACACTACAGTCAAAAATTCACTGCATACCCTGAATCAGTAGCATCACATCATTTATAGGAGAAAAATAATAAAAGTTAGTTTTTTTATATTTTATAGTGAACATCAGAAAGGCTATCTTCACACAGGGGCTAACATTAGCTAGTTAACAAGATGACAGCAGAACATTACAAAATACACTGACAACACTGCTCGGGTAATAAAAATACACAAAGGAAACAATTAGCTGTATTTCGTAGCTATCTAGTTAAAGTTAGTGTTGTTTTAGGCTTTAATATTTACTGGTATAGTTTCGATTACATTCTTTGAATCAATCCTGACCAGGAACAAGCGGTGACTAAATATGAATACCTAAATGAAGTTACATTTAGGTACATTAATTAAGCATATTAAAGTAAGTGCGCTGGATTAAGTACATCCAAGTAGGGAGGAATTATGAGTCAAATAATTGTTTGGTGATAATAATAGGTCAACATTTTTACACTTACCAGTAGATAACCAGTTATTAATCTTGACCGAGAGCCTGAAACTGTAGAATAGTTTAATTCTGTCATATACCTGACTGTTTACTTCACCTTCCGTGACTTTACTATTTGCAGCATAAACACGCTTGGTTTTTTTCCGCATCCAAAAATTCGGATGTTTGAAATACAGAGAGTTGAGTAAATGAAGTCTTTTCCATAATGGCATTCCCAGGTGTTCCTGAAGAGTGCAGACAATGAGCAGGAGGTGGTGAGATGTGGTGTCAGGTCACACTTCCTGCATTGCCGTGTTCCTGTTATAGCAAGGGCTAATCGAAGATAACCATCAAGCAGCTTTTGCAGGATGTAGTTTGAATCTTGGGGATTTGAATCTCACATTGTTGTTATGATTGCCGTTTCCAGACATTCAGATGTCAGATGGCTGAGAGTTTCATTTTATTATAGACCTTTTATCTATCGAGAGGGAACTTTTGAACAGTTTGTCTAAGAATGTAGAGATCAGTCAGCATCACAAAACAAACATAAAGGATAAAGTATGAATATCATCACACGTTCAGTACCTTGTACATGCATCCCTGTATCTTGTCCAGACGTCTTCTGATGAACAGTTATGGGGTGTAGCACAGTTGCTATCTTCATGACCTTTTGTCTTTTGTCATTTTCTCCTGTGTTAGTGGTTTCTTCCCTGTTTTAGTCATTAGATAGTGTATGGTATTAGGAAATCAATTTTTATCCCTTTAAAAGCACTTTTCTTTAAAGGTCAGATCGATCTGTGGGAAGCCGCAGTCCTTAAAATGCCCAGGATTACACTGAGGAATGAGGTTTTGTAGGAATAGTAAAGAAGTGAAAAGGGAAAAATACCCTCTAAGTGCCATGATAATGCTTTATGTGAAAAAAAAACACAACCATTTAAATCACAATGGTGGATCTTAATCTTTTTTTGATGTAATTCAGCTGTTAGTGCTAAGTGTGTCTCATCAGAGCAGATCTGATAAGGTGAAAACGTAAAGAGCATCACATGCTGCGATGCTTTACTACACTTTTACTAGCATAGAAATGAAAAAGGGTTTGTGTTCACCTAAAAGAGTCACTAAAATAAAACTCACACAAAAAAAAATGTCGAGACAAAGATGATCTCAACCATTTTTACTAGTGACTAAAATATTAGCTGCCCCACTATTCATTATGTTTTCTTTTTTTACACTGTAAACCAATTCACTGCTCAACTATCCTCTAATAAGGAAACACTAATTTGCTTAAAAAATGTACAATTTCTTGCAGTGTAATAATTTCAGTGTTTCAATGGTTTCAGAGTCATTGAGCATGATGCCCGTGTACAAAATAGCAACAATTAAAAAACAACTGCTAAAACAAGTCCAGTATCAAAACTGAAATTATTTTCATAACCAAGTCCAAGTCACTACTTTTAAAGTCTGGCTTTATGACACTCTCACTCTAACTGCATTCAAAACATATCGTTATTTACTCGTAGTGCACTAGTTGGGGAGTTTTATGCTATGTGACAGAAAGTAAAGTAGAAAATATGTAGTATATCTACGAAATCCTGCACTGATTAGCTTTCAAATGATATATTCTAGAATATACAGAATACCCATAATGCACTTAGCCATTTGTAGAGACTACAGAGCATCATTTCAGACACAGTGATATATATATATATATTTAATAGTTCTTTCACCAAAGTTTGAGAATAAACAGGCCAAAACACTGTGACGTTTACGAGTGCGTTGGATGTTTAAATGGCAACGTGTTTTGAAATAGGTTTGGTAGGATTTAGAAATATTATGATATATATTATATTTTAATTGAATTTCAGCAATATATGTTGTAATATATACAGTCAATATATACCTCAGTGCTTGGACCCCTTTGATTTATAATTTTTTCTATATGAAAGTGTTCCAAACACTCCCATATATCCTGTGTACCCTGTCAGTCCCAGAAATGTGCAACCACACACACACACACACACACACACACACATACACACACACAGAGAGAGGGGGGGGAGTTAGGTGTGGCTTTAGAGTACGATGATGTGGAGGTGAAGCATTAAAGGGTCTGATTAGTGGTTTGTGAGTATCTCGCTCTTATTTATTTGATTGTGTTTTTTTTTTGTTGTTGATTGTGATTTAATTATTGCTTGTTTGATTTTTTTTTACCAATTTAACGTAAATATTATTTTAAAACATATCCAGATTCTTTAGATTTTTTTATTAATTAAATGTATGTCATTTACATCTTTTGACCTATAAAATTGTTTACGTTTAAGAATATCTTGAGTTTAAAAAAAAAAGACACGAGAAATAGGAAATGTATTTTTTAATTCTTAATATTCGTTTAAAAATATTTTAACATTCCAGTCTAAAATATTTAACGTAGAGGACTAAAATTGTAGGAAATATCAAGATTGAACAAAACGTAGCAATATTATTGACATACAGATTTTACACAGTTTGCTACAACTGTTGCCTGATGTAGTTTTCGGAGATACAAAAATATTTCTTTCACTTAATTTGAGAGTCTGTGTAGAAGATTTGTAAAGATATTGAGAGTGACAGGATGACAAACTGTCCAGAGAGCAAAATAAATCAGTTAGAATAAAACATCACATATGAAACTGAAAAAAAATAAATAAAAAATCTTCCAATGTGTTTGTATATACTGTACATAAATAGAACAATAAACAAAAAACTATCACTAACATTTAGGTCTAAAATATTGGAAATCAAAATTATAGGAAATATCATTAAAGAACGAAATGTGCCGATATACTTGACGTCATACAAAATACACATTTTATGACTGTTATGCAGTTTTTGAAGAAAAAAAATTAAAAAGAAAAAAAAACATGTTCATTGGGTCTGGAACATTTTTGTTTTACTTAAGTTGGGATTCCTTTTTTTTTTTTTTTTAAAGATATGCTGCATAATTATTTATGTTAAATTACAGTAATGCTCTCAAGTGATCTGGAGGTGATTTACATCTTATATTTTCCTACAAACAGCTGTAAATTTATTATAAATATATGTATACATATCTATCAGTTTATCACTGATGCTCCCTTTGTGACTGTTAAACCTTTGAATTAAATCTGCAGAACGCACAAAAGCAGTTGTTTGAATCCAAGAGCAAGTTCCAGCATTTCATTACACTGGGTAAGTTTTACCTGCACACATTAATTTATTACTATATCATAAATGTAACATATGTATCTTACTGTTCAGGATAAAATGACTAATTTCTGGTCCTTTTCAAATTTAAAGTTGTCTGTGAGCATTGAGAAGCAAACAAAAGCATTTTCTCCACAAAAATGGCCACAGAGGATCCCAGAGACAGGTTCGTAACGTTGTCTTTAATCAGTTATCAGCGCAATCATAAGCTGGTTTATGATTTATAATTGAACCTGGATTATCCACATTATACGTTAATACACAATAATGCTAAGTGCTTCTTTACTTTTTTTTCTCTTTTCATTCAGATTCAAAGCTGTGTGGTTGATTCTCTTCATGCTTGGATTAGGAACTTTACTGCCATGGAATTTCTTCATGACCGCCACTATGGTACTGTGTAATTAAAAAAAATATATATATATTTTATTTTGGAAAAGTTTTTATGCTGCAAATGCTATATAAGCCTGATTGCAGCAATGCACAATAGCTAATATTATTAAATTTATCTAATATTTTCTATACAATTAATTAACATAAAACCAAAACCACAAACCTCACCATTAATAAACTATTTTTTTAAATTATTATTAAATTTATTATTATAGGAATTTATTAAAATATTTTTTAATTCAAAAATGAATAATAACCTTTCATTAAAAAAAAAGCCGCTTGAAACGGTATGCAAATAAAGCAGGAAAAATAGTAAAAAAAAATAATTAAATAAAATTAAAAAAATATGAGCATATAATGAGGATAAAAATAGGTAAGATTAAAAAATGAAAAAAAAATGGATATAGGAAAATTAAAAAAAAAAAAAAAAGATCAGCCATTACTATTAACATATTAAAGTAAATGTTTTTAACTGGTCTTAAAAACCATTAATCGCAGGTGTCTGAGGGATATCGATCATTAAAATGTTCCACATGGTGGCATAAAGCTGCTTCCCCAGGCCTTTTGTACATTATATAATTAAAATCCTGAACCCAGCAAGCTAGAAAAAAATGAAATACTATATTAATGCTTTCATGTTTATTTCATATATTAATAAAAGGAAATCCACAATATCCAATATGAACTAACTACCTTTATTCAATTCATTCTAATTTGTGTGGAATTATTGTGGATGTTATTTTGGACAGAATGAACATTAGTTAACCAATATTAATGCATTAAATTTGTTGCATTGTTAATATTATTGTTAATATTAATTAGAGTTTTAGTAATTTTAGTCATTCTGTCATCAGCCTCTTTTATTTCTCTCTCTTGAAGTTAATAAGCAGCTAAATTGAACAATAAATTTCATATTAAAGAACATCATCCATTTCATTTATTTATAGTTATATTTAGTGTTGTTGATTACCACAACATTAAGATAAGCAGTTAATGCAGTCATAATACTGAGAAACAGCAAAGTGCCATCTTCTCTGTCCTGAAGACTGACTGGTACAAAGCTCTGACACTGGAGACTCCTTCCATGAACGTTAAATTAACATGTCCTTACAGTAACCTTCACCATATCACTGAATACACATGCAGTTAGATTATGTTAAGAGTGAAGTCAGTGTCCTTGAATGAGCTGTTACTATAGAAAAAAATAGCAGGCACATTAATATAAACCTGTCAGAACTGATGTTATAGAAATATAATGCACATCTCCTGACCAATCAGAATCGAGAACTCAACAGCACTGTGGTATAATAGTACGCTGACTCAAACTTACTGCAGTAAAACTAACACTACTGTTCTCTACAGCCATTTTGTCACATGCTATAGCTTTGTGATGATAAACATGATCATGTACTTTAATCTCTTGCCTGTATTTGTATCTACAGTACTTCAACCACCGTCTAGCTGATCCCGCTCCAGCCAACATGACCATGGGGGAGAGTCGAAATGCCCTGCAAGACAAATTCAGCAACGCAATGACGTTGTGTGCCATGATCCCTCTGCTGATCTTCACCTGCCTCAACTCCATCGTACACCAGAGGTAACACTGAGATAGATAGATTGTAGGGTACTACAACAGACTGTAGGGTCTTCATGGAGCAGGTGTATTTATATTGAGATCATGTGACACTTTAATTGCACACATGTTGACTCCATTCAGTTATGTGATTCTGATAGCGGTGATTCACAGTGATGGGGGTGAATACTTGTGCAATCAATTCAGGACATTATAATCCCAATTAAATCCATTTCACTTCCAGGTTGTAACTTCTAAATGAGGAAAAGCTCATGTTCAAGACACTGCATATCCTGCATTTTTTTTTTTCTTTCAAAGATCAGAAACATTTTCAGTTGATTCTGATTTTTTTTTTTTTTTGTTTTTTACATGAATTACCATATAGAGGCTCCTTTTTCAGTAGGTTTCAGACAAAAGTCCTTCATCACCTGTGCAAGCAAAGTGCTTTTGAGGCCACATGATTGACTAATTGGACAATTACATGACTGAGCAGATGAATAGATGTTCCTAATAAAGTGGCAAGTCCGTTGCAGCATGTCCCCTAACCTCTGGCCTTACTTACTTACTTATTTTAACAGAATTCCTCAGAAGATAAGGATTCTGGGTAGCCTGGTGTCCATCTTGGTGGTGTTTTGTGTGACCGCCATCTTGGTTAAATTGTCTATTAATCCCTTGCCCTTCTTTGTGATTACTTTGATAACGATAGTCATTATTAATGGTGAGTCCTGCATATCTCTCTCTCTCTCTCTCTCTCTCTCTCTCACACACACACACACACACACACACACACACACACAAAAACACACACACACACACATACACTTTTACCTACAATTGTGATACATGAGATGACACTAACATGACCCACAAAAAATATCCAGGCATTATCCTAAGTTGATAAGTTGATGCACATAGTCAGTTTGTGTGTGTGTGTGTGTGTGTGTGTGTGTGTGTGTGTGTGTGTGTGTGTGTGTGTGTGTATATGTGCTCCTTTGCTAGCATTTGGAGCTATACTACAGGGCAGTCTCTTTGGCATGGCTGCTGTGTTACCTGAGGGCTACACGACCCCCATCATGAGCGGTCAGGGTCTGGCTGGAACCTTCGCGGCATTTTCTATGATCTGCGCCATTGCAAGTGAGACTGAATAAATGCTAACAGTGCAAAGAAAATTCAACAATACAGGATTTTCTCACCTTTCCCTCACATGATGTATGACTTTTTCTCCCAACAGGTGGTTCTGATTTAATGGACTGCGCTTTTGGCTACTTCATCACAGCCTGTGTGGTTATCAGCCTCGCCATTCTGTCCTACATGATCCTCCCCAAACTGGTGAGCGTAAATCCCTATCCTACCATCAGGACAATCTTATGACCTATAGTCCGGGAAAATCACGTCACACTTCTTCCTCCTCCCTACAGGAATTTTACCGATACTACCAGGAGAAAAGCCAGAACAATCGAGCACTACAAGAGGAGAAGAAAATGAAGCTACTGAAAAATGGTAGGAATCTTTTTGCATTTGATTCAGTTCAGTTCAGAATCATTTGGAAACATGGAATTCATGGATTGAAATCGATTATGGAATATGTTGAACCTGCTTTAGGGGACAGCAGTGGAGGGAAGAGCACGAATGAAGAGGTTCAGCAAAACCCCTCACTTCTGAGCATCTTTAAAAAGGTAAGCCCCAAAGTGTTTTATTCCTCTTATACCACAGCAAATTACCAACAAATACAATTTTCATTTGATTAATTAGCAACACATCATACTTATTTATTATCCATTTATAGTTATGTACAATGCTATGAAACATCCCAGAGACAATTCCAGTTATCACTGACGCTACAGCAGCTATAAGCAGTCATTCTGTCACCAGGCTCTCATTTTTTTCTCTAATAATCTAAAAATAATCTTTCGTGTTACTAAGAAACCTCAACGCACAAATTCCTCTGTCCTGAAGACTTTCTCATATAAGAAAAACTTACTGACTATTACAAAATGCTGACACTGGAGACTCCTTCCATAAACGTTAAATAAAAATCTCCTTACAGAAAACTTCACCTAATCAATGATTACATGCCTTAAATGATTTTTTATTAGGTTAGATTATGTGGAGCATCAGCGATACAAGTCTCTGTGAATCAGCTGTTACTATAGAAACGATAAATAATTAATATAAACCTGTGATTTAAAAAAAATTACAGGTAGAACGTCTGTCAGAGTGGCATCTATTTAGTGGCACGATCGTGAATATACGCAGTAGGACTTGCCTAAATTGCCAGTTAAGCTTGTTGTCATGGTTAGATTCCAACATATCCTGATATAAGAAAAACAGAAATCAGCCAGCCAATTAGAAACTTATATTTTCAGTGGCTCTTATGATATATTTAAGCAATATTGCATGAGCAAGAGTACAGTTATACTGAATATCGGCATGGCTGTGGCAGAGCGAGCGATGTGCAATATTGCTTTTATACGACACTTCTATAAACAAGAAATTAATACTGAATAGCTGACATATGTGACACACAATATGGTGAAATAATCTGTTTACTTTTGCTCCGCTAGAGTAAATAGATCCCGAAGAAGCCACACCCACTTTATAGCACATCGGCTAGCTGACTAGCTAGCTCACAATGATCTGTACTTTCTTTTTAAAGGTGCTTCTGGTTAAATTTTTCCATCGCTTCTTCCTTTTCATCTTCATCTGACGAGCTTTCATAGTTTAAGTCAAAAGCTATATTCATGAAAAATGAATCATTTGCCATGCCTGCTGAAAAATGTCATTAACTCTACTGTAGTAACCGTTTCGAACTAGGACGTGGAATTTTACGTGCAAACACAGAGGAGCGCAGTGATACAAACACTGAAACATCCCAGTGTGGTTATACTAAATATACGCACTCTTGGAATGCTGCTTGACCAATCAAATTAGCGGACCGGAACTTACAGGCGTATAACATAGACTTTTGCTTTTCATACCTGTAACATAAACTTGTGTTACCGTTTGAGTGTGTGATTTTTCTTCCTCGTTATTTCTCTCTTTGTCTTGCTCTGTAGATCTGGGTGATGGCTCTGTCTGTGTGCTTTGCCTTCACCATCACCATCGGCATGTTTCCCGCCGTCGCCGTGGATGTCAAATCCACCATTGCTAATGGAGGACTTTGGGGTAAGCTGAAGTGTGTGTGTGAGAAATTTCTGAAAAATAACCACAATTCCACAATCTTACATTTACAGACTTAAAATTGGTCAGGTGTTGATTAATTTTCTATAACAGCAGCTCTAAGAGGAAAGGCAGCAGCAAATCAGAGGTTTATATTAATGGGCTCGTTCTAATATGTTAGCGTTTTTATAGTAACAACTTACACAGGGACTTGTATGGCAGATGCTCCACATAAACAAACTTTTAAAATGTGTGTAATCATGAATAGGTGAAGTATTCTGTAAGAAAGGAGTCTCCAGTGTCAGCACTTTGTAACAGTCTGAGGTAAAGCTGTAACTTTATGTTTTCTGACACGGGAAAGTCTTCAGGACAGAACACATTGCATTTTTGCAGTTTGTCAGTAACATGATAAGCTGCATTTAACATATTTAATGTTCCGCATCATTAAATCTAGCTATAAATGAGTAGGAATATGATGGGTCATTATTTAATAAATAATTAAATAATGCCTGTGTGGCGCAACGTCGGTCTCTCACCTCAGAGACCCGGGGGGGCAGTCGTGGCCTAATGGTCTGAGAGTCCGACTTGTAACCCGAAGGTGAACCCGAAGGTCGTGGGTTCGAGTCTCGGGTCCGGCAGGGATTGTAGGTGNTCTCTGCCACCCTCAATACCACGACTGAGGTGAGACCCTTGAGCAAGGCACCGATCCCCCAACTGCTCCCTGGGTGCTGCAGCTAAGACGGCTGCCCACTGCTCCGGGTGTGTGTGTTCACTACTGTGTGTGTGTACTTGGATGGGTTAAATGCAGAGCACAAATTCAGAGTATGGGTCACCACAAAGTCACTTCCACTAAATAAAAACCATGTAACCTTGGGAAATTGCTGTAGTATAAGATAAATAAAACACTTCATGCTGTTATAAGAAAATTAACAACTTTCGGGTGGTAACAGTTAAAATGAAGCCACCACTGTCGAGTCAGTGTGCTTCTGTAATCTTATTTTCTTTCTGGAGTTAAGAACTTAAGACGTTACAGGAAACTGTAGCTGTCATGGTTACTAGGATGTTTCTGTAATATGGCACCATTTATTTTTTTATTTCAGCATTACTATATAAAAGCTTTAGGATTATAAACTGCATTTATGCTTCTCTCATCAGAGAAATACTTCATTCCTGTGTCTGGTTTCCTGTTATTTAACTTGGGTGACTGGTTGGGACGGAGCCTGACTGCTGTGTGTTTGTGGGTGAGATACACACACACACACACACACACACACACACACACACACACACACACACACCATTTTTGTTGCAAAAATACACTCTGGTGAGAGTTTTTGCTAATGCTATATGGTAATAGTAACCTATAATGATTTTTTTGTGCAAATTTGTCAATAGTTTTTCTTATATTCATATAGATGAGACCAGAATTATTGGCACCCGTTAACGTAAGAGACAAAATAAATACTTATTTTTCCTCTAACAAAAATCATTAGAATAAGAATAGTAGTATATTTTCTGAAAAACCAACAACTGCGTGGCCAACAACTTTAAGGAATACTGGGGGTAAAAATGCAAACCATTTGTGATCCTTGAAATCAAAATAAATTTCAAATTGCTTTCAGTTTCAAAGCAGCCCAATTTTGACCAAACATGAGGTTTCATGCATGATAAAAATCCATAAAAACAAATCCAAGCTCATCTAAAAGTGTCTTCAGTCTTGAAGAGAGTTCTTCTCTCTAGGAGAGACTTCATGGAATATTAATTGCAAGGGTGCCAATAATTGTAAGTCCACCTCCTTTAGGAGGCATAATGCTTCAAAATATCACTTGATGCATGTAACACATCATCCAACATGCTTCAAGCGGGAGACGTCTTGATATAAAAAAAAAAAAAAAAAAAAAATAGACAGAACACAGATAGTTATTTTCCAAAAACAGCATGTCCCTAAAGTGTTTTATTCCCCTTCTACCACAGTAATTTACCAACAATTGTCTTTTTTATTTTATTATAAGAACAGCATGCCATTTTTATCAATTTATAGTTACGTTTATTGTTGGGGAATGTCCATGAAACAAGTTAGTAGCTGTTATCACTTACGTTATAGCAGCTATAAACAGGCATTTCTTCACTCTGTTTTTGTCTTTAAAAAACTGCAGCTCGTCATTTTCTCTGCCCTGCGGAATTTCATGAAGAAAATGTAACATTACAATGTTGTGACATGATTTAATGCATTCATGCAGATTATTATTTTGTCCATTCCTTCCAGTAATAGAGTCAGTTACAAATCGATTCAACACACCAGTAGAAAGACTTTTTTTCATCATAGGACTTTTCTCTGTATGTATTTAAACTTGATTTAACCGAAGACAGATAAGACTGTTTGTGAATTTGAAGATGTTGAAGATATTATTTAAGATCTGTTCACTCTTCTCTCAGCCAGGGAAGGACAGCAAACTGTTGCCAGCGCTTCTGTTAGCGCGTCTGATCTTCGTGCCTCTCTTCATGCTGTGTAACGTCCAGCCTCGCTACAGCATGCCTGTCTACTTCACGCACGATGCCTGGTTCACCGTCTTCATTATCCTCTTCGCTTTCTCTAACGGCTACCTGGCCAGCCTTTGCATGTGTTTTAGCCCCAAGTGAGTACAACTCTCACTACTTCTACACTACATGGCCAAAAGTATGTGGACACCTGACCATCACACCCATATGTGCTTCTTTCCCAAACTATTGCCACAAAGTTGGAAGCACACAATTGCATAGAATGTCTTTACAATTTCACTTCACTGGAACTAAGAGGCCCAAACCTGTTCCAGCATGACAATGCTCCTGTGCACAAAGCCAGCTCCATGAAGACATGGTCAACCAAAGAACTCGAGTGGCCTACACAGTGAAGTGAAGTGACTTTGTGGCCAAGTGTGGTGACCCATACTCAAAATTTGTGCTCTGCATTTAACCCATCCAAGTGCACACANCCCGAGACTCGAACCCACGACCTTCAGGTTCACCTTCGGGTTACAAGTCCGACTCTCAGACCATTAGGGCACGACTGCCCCCAGAGCCCTTACCTCAACCCCACTGAACACCTTTGGAATAAATTGGAACCCTGACCTTACTAATGCTCTTTTGGCTGAATGGGCACAAATGTTCCAAAATATAGTGGAAAGCCTTCGCAAAAGACTGGAGGCTGTTATAGCAGCACAGATGGACTAGCTCCATATTAATGCCCATGGATTTGGATCTAGATGTTCAACAAGCACATATGTACAGTATACATGAAGTTTTGAGAAAGCTGAAATATTATATTCACGTTACCTTTCTCTTCTCTGTCTTCAGGCTAGTGGATGCACACGAGGCAGAGACAGCTGGAGCCATCATGGCCTTCTTCATGTCTCTTGGTCTTGCCTTTGGGGCGTCGTTCTCCTTCCTGTTCCGAGGGGTCATTTGAGGTCAGCGTTTCACCTCGTGGGAAATTTAAAGACGCCTATCCTATATAGGAGTAATTAGTGAAAAATTTGTATTTTGTCTGGTGATTCGGGATGTGAGAATGTAGTATTGCTTGAATGAAGTGTGTAATGGCTGAACCGTCGGACACCTTGAATCTCAATGACACCGTCCCACACGATGGGATAAAAGTTTTTTAAATAACAGTATTTGTACATTATTTAGTGAACACTAAAAACACATTCTTTTCTAATTTAATACAATGATTTCCATTACAAATTATATTACTGACAACAAATTATATTAATGGCACGAACTCCACATTTGTGCAAAACCTTCTGATCCATTTTAGATCAAATCCATTGGTGTGTCGTCTGAACACGTAGGAGCCTAGAAATAATGCCGAATCATGAATATTAAACATTCAAGATACTGAACATTTACTGGCTCTGGGTTACTGATCAGAAGGTCATGGGTTCAAGCCCCAGCAGTGTAATGCATTCGTGACAAAATATATGTACATATCGAATAAAAACATGTTGGTTTATTTTTTTTCTCCAAGAAGCATACAATTTTTATTTGAAAAATATTGTTCTGTCCATTTCTGTTTAGCTGCACATCTGTCCTAGAGGAAGAGACTGTATTTTCGTTCTGCTTCCACTTTGGGTTACTATAAAAAGCCAAACTTTTTCCAAATAAAACACTATTTCTCATTTTGACTCATTTTCATTAAGTGCTGTTATGGTCAAGTCTTCCAGTCATGGTTTGTTTTGAGCCACACCTGTATGACTTGACACAAAAAAAGAGCCGGGATCCAAATACCGGGAAACAGGGAGTGTTGTGTTTCAATAAGACTGTCTGAGGTTTACAGTCACCAAAACTAACTTTCTAGACTAAGTTACAAAACAAGAAAATATGCACATTTGACTGAGAAAAACAAGTCTTCATTTAATCCAGCGATCAGTATCATTACTGTTGGGAAGCAGCATAATGGTCCTGTTCTATCAAACATGTTAATGGGTCCGAGTCTGGGGAGTGCCGCCTGTTCTTTAGCAGGAATGTCTGCAAACAGAAACAAACAGAAATGATAAAATTGCATAGCATTACGGAATAAAAACACATGAGGTGTAGTGTTCTAGGAAATTTTGGCAGATCTAGTGAGGTTTTCTGTATGTTGATGTTTATTTAAAGGAGTCCTCAATGCGAGTTCTTTGTAACAGTCAGTAAGTTTTCCAGCACGGGAAAGTTTTAAACAGAGGATTTTACAGAAAGAAGAGAGAGAAAGAAAGGGAGAGCAAGACACACACACACAGAGACACAAAGAAAGAAAGAAAGAAAGAAAGAGAGAGAGAGTGTCAAAGGAAGAAACACACATCAGATGCTGCTAATCACACAAAGTGAAGTGAAGTGAAGTGAAGTGACTTTGTGGCCAAGTGTGGTGACCCATACTCTGAACTTGTGCTCTGCATTTAACCCATCCAAGTGCACACACACAGTAGTGAACACACACACNACTCGAACCCACGACCTTCGGGTTCACCTTTGGGTTACAAGGCCGACTCTCAGACCATTAGGCCACGACTGCCCCCAGCTCACCAGCAGGAGGCGTTCTCCAAACATGCAGCAATGTTTAGAAATTCAACACCTTTTTTCCACCATTTCAGTAAAGAGGTCAGAAATTGAACAGTGGGTTTGAAAAAACTCAAATATCAGCATTTGCACAAAAGAACTTCAATGAGTGCANGGCCAGTGAGCTGCACAGCCTTCACTCAAGAGCTTTGTTCACTTGCCACTTCCTCACGAATGCCAGTTGTTTATACACACACACACACACACACACACACACACACACACAGGGCCCATGCATTTAGAGGCCTGAAATCCCCCTATAACATAAATGAGAATTTGTGTTAACAACATTAAATGTAACTATAAATGGTTAAAAAGCATAATGTGTGGTTTATTAATACATTACAAAATGTAACTGTAGGCAAATTGCTGTGGTATAAGAGGAATAAAACACTTTGGAATGTGCTGTTATAGGAAAATAATTCACATTCTTCTGCCACATCCTTACTTATTCAATACCTTCTAACCAATTATATTCAAGAATTCTACAGTGCCATGGTACAGCAAGATGTACACTGCCCTCCAAAAGTTTGGAAACACCCTAAGCAAAGTGAGGTTTTGGACAATATCAGCATTAATCTTTAT
>CM074955.1:5782589-5800890 GCA_037577455.1 Pangasius macronema
GCAGAGAGCGCTGGTCATTCACTCCCCCACCTACAATCCCTGCCGGACCCGAGACTCAAACCCACGACCTTCAGATTACAAGTCCGACTCTCAGACCATTAGGCCACGACTGCTTTATTATATTGAATTAATATCTTATTATTTCGACTTAAGTAATTGTTTCAATTAGACATTGAATAAATTTGCTATTTCAACTTAATTATTATAAATATTTTGGAATAGTAACTCATTATTTTAATATATTAGCTTACAGTTCTTATTCCTTCTGCTGTTTCTCAGATAGTACGTACGCCAGACATTGCTTTAGCGGAATTCAGGTCACACTACACATATACGTCAAACTGATCACTATGAGCGTGGGAATTCTGGCAGTCAGGAGTCTAAGTAATGTCACAATAATGAGATCTCATTATTTTGGGATAATTAAGTCAAAATAATGAGATATTAAGCTAAAATAACATATTGCCTCGAAATAACAAATTCGTTTTGTTAAAAGGATGTCAAAATAATGACACAGTACTACAACTTTTATTGACAAGTTGCAACTCAGGGTTTTGTCTAAGGTTTGAGACAGCTTTTTTTGATTCACTAAAAACTTTATGAATGCATAAACCTCCCATAATGCACTTCACCAACATTTCACTGCATTACAAAAATGTAGCGTTTTTTTTCTTTCCCCATCTTTGATTAAAGGACGACTGCTGGTTCGCAGAGCCTACATGTACATCGACATGTGCCAAAGACAGGTTTTATTCATCTTTTATGCATTTTTTACTTTCACAAAACAAAATAAATTGAAGTTTTCATCGAAGGAACCCACATTTATGGAGAAGTGCCATCAGAGTTCTTCGATTTTTTTCAAATTGTGCCTATAAAATATGAGTGCATAGTAGCTCTAGGTCAAAAGCTGGCCAATAATCCACCTCTCTCCATTTCATCTCTGTACCATCTCAAACAAATTCAGAAAATGTTTGAACAAATTGGAAGAAGATATAAACCAGTGGTACCGACCCACTTTCTTGTGCGAAATACGGTTTGTTTGTGATTTTCCAGCGTGGCACAACTGCCTGTTAGATTTAAACAAAGAAGTTGGGATTCTTCATTTGTTTATCACTTCACAACTATTTTGCACTTCATACGTAATAGATGAGCATGTAACAGCTGACCCGGAATATCAAAAGAGGAAGGAAGTGAAAAAAATTAAATAAATAAAAACAAGAATTAACATGTTGTGAAATTTTTCAGAAATTTTGGAACTGCGGTTCTTCGACTCTGTAACTAAACCCGAACAGCTCAATGTGACTGAGTGTGTGTGTGTGCGTGTGTGTGTGTGTTTTTCTTTTTTTAAATAGAATCTACAAACACATCTATTAAGGAAGTTAAGATGAAATCAAAATTAAAAATAAAAACACATCAAGATGCCAGTGTAGCCCCCAGTGGATTCTTCTGCTGTAGGAACTTATTTTGCCTCCAACTCTAAGAAGTGAGATCATAAACATGCCAATCTTTAAAAAAAAAAAAAAAAAAAAAAGTCATCACATTTTGGTGAACTATGAACTCAAAAATGAGTTCTTGTATGGTGTTATTTTGTAAAAATTCTCTCTCCAAACTTGCAGATGAACTTTGCTAAGGTTTTATAAGGTTCTATCTGCCAGGAAACCATCATCCAGGATGAAAGCACAACAAACAGCCATGAACAACCAATATCCATTTAGCTATTTAACTATTTAGCTATTAACAGATGAGATCAGTTTCGAACACTTTAGACAACAATGTTGAGGGGAAAGAACATTTTAGTAAAACATTCTGAAACATTCGAAAGTTAATGATGTCGCTAAAGCCAGATTAGAACTAGAGTTGAACGTTCGAAATAAATATTACATTAAAGACTTTACGTGCAATGCGCTTAATAAACAGGACTTGCCGGCATAACTGGGACTGAAGAACCCAGCTAGCACGAGAGTGTGCTATGTGTGGGGTGACAATTGTATGGATATTTACCATATTTTCTCCAAATTTCCCCAATCCCAACCACTACCTAGCTCTCCTGCCACAGGCAGATCACTGTGGTATAAGGAATACACTTGGGATGTGCTGTTATAGGAAAATAATCAGCTTTGAGGTGGTAACTGTAACCACCACTTTTGTAACAATCATAACAGCACGTGTTTTATTCCTTACTCATCAAGATTGGATTGTTTAATCAAAAACCATTAGATAAGAGCATTATAAGTTCAACATTACAGCACCTTAAGAGCTTTATTTGCTTTGATGGCATCTTCCACCAGATAGAACCTTATATAATAATAAAACGTCAATCGATGATGACTTCTTATTGACTAAAGTTTTGGAATGAGGAGGCTGGCACTGTGATCTTTTCTCCGAGCTCTTCTCTATTGCACATGTGCTTTGGAATGATGTTAAATCAGTTCTCTTAGGTAAAGAAAGACAGACAGAGCAAGCAAGCCCACTTCGGGAGCAACTTATTCTATAAACTAGCAGTGAGATGACATTATTAGTGTTGACCGGCGTGACAGAGAGATCAAGTCCTAGAGAGAGATGAGTTACTGCAGGAAACATTCCACAGACCTGGCCTCTCGTTTGGAGATGAGTGAACTTTTCTTTCGTTTTTTTTTTTTTTTTCTTCTTCAGAGGTGGATTGTCTGTTTCCAAGTGTTATGGTTGTGTCTGGAACTCCTTGGTGTATGCTTGACCACTTAGGAGTTATTGTAGTAGATCTGTGGCCAGTTGTGGATTTCCATTCAGCTGCAGTGACGGGCTTCTCCTTTCTCCTCGGGGAGAGTTTGAATTCAATAAATAAAAAGCAAAAAGATCATAAATACACTTTCCTTGATAGAGATGATCACACACAATTGACTGATTTCTGTATGACCAGTTTTTTTAGCAACACAAATTCCAAGTGTGTAAACTGTCTACTTGCACGTAGTCCACAACAGACATCAGGAATAATGCATGTAGTGCGTGAATATATGCTCAATACGTGCAGTTTGTGCTTGATGTTGGCGCTCGACTCGATTGCAGTGTTTTCGGCAGGAGGAGTTGTGAACATCGAAGGGACATACTCCTCAGGAACCTTCACACTTGGGTCTGCTCATGATGGAGATGACACACAGCTCGCACAAACATGTGGAAAGCATAAGCATGGATCTCTGGTCCACCTTCAGTCACCCACCACACGCCATCCATATCGCCTCTCTCTCACTCTCTCTCCCACTCTCTCTCCATCAGTGCTGGTGTTAGTGGCGGACCTCGTTGGCGATGAGGCTGTCTTCCCCAGACTGGAAGTCGGCCTCATTCAGGCTGTTGCCTCCGTTGATCATCTCCTCGTCCTGCGAGGATCCCTGGCCGTCATCCTCTCCACTGCCTCCACCGGCTTCGTCACAGTTTGGGTCCTGCAGAACCTGCGCAATGTACATCTGCTGCTGCAGGACAGGAAGTGAAGAAACGTTATTGCATGAATCCTATATGCTAGCAATTAGATTAGATAGTACGACACCAAAAACCATGTCACGGTCAAAGTCACATTTATCCCAATCTGATGTTTGATGTGAGAATGAAATGAAGCTAATGACCTGTATCAACAGTTTTTTTGCATTGCACTGCTGCCTCATGATTGTTCCTGTTCCTAATAAAGTGGTCAGGGAGTGTACGTCCCATTTAACCATGTCATTACTTATATTACAGCGATCTAACTATTATAACTATATACAATATAACTATTACATATATTTAAAATCTAAAGCTTTGTCTTAATTATTAGCAAAACTTTACTTTTAATAAATATTTTGACACAAACAGATCATAGGGGTTAGATAAATGGGCAGAGGGGGCAGGGGACTTGCCGGAGATTTGTTGGAGGGCGAGGAGCGTGCTGGACGTCCGTTCTCCATGCCGTCCACCTCGCTGTCCTTAGTGTCAATCTGAGAGCGAGAGAAAGAAAGAGAGGAAAAAAAAAAAGAGGCATTGGGGATGAGTATGTGCACTCCATCAGCGCTAGCCGCTCTACTCTAGGGCCAGCGAGGGCGTACCTTTAGTGGCGTAACTCGTACCTTGTAGTTGTGAGCGCTGAGATACTTGAAGTGGCCGAAGCAGACGTGCGACAGACAAACCACGATGGTGATGATGAGCACCACAAACGTGAACATGGATGTCGGAGTCATGAAACCTGTCCAGAGGGAAATTTCAGGTACTGTGCTATTAAACACAGACACACAGACACACACACACACACTCATACAACAAACACACAGCCACACAGTGCTCCTCACCTGTGCGTACAGTGGAGAAGAAGAGAAGCCAGAAGAGACAGAGGATGGGCGCGGCCACCACCTGATTGACAGCTCCGGAGTGGATCTTCTTGTCGAGTTTTGAGGGCAGGTAGGCATAGTACATGTTATAGCGATCCACTAAATGCTTTAGCAGCATGTACATCAGGCCTGTGATCAAACACACACACACACACACACACACACACACACACACACACACACACACACACCGAATTACTGACCATCAGACATGCCTTGGCATTAACACAGATTAATATGAATGCATTCGTTCTAATATGTTATTGTTTCTACAGTAACAACACAGGAATTAAACACAGGTGATTGTATAGTAATAATTTTTTTAAAATAAATTTGTCAATATGATTTAGTCTTTGAACTTTACAGACCACATTCCAACAACAGCATGGTCCTGTACATGCATTCTGTATAACATCAAGAAGATCAGATCCTATCTCACTGATCATGCCACACAGCTACTAGTCCAGGCTCGTTATCTCAAAACTGGATTCCTGTAACACACTACTCCCGGGCGTCTCATCCAGCACCAAACCCCGTCAGATGATTCAGAATGCAGCAGCGCTCCTTATGCCACGTCACACCCCCCCCTTCATCTCCCTCCACTGGCTCCCTGTAGCTGCCCGCAGCAAACTCAAAGCCTTGACGCTCAAGTACAGGACCTTGTCTGGAACAGCATCCCCCTACCTCACCACTCTCTGCTTGAACTTTATGTTCCCTCCGCAAGCTGTGATTGGTTAACGTCCGACCCCTGGTAGTGCCTACTTAGCGAGGCACAAGGTCCCTTTCCAGAACCTTCAAACTGAACTGTTCCTCAGTGGCGGAATGAACTTCCAACCTCGATCCAGACAGCAGAATCTGCTACCATCTTCAAAAAACATCTAAAGACCCACGTCTTCCGTGAACGCTTGACTAACCTCTAACTTGTCCCCAGTCAAAAATAAAAGCGTCTGCTAAATAAATAAACGTAAATGTAAGTCAGGAGACACTTTTTCAACATTTACGGAAGGAGTCTCCAGTGTCTGGGGAGAGTTTGGGCTTTCTGGCAAGATGACATTCTCCTTTTTGTCTCATTAGCTTAAGGAATTAGAACTGAGAGGAACTGAAAGCTGCTCGGAGGTATGGATGATGACTATTTGACTATTTTGTTGCTTGTGATAAATAACAGAACATCTGCACAAACTAATTAATTAAAAAAAAAAAATTCTCTTGAATTAGAGGTCTGCAAAACTTTGCACTTTACAGTGCAGTGAAACTCGTAATTAGCAGCCCAGCAGTGGTGTCGTACGGTCTGCTCAACACTGCCGTCATCACCGTTTCAACAAAACGTGTCAGCACAACCTGCTGCATCCTGCTTTAACGCAGAGCCAAATCCTCAACGACCCGATGAGTCATACTGCCGACAGGAAAGGTGTGTGTGTGTGTGTGTGTGTGTGTGTGTGTGTGTGTGTGTGTGTGTGTGTGTGTGTGTGTGGAGAGAGTCATACTGTCAACAGGGAGAAGGGAAAAAAAATGCTATTCCTTTCCGTCACCATCTCCTGGTTTCTGTGAATGAAATTTCACCACAGAGAGGCTATATTTAAACACACACACACACACACACACACACACACACACACACACACGTCTAGAATGACTCCAAACAACAATATCTATTCATTCAACACCTTTTCTTCTTTCGCCCACACAGAAAGGGAGACAGAGAAAGAAAGTGAGAAAAACAGAAAAAGAAAAGAGAGAGAGAGAGAGAGAGACAAAGACGAAGAGAGACAGTGAAAGAAACAGAAAAAGAAGAAAAAAAAAACACAGAGAGAGGGATACAGAAAGAGACACAGACACAAAGAGAGAGAGAGAGAGAGAGAGAGAGAGAGAGAGAGAGAGAGAGAGAGAGAAGAAACACACACACCAGATGCTGCTAATCACACATAAAGCAGCTCGCCAGCAGGAGGCGTTCTCCAAACATGCAGCAATGTTTAGAAATTCAACACCTTTTTTCCACCATTTCAGTGAAGAGGTCAGAAATTGAACAGTGGGTTTGAAAAAACTCAAATATCAGCATTTGCACAAAAGAACTTCAATGAGTGCAGAAAGTGGCCAGTGAGCTGCACAGCCTTCACTCAAGAGCTTTGTTCACTTGCCACTTCCTCACGAATGCCAGTTGTTTATACAGACACACACACACAGAGACGCTGGGCCCACACATTTAGAGGCCTGAAATCCCCCCGTACCGTCGCCATTGCACCATTTCATCAGCCATGTTTTTCATGTTCTCCCTCCATCAAGCTATTTATTCTCTCATTCTCTTCACTGAATTAATCCTCTTCATTCTCACTCATCTTCCTCCCCGTTTCTTACAACATCTTGGCCCTCTTCCCATACCTTCCTTCGCCCCCTTCTCTCTCATTCTCTAGTTATTTCGTTTATCTCGCTCCCATTTTTTCCATTTTAATAGACTGCTTTAATTTTCTCCTCTCATTCACGCTCTCTTTTTGTGAATGGACTGCAGTGTTTGGGGGCGGGGCAGACTCACCGAAGGGCACAATGATTGGGCAGGTGATGCTGTACGTCATGACGACGGTGAAGACGCACATCATCCAGGCATAGGCTGCACCGAACTGAAACTCATAGGCCTGGTGCTGCAAGGTCGTGCACACACACACACACACACACACACACACACACGTTTTATAATCTTTCAGTCTCTCTCTCAGTCTCTCCAGCTTCACAAAATTATATTGCTTCATTCTTTGTGTTTGGACACATTTAAAATATGTTTAAATGCTTGTGTGCAAAAGTTTGTAACCCCATAGCTATTGAATTGAAATATACCTTTATACATATTATACATATTACACACACACACACACACCAGTGTATACATACAAACACACAGCACATAATCAAAACTTGTGAGGGAGGGAGGGAGGGAGAGAGCGAGACCAATAGACAGATGAATAGAGAAAGAGAAAGACACAGAGAGAGAGAGAGAGAGAGAGAGAGAGAGCGAGAGAGAGCAGGAGAGAGAGACAGAGAGTGACAGAGAGAGACACAGACAAAAGATAGTTAGTCACTCTGCAAAAATGTTTTAGCGGGAGCGGTGTGTGTGTGTGTGTGTGTGTGTGTGTGTGCGTCGTTCCCCGAATGTTATACCCGTTTGACATTGCGTCTCTCAGCAGCAGACCGAGCCAGGCACAGACGGATCATGTACATAAGAAGACCCGGAATGCGAAGGAGATCCATTGCGTTGCCGATGAATGCAGACGCTATCACATAGTTCACAAAAAACGCTCCGTTATCAGGGAGGAAGACGCACCTGCAATGCAAGGCCGGGAAATATTAATGTTTTAATGAACACCTGAACAGAATTTTTTTTAAAATTATTTAATCAATTAAAGAATGAGTACAAGAAGGTATATACAGTTTTTTCTTTTTAATCACAGCAGATGGCCAGTGATGTCACTTTTAAAGGTTTATTAAAGAATGAATAAAAAATCCTGAAAAATACTTTTTTTTTTTATCCATTTATGGTTACTAATGTTAATGTTGTGGAACGCCCATGAAACTAGTTAGTTCCTGTTATCACTTATACTATAGCAGCTATAGAGTAAATAGTCGCCTCCAACAGCTTCTGATTTTTTCCTCCTCTCACTTACTGAGAAACTCCTCTGGCCTCAACTCTAAAGCTACAGCTTTACCTTTGCCTGTTACAAAGCACCAACACTCCATCACTCCATCCACTCCATCCACTCCATCCATACATACATGTTAAACATCTCCTCACAGGAAAACTCATTGTATCAAAGTTCGTGAATGATTTGGTACTAGAGAAATGAAAATGCATCAGATAAAGTGCATTAATATAAACCTGTGACTTGCAGCTGCACTACTGTCTGAGCTGCTGTTACAGAAAACTAATCAACACCCTCCAGCCAATCAGGATCACTTTCATATCTTGTAATTGAATAGAAATTGTGTAGAGTATGGACTTTCCCTTAGTCCATTGAAAACACAAGGAAGTTAAAAACATTTGCATTTAAACCAAGTCGACTCCAACAATCAGAAAAACTGACATTCAAATGAGCTTTTTGTGAGTACAATAGTTCTATAAATCATTTTACTTACTCAAATCGGACAGCAGCAACAGCTAGGAACTGTGTGTCGAACAGCCAGCGGAAAAACACATCCAGACTGTGGATAGGAAAGCCAAAATTCATTTTCTGGACTTTTTCCGCATTGATGGAAAGCAAATGATGTAACAGCTGTATTACTTCACTATAACTGCCTATCAATTCAATGTAAAAACAAAACAAAAGAGTAAAGATCAAACTGAAAGCAGCAGAAGTTAAGACTTGATTTAGTGTCTTCATCACACAGATTCAGAAGTCATAAGAAGTCATTTGGTGAACTTGGTCGTACAGATGCGTGAGGTCTTTAAGAAGCCTCATGCTCATTAATTTTAGCTCGGTCTGATTTACTGAAGTAGCTAGAAAGCAAGGAAATAATTATAATCATTGCCGGGGTGGGATTCAATTAATGACTACATTACGGAATTGCATTATTCACTTTAATAAATCTGTCTATTTAGTTATAAACCACACCACTACAGATGACAAATGATTTCCATAATCAGCTGATGATTTACTCGAGCAGTACAACCTTACTGTTTGCATATACAAGTGGATTCGCAGATCCCCGTGATTAGCTTTTAATCTTCAATGTCTGCTTTCTGAGGAAGAGAGAAAGGCAGAAAACCAGCTTTACCTGCTGAGGCCCAGAGATGGCAGCAAAAGGACCATGAAGATGAGAAAAGTGTAGCATTTGTGCATGGTGGTCCGGTTTTCTCCCGACCTAAAACACACAAAGGAGCAATTTATTATTATTTATTTTTTTTTTTTTAAAGGAACTTCTGCACTAAATTCCTCACTTAATCCCTGTTCAAGTGTTCTGAAATATTTACTCAAGTAAAAGGGCATTTAAATACATAAATACAATTTAAAGTTGAAGTACAGCTTCAAATTTTTAAAGTACCTCAAAGTAACTGTATTTTTTTACTTGAAATTCCATGTTTTTCCTACACAATGTACTTTCATACTTAAAAATTAATTGTAATTTGTTACTTCAAAGTAAATGTACATTGTTAAATCAATGACTTGTACTTGTAAGTTTTTTTTTTTACTTCAAATTAATGGCACATAAAGTAACTTCAAAGTAACTACTTTGTTACATAAAACGTACTCTTTCATTTTAAAGTAATTGTCATGTGTTATATAAAAAAAAGTACTTGTATTTTATTGCTTCAAATTAATTGTATGTTTTTGCTTTAAATTAGTTGTTCTTTGTTACTTCATAGTATACTTTGAAGTAAAAAAAATATATACATGATTGTTTAAGTAGCAAAATAAAACTACTTTATCTCAAATCAATTTTGTGTGTTTACTACACAGTCAATACACTTTCTTACTTCAAAATTAATTTTACTTTGTTATCTCAAAGTAATTGTACGTCATTACTTCAAAGTAATTGTATTTTTTTTTACTTCAACGTAGCTGCATGTTTTACTACACAATGTACTTTGTTACTTCAAAATAACTATATATTACTACTGCTTTGCTCTTTTCAGTGTTGTTTAACCAGGTGTCTCCAATGTGACAAGTTTTACCTGCAACCCTCTCCACGATATAAACTCTGTACACTATTCCTACGCATTGATTCCTGTGTANTTCTGCACGTAAGTCAGTACTGTTGGTCATTAGACTGTAAAAACCTATGCTGAAATCTGCATGTGCAGCTCTGGAGTCTTGTGCAACTTTGTGACACATGTTTCTGGAGGACATGCTGAACTTGTGCAATGTTGTCTTGAATCTTGTCACAGTGTGTATATATAGAGTCAGAATGCAACTGTACTTCAGTACATTTTTGCAGTGTACATCTTTACTAGTAAACTATCATAAATATAGGTGAATTTTTCTAATAGTTCTTATGTGGTTAGAATAAAACAAATATTAGAATATTAAACATATTTCTATACATTTTATTACTTACAAGCTTGAAAGATGCTTATTCTAATTTTCAAATAATTGTTGCTTATTTTTACTTTTTGAAGTGATTTTTTTTTTTGGAAATTCTCACCATAGAACAAGATCATTTTAAGCATGAAATTAGTGAAATAGAAATAGTTTTAATATTATATTTTGGGGTAAAAAAAAACAAAAACAAAAAAATCTTAAATCTGGGTGATTTGCATCACACTCCAAATAATGCTAGTATTGCAAGTGAAAAATCTTTTATATATAGGTGAATTTATCTAATAGATCTCATTATAAGATTGCAATATAACAAATATAATAATATTAAGCCTATTTGTAGACATTTTCAATTTCAATCAAGGAATTTCATTGTTCCATTAGGAGAAAATTTTGGTTATTTCAAGCACTTACTATATGTCCATAGACAGGACATATATAGGACATTTATTAATATCCTAATAAATGTTTTATAATGAGATAAAACAATGAGAAGTATAACAAAAGTTTCTCATACTTTTGATGAGAATTATTAGATTAAGAAGAATTGAGAAGAATTAGATTCAAGATATTTTTACATATTTGTGAATGCAATCTTGAATTTTGCCCTAAAAAATGATCTAAAAAAATCCAGATTAACTAATTAAAATAATTGGCAATTTCCACAATAAAGTAAAACCTCCAGAGCAAACATATCTGAAACAGATGTTCATTTTGTAATACAAAGGCCAATATTGTTTTATTAATTACCAAACAATATATTGTGCAGCTGTAAACTACAATAACCAACAATATTTCAAGCCATCATCTAAATTAAAAATTCACTTTTAATGACGATTATAGACTAGTTCGAGGGCAGACCCCAGTAACAGCACTCACTGCTATAACAAAACCAAGATGCACTGCTTTGGTTTACAGTTGGGTTTTGTTACTGCAAGATTTGTCATATTTTCTCCAAAACAGAGCTACCTAAAACAGGCGTCTAGTTTTCTTTCATAAACCCAAACTCTACAGTTTGCCCTTGTACAGTAAGCAATATTGAATATTGTATAATGTGAAAACTGACAAATCTTCATCAAATCCGATTCTGAGTGTAGCCCATTGGCCTCTAGACTCTATCCTCTGTGGCATGACTCCAACTAAAAACCTACAAACAGCCTCTCCATGCCGGAGCCATTTACAATCATGACGATTTGTGAAAACCATGACATGCAAAACCAATACCATGACAACAGGCTTAGTGTGCATGGTGACTAGCATATCAGAATTAATATCACATTACAGGTATCTAATTAACACCTCTCCTTCCATCAGTGGCAAAAAAGTGGCGTGTGGAAGTCTGCATACCGGGTCCAGTGGGCCTCGAAAAAAGCCGAGTAGTAGACGATGGTGGGCAGGAGAGCAGAGAAAGCCCACAGCAGGAGAGTGGGGAAAAACTGGGTGATGATGGGATTCTGGGGAAAAAAAAAGACACAAGAGTGGTGGTTAATAGATAAACTCTTGCTCAAGATGAATCACCGTTTTAATTCCGAGGCATCCACCTCCAGCTCTCCCATCCCACTGATTTCCTGCCAACCGCTGTCTTATGTAAGGCGAGCTACGAATACAACAAATGTATATCTGTATATAGAAAACTATATTTAGCAGGCTTACCCCCACTCCTGTCATCATTTCAGCCTCAGCTCTTCTATACTGCCTACACTCGCTGTACAGGCAGGCTGAACAATGCAGAGTCATGCTTTTAAGCAATTACCAGTCAGTTTCATCAAAGCACAAAATAATAATAATTTGGACTCCTTGCTGGGCATCCACTAAAGTTTCTTTAAAATCGAACGAATTTCTAACGAGATGATCACAGTTGAGAACAGTTCAGACATTTATGACAAGTTGATGAGCGCTCAATTCACATCACAGCTGGCGGTCGGCCAAACTTGGGCACGTTAAGGACTTTCTAACTATTCAGAAGTAGGACCACATGTTGGGCGCAATGTCTCCAGTCACTAAAACCTAAGTGACAGAAGTCACAAAACTGGAAAAAAAGATTTCTTAGCAAGAGGATATTATATCTTCAATATAGTCAGATTCATCTACTATTTCTTTTATAAGGTTACAAAACAAATATTTGATTATTAAGCCCATTAATAGACATTTGTACCAATTTCAAACTTAAAAATTATTGTTCTCTTGGTAGATAATATTTCTAATTTTAAGCATTTATTTCCAGAAAAAAGAAAAATGATCTGCCAATGGAATAAGGAAATTTAAAGCGTGAAATGTGCAAAAGCATTAAAAAACAGGCTGACTAACCTTATATTTAAATTAAAATAACCTCATAGTAAAAAATGCTATATAAATTTGCCCATATTCAAAATACGTTCACTCGCTAAGACATTCGTTTTTTGCCGTGAAGACAGAATTGTGGTTGGGAGGTAAGGAGGTGATCCCAAACTTCAAATAGCAACATTAGTATATAAACTGCAATTTAGATACTGAGCAAAAGCAACAATCGATGACATAATGAAATGCAAGAACTTGTGCCAGGTCTATTCCTCTGTGATTTTAGATCAATTTAAACGTAAATAAAAAAAATTAAGGTTAGGTAGAGGCTTACATTGAGATACTCCACTGGCTTGGTAACGTTAAACTTGTCCATGGTGGAAATGATGATGGCCGGGGTTGTGAGGAAGAAGAGCAGGAGGAAGAGGATGCAGTTAATGATTAAGCAGCGGATCCACCACGAAACGCCTCCCAGAGACAAATGCTCCCTGCAGAAACCGAGAGAATGCTCAGAAAACATTGCAAAAAACACAGAGGTAGGAGGACTGGTTCTCCACCAGAACAGCCGTGGTTCCAGTGAAGACTCAATGCTGCCAACCTCCCCATATGCACAAACTTAAAACACAAACATGCAAGTAAAACATATCTGGTGAGTGATTAAAAGTAAATATCATTCCACAAGTAAATATTTTATTTACATTAACAGTCTTGTATGACTATATCATCAGTCTTAGTGGTCCAAACATTAGCTCACACCGCCTCTGAAACGCACGCTTATGATACACTGATGCCAATAAAAAACGTGTGTAGTGGCTACATGGCTCACCAGCGCACATTCTGGGGGTCAGGAGCGTAGGTTACACTCCAGTTAAAGATGTGAAGACTCTCGCTGAACTGAGAGGAACGTGGCTCCTGATGACACATACAGCCCTGACACTGACACGCGTTAAAGTCTTTCAGGATTCTGGAGAGACGCAGAGAGAAATTTCACAGTGGTGATCCACATTTCTATCTTAGATGTCAATAAACCATTGGAAAAAAAATCAAAAATCAAAATCAACCCCTGGGCATCTGAAGGACGGTGGAAAAACAACACTGACGCACGCTACAGTCACTCACATTGCAGTCATGGCCTCGTTTTGGAAGGTGACGAAAGCCATGCCCAGAGGTTTGGTGTTGACCTTCTCCTTCTCCTTCCTGTACTCCTCCTTAAGTTTCGCTTCCAGCTTCGTGTAGTAGCTCACTGCTTCCTCCTGTAAGAGACGTGTAAAGACATGTCGGGACGGCCTTTACAATACTGCACAACACACTATAATCTGTTACTATGTTATTAGTGTGTATGTTGTGTGTCTGTTACAAGACTATAAGTGTGTATGTTGTGGGTCCGTTACAGGGATGTTAGTATATCTGATGTGTTATAAAGCTGTTAGTGTGTAGGTATTGTGCTACAATGATATCGGTTTGGATGTAGTCTGTTACAAGGCTATTAGTGCGAACACATGGGCAAAAAAATGGGCCAAGTATTAGGCTTTTAATGGTCTTAACAACAACTAATTGGTCAGGAAATTAGCAAGAATTAAACAAATAAATAGATTAATTTAGTATGGGCTAGCTTTGAATGTTTAAGCCTTGTGCGTAAACTTGCAGACAGCTTTTTACAGAAAGAAGAGTCAGTGTTGTTCCATGTTGTTCAATGTTCCTGGCTTCAAAAAGTTGAGGAGTATTTGAAAATGTGTGTGTTAATTTATGTTTAATGCGAGACCAAATATTCTCTGTAGGGTTTAAATCTGGACTAGGCCAAAAACTGATCCTGATGGACTCTTTGGTGGTCTTTGCAGCTTGGGCAGGAGCATTGTCTTGTTAAAAAATAACAACATCTGATCGTCCCTCTCTAGAAAACAACTTTTCAGTTGTGGGAAGCGAGCCCTTGTGCAATATTCTCCTGCAAAGCATTAACTGACTTTTCACAGTGAAGCAGCTCACCAGTAGCAGCAGCTGAAAAAGCTCCCCACACCATGACACCTCTTCCTCCATGCTCAACTGTGGCAGACATGCTTTCACTATTGTATTTCTAACCAGAGATTCGAAGACACCTCTCTGGAGCAGCAGCATGCAATATAAATCGTGACTCTTCACTCCACACAACTCCGCTCAACCACTCAGAATCAAACTTTCCATATTCTGCCAAAAACTGCATTCTGTCCTTAATGTTTTTCTGAGACAGCAATGGCTTTTTAAAACATCTAGCAACAAAACCTGCATTGGAGAACCATTAGATAGCCATTTTGGGCTTGGCCAATGGAGTGTATATGCTTGAAGTGTGTTACAAGGCTATTGGGGCAGGTTGTGTGTTACAATGCTGTTAGTGTTCATGCATAGTCCTACAATGATATCAGTGTGGATGTAGTGTGTTACACACTTCAAACATGTACGCACTTGTATGTTATGTGTCTGTTACAGGGCTATTAGTGTATCTGATGTGTTACGATGCTGTTCATGTATTTGCTGTGTGTCACAATGTTATTAGTGTGTACGTAGTCTGCAACTGTATGTACGCAGTGTGTTCCAATGCTGTTAGTGTATATGCAAGGTGACAATATTAATAGTGCGTGTGGAGTTTGTAGCATCAGTGTATAAGGAGTATATTACAAGGTTGTTAGTGTGTACGTAGTGTGTCACAATGTTAGTAGTGCTACACTGCTAGTAATGTGTAGACAGTATGTTACAACACTATTGGTGTGAGTGTAGTGTGTTACAATGTTAATGTGAATGCTCTGTGTTACAAAGCAATTAGTGTGTGTGTGCGCGTGTTATAACATCATTAGTGTGTATGCAGCGCGTTACAATGCAAATAGCATATATGTAGTGTGTAACAATACTATTAGTGCATAATCAGTGTGTTAAAATGCCATTGGTGTAAATGCAGTGTGTTACAATGCTATTAGTGTGTATGTAACCTGTTACTATTCTATTAGTGTTTGTGCAGTCTGCTACACTTTTGTTGCAGTTTGTTACATGTAATTAGTAATGTATGTAATTAGCATGTGTGTAGTGCATTACTAGCTAGTAGTGTGTGTACAGTGTGTTACAATGTTTGTGTGTATCCAGCATGTTACAGTGCTATTAGTGTTTATGTAGTATGTTAGTGTTATTAGTGTGTATTCTGTGTGTTACAATGCTATTAGTGTTTATGAAGTGTGTAGGAATATTAGTATGTATGCAATGTGTTACAATAAACCCAGATTTTGTTCTTCTTTGACTTTGAATCTTTTTTTTTTGGTGAACGTATCAGAATGTAAAGGTGTGTGTGAGCGCGGTCCTCACCTCTTCACAGCCTTTAATGGCACAACAGCACAAGTGGCCACAGGGTTTGGGGTTGATCATGGTGGGCATGTGTTCCTTTGCCTGCAGATCTGTGAAGAACTTCTTACTACGTTCAGCCTTCTTCCTATACACACACACACACACACACACACACACACACACACACACACACACACGTTACATAAAGGCTGTCGGAGAGCCGCACTGCTGTTCTCATGGATCGGTCAATCAGTCAGAATTAGAACATCAGCAGGCCCAGCTCATTTAGATCACCCATCCATGCACACACGCGCGCGCACACACACACACGCGCACGCACGCGCACGCACACACGCACGCACTTTCCTCCTGACACACTACAAATCGATAAGCCCTTGGCAAGAGATCGCTTCTCCGGGCTTTCCACTTGGCCTGAATGTTCATCAGTGCCTTCTGTCTTGTAAACCAGATAAATACGAGATAGTCCTGTTTTTTTTTTCCTTCAAAGAACAATATTATAATCCAGGAGCAAGCCATGAAAGTCCAAAAAAAAAACAAAACAAAAAAAAAAACTAATCCTAGCAAAAGAAATGTTTTTTTTTTCCTCCCTGTAATCAGTCAATCCCAGGTTTATTTCTATTATATCTTTCTATATCCACTTTTTGGTAGACTTAATATTATTTACTTATTTTTACTCTCTAGCTTTGTGGAAAAAAATAGAATTAGAAATAGAATATATAGAATAAATAACAGATATTTAATCCAAATAATCATTTTAAATGAGTCCATCAATTATGGATTTAATTTTGTGTCAAAAGTTTCAAATAAAATAAAAACCGACATACAAAATAATAACCAAAATTTAATTCTTTTGTTGCAAATGCAAGTAAAAAAAATCAAATCAAAATTAATTTTCAAAAAGATTACTCTCATTTTGCTTTCATTTTTTTCCTATTTGTGGATTTTTCCGACGGAATTTTTTTTTTTTTTTGCTTCAGGAATCTTTGTTTCGCTTCTGACTTTTGGCACTTTTTTTTCTTTTTACAGTGGGTGGGTCTTAGAAGGCGGAGTTCACCTTTAATCTTGGTTCAGCTATTGGTCAGCTGATTTTGGAGTGGGAGGTGCTCTGCAATTTAGCCACGCCCACCCCGTTAACAGAAGAGAGGCTTGTGACATAGTGGAATGAACAGAGCTGAGTGCTCAGTAGCAGGAAAGCCGTATTGTAGTTGCATTAACAAGCTGACAAAAATAATATGAGTAGCTACTGACATCGGCTTCTTATTTGGATTTTCTGTTTCCACCTTAAGAAGGTCCAGGTCTTATGACCTTGTGTCTGTAGATGCCATGAAGTGCACTAATTTTACGTACAGTTTCCTGCACCAGTATCATCTCATTCTCAAAATGTTCCAAAAATCTGACAATTTCAAAAGAAAATAAGTGTACTGTATTGTAGGAATGCTCAGTATGAAAAAATTTAACTGTAGGATTTGTTTTTAATACTGGGCCTGTGAACATGGCATTGGAGACTATTGAATGCAGGTAAATTGTACACTGACTAATCCCTACACCATTCTCTCCATATTCTAATAACAGATTACTCGTATTTTCACAACATGGTCTCACAGGCTCAGTTCACAGGCCCATTATTTCAAAAAAGAAGTCTACAGTAAATTTCGTCATACTGAGCATGTTGAAAGTACATTATATTTCGCTTTATGTCGAATTGTCAGACTTTTCATAATGAAGAGATAACAGGATCAGAATTAGAGAAAAAAGTGGAAAGAGCAAGTCAGAAGAAGCAGCTGGTGAATAAGAACTGCTTCTTAACCGGATGATCAAGAAATGCATCTACAAACAATTCAGTAGCTACCCATATGGTATTTTTTTTTCCTTTGCTGCTGAGCACTCGGGTCTGTTTATCCCACCATATCAGAGGCAGCTCCATCTTAAACTGAGTGGGCGTGGTTGACTTTCAGAGCTCCTCCCACTCCAAAATCTGTTGGCCAATAGAGAATTAAGGTGAACAGCTTCTCAGAAGCAATGCCACGAACACAAAAATTTGCAAATAGAAAAAAAAAAATGAAAGCAAAATGAGAGTGTGAATGAGAAATAATCTTTTTGAAAAATGAATCTTGATTTGATCCTCATTATTTGCATTTGCAAACTTTTTTTCCCCTTTACATTTTGATAATATTTTGTTATTTTTGTTCAATTTTATTTTTTTTTTTTTGGAATATTTGTCACAAAATTAACTTCATAAACAGCAATCCAGGCTTACATAAAGATGTATGAAGTTATTCATATATATATATATATATATATATATATATATATATATATATATATATATATATATATATATATATATATATA
>CM074955.1:5809150-5820975 GCA_037577455.1 Pangasius macronema
CTTGCTCTTGTTTCTTCTTTTGACATTTTGAAGAAGTTCTTACAACCTGGTTACGATCCACCAGTGCGAAGTGTGAACACTTGGAATATTATCCCTGGTCTTAAGATTTTGTTCAGGAGTGTATATGTGTATATGTGTCACATTCCAACGACATGACTACAGTTAGAGAAAATAAGGGGGTGCAAACCTTTGCACTCCTTTATTTTTTCCTGCAAAATGGCCCTGATGAATACTGATGGTCAAAACTACTGTTAAACTTCGATTTTAATCTGGAAAATTGTATTTTTTAAATTGAATTGTCACTGTAATAATGGTTTCTTTTTTCGTGCTCATTTTTCTGCTAGAAACTGCAGAAATGTCAATTAAACCCAAACGCACGGTGAATAATAAAGACAGGCGGCTAAATGAAATGAAAAGACGAGCAGCCACGCAGCTGGCTCTGTCACTAACAGCACGCTCGGCGTAATTAAAGAGGCACTTACTTTATTCGAAATATGGCCGTCAGCCAAGAGCAGAAACCCTGCAGGAAGAGCGGACACAAACGTGAATTACAACCACGTGGGGAAAAAACGTGCGTGTGTGCAAACATACATAAACACAGTTCCCACAAAGACAAAAAACACTGCCTTTGAACTAAGAATCACACAGTCAAGCAAATGAAAGCGTCAGAAAGCACCTAGCTGATACGACTTGTTTGTGTACGAGGGGGAGAATGAGGCGTAATTAAGCTGTGAAGAGTGACGTGGCTGCGTGACCTGCGCTGACCGCATCAAAACCGGCTGCAGGAACAGGATTACTGGAAGAGAGAAACGTCACTGCGCTCTCCGCAGAACCTCCACATCCACAATCTGTGCCACAATTACTCAGCACTTTCAGCTGACGGTTATGGGACTGAATGTGCTTCGTCACACTTTTTTTTTTCCGTTGAAGAAGTCTCTTTCGCTTCCACAGATTTTTTGTTTTTTTTTGGGCTCATCAGCAAAGTGAAAAGTGCAGGATCATCAGCGACATGGTTTATGCACGGAGCTGAAGGACAAGGAAGGACGCCGGGTCCTAGATAAACGCGACATTATATAAACTTATATAGAGTGTGTATCGAGTGTGATCAGTCGTCTGTGAAGGAATCAATTGATAGCAGAGAGAGAGAGAGATAGAGAGAGAGAGAGAGAGAGAGAGAGAGAGGGGCGAGTGTGCTGAGTGAGATTAATTTAGCTGAGCTTTCTTTAGTCTCGGTGTCTGGGATCAAACGCAAAACCACAGGTCATTTAATCAACTTATAACTTGCAAGAATCTATAAATATAAATAACTTGCAACTCGGACACTTATTATTTGTATGCAAGAACATCATATTAAACGTACAATGACCAGCCACTTTAATAGGAACACCTGTGCTCTTGCTCCAATCAACCAATCCTGTCGCAGCAGCGCAATGCATAAAATCACAGGTCAAGACACAGGTCAAGAGTTGCAGTTAATGTTCACGTGGTTTAAGTGTAACAGAATCTGCTGATATTCACACACAACAGACTTTACACAGATCGGTGTGAAAAGATCCAGTGAACAGCAGTTCTGCTCCTTCCTGATGGTAGAGGGTGGAGGAGAATGGCCAGACAGGCTCAAGAAAGCCTACAGTATCTCAAATAAGCACTCTTTACAACCATGGTGAGGAGAAAAGCATCTCAACACGTCAGAACTTGAGGTGGATGATCTACAACAGCAGGAGACCACATCGGGTTTCACTCCTGTCCACCAAGAACAGGAACCTGAGGCTACAGCGAGCACTGATCCTGGACAGCTGAAGACTGGAACGTCACTTTGTCTTTTATCAATCTTCAACTGTCCAGGTTTTTTTTTAAATTTTTTTTATTTCTTAAGGTTGAAAAGACACCACATACAAGTGAGCAAAGATTCATTTTGCTTTATGGCTATTGTACATTTTGGACTATATGACTATAGTCACTCCAGAGCGTCTCCTAAATACGGTCCAAGTAACACTTCATTGGATACTAATGTATAATAACAAGAATGTCTTTACATAATGTTTGTGCTGCTTCCAAATCAATCCATCATAGCCATGAAAAGTTGGCGTCACACTGCAACGCAAACTTAGAGGGTTTTAACTTTCCAAGTTGAACTCACTGGCATTAATTCAACCTGAGATTTTCTCGAGAAACTCAAGAGAACCAGGAATCATTTCTTACTAGCTTTTTACTTCGCTTTTTACCGAACATCACACACACTCAGAGACCACAGCCAAGCCTCCTCTTTCTAATTATGCATTATTTAACAGAGAACAGACCTAAAGTCAATCCCGCTGTCTTTCCACAACCTGGCATGACCCACGCATAGCAAGCCAGCAGCAGAAACAGACAGCTAGTGGGCGAGGCAACAGGAAGAACAGGAAGGAACGATTAGTGAAAGACGCCTTACGTTGTCTCGCTGTTCAAAATCCACGGAGCTGGAGACGGAGGTGAGGCGCTCGTAACGATCTGGAGTTTCTGAATGCAATGCTGAAGCCACGCTGAGACAAAAAGAGAGAGAAAAGGAAAGAAAGTCAGTCAAAAGCAATGGTCAAAAGCACTTACACGTGATTTTTGTTTTTAAAAGCACACAGGTTACGTTTAAGTCATTCTGGAGCACTGAAATGGGACTGAGGAGGCTGGATTGAAACTCCAATCACGCCAATGTAGGTCAAACTTCTTTAAGTGAGGAAAAAATTAAGTATTGACACTTTTGAGGAATAGAAGTGTGTATGCTGGTTTCCCTCAGACGCGTAGTAACTTGTTGTGACCTGGAAAAACCCTTCATATGATGAAATCTTCATATTTTTGACTATATATAGTTCCGAAACTTTCAGTTTAGGATTTCGTCAAAACGCGGCACTCAGTGTGCGAGGCAATCACACTTAGCTAGCATGGTTTTAGCCATCTTTTGGCAGACTGACTGTTTTTACCAGCACGTTTGTTAAACCGGCTCCTAATACAACAGGATCTTTGCAGGAAGAGGCCAAGGCAAGATTAAAAAGTAAACAAAAATGTCACTCCAGTGAAATATGTTCAGAGTTTTTCCAAAGCTGAGGTGTTTAATAGGTGATAAATTTGTCTCTAGGCAGAAAAAAATTGTCCAAAATCATCTCTTATTGAGTATATTATTTGCCTGAATTCAGCTGCAGCAACTTCTGATGGTTTTTCCTAGACCACCACACAACAATACGAATCATTACTTAACTACATGAAGAAAAAAAACAAGTTTTCTGAGAGCACACTGACCAAAGTTTGTTAGCGAGCTAGTATGTGGACTTTGCTTTCCCTAAGGACAACACTGAATCCTGGATGGGAATGTAATCTGTGACGGAGTTTTTAAGCAAGTAACAAGACGGATGACGTGTTTGCCGTCTACGTGTCAACACGTCTGTTCATCCATGTTGTTGTTCTTCTTGTTGTTGCAATTCTCTGATGTCAAGAAGTGAAAATACACATGAAATAAAGGCCACTTGATGTGTGACGCGTTTCAAAAGTATTTTTAAGCCACTCAAACTGACACACGTCCACATTTTAGGAAACATTTAAGTACACAGTGACTTAAAGCATCTAAAGTCTGCGTGTCTTGTTGAGTTTTCCTTTTTTCCCTCCAATGAAGCATCAAACTACATTAAGATGCATTGACATCCTGCATACGGAGATCATACCAGACTCCTCAGTCGCCATTTCATGCAGTTTGCAGCATGTTTAGTGGAAACACACACACACACACACACACACACACACACACACACACACACACTCTTATGTCTGCTTTCTGCTTTTTTGTTAAGTTTAAAAAAAAAAAAAAATTAATTCAAATGTAAAGGTGCATTGGTCAATATTCTTATTATTTTACTGCAGGAACAAAGTACAACATTTATTGAAACACTACGAACAAAATGATGCATCATACACCAGTCTGTGATGGAACCCACAAGAGTGTTTGCAAAATTTACCAAAACAGGCATGTTTGATTAAAACATGGAGGTCAACCATGTTACCCAGGCCTGGGTTTTGGAAGCTCCAACACGTTTTCTTTCTAGGCATACTGAGCTGTTGAATGGTTCAGTAAATTATTTCGGTATGTTTGCATTTTGCATGTTTATAGTATAACGAAACAATGGAAATTTAGCTAGCTAGCTAGTGAACAAATGTGTATGAACTCCGCTGGCCATCATAGATTCTGGCAAGCTGGAGTTAAGATGTCTATACAATGACAGGAGTAAATCAGGGGTGTCCGATCTTCTCCAGAAAAGGCCAGCGTGGGTGCAGGTTTCATTCCAACCAAGCAGAAAAAACACCTGTCTACTGAAAGCCAAGATCAGCTGAAGGAATCAGGTATGGCTCCTGCTTGATTGGAATGAAAACCTGCTAAAAACTGGATGAGATTGTACAATTAGTACAATCTTTTAAAGTTTAGAGCCCCTAAGAGTTGTTTGATTGTCCTTCTGTCCTAAAGTGAAGAGTATACAGAACTTTTTTCATAGAAAGTGTTTTTCCATCAGACAGGGTTCCAAGTATAACCCTTTTTTGGAAGCTCATTAATTAATATTCCTTAATTATCCAAAGAAGCCTTGACAAAAGCTTTTTATCCAAGAGTGCATGTATTAACAGGGTAAGTATATGGTACAAGCTCCAAATTATTGATCATTACTGTCTTCTTAAAATCTAGTCATTTTAAAATTTATTCTTGGTACCTCGTATTATATTTTTAGAGGAATAATGGCCATGTAAGGGTTCACTCGATAATAAAGGGCTCTTAGATTCTTAAAAAAAAGAAGCTTTCTACTAAAAAGGTTCATCCTTTCTGATAGAAAGACATGGTCTTCAGGTACTACATAGATCCTGTTCGCCCTAGAGGAACAACTCAAGAACCTTTTCGAGGAGTGTAGTTAATGCTTTTTAGATTTAGCGATAGTGTTGATTTAAACCTGACGTCCACTGCTGCCGGAGGACGAGGCAGTCACCCGAAATATTTGTCTAGACCAGCAGAATGCTGAAATAAGCCACGAGGACAGCATGCTTCATGGACAACGTCTCCTAACAGCCTAATTTGATTTGGCTGATCCTAGAGAGGACAATAGATTGTCTTATACAGGTTTGTGTTGGGGTGGGCGGGGCTTCCAGAGGTCACTTCTACCACCTACCAATTTCACTAAGCATTCACAGGGAGAGAGGAACCACACGTGGAGAACAATTAATGTAGCGGTGCAGGAAATAAAGTGGTTGGGAAAACAAGTAACACGGGGGCTCTGCCAAAACCTGGCTGTGGTTTACCTTCGTACGGGCTCATAGTTACCCTTTTCCTTTCTCGTACTGTGGTCATTTAGGTCAGACAGGCAGGATGAGAGATACATGTTAGGAGGAACGCACGCGCACACACACACACACACACACACACACACACACACACACACACAAAGAGGCTCTTTTTTCCTTTTTGGTGGGAAAAAAGTCCCCACAGGCTCAAAACTGTCACATATTCCTATGTTTATGGGGACAGTTGTTCCCCACCAAGTTATATTTATTTAAAACACACACACACACACACACACACACACACACACACACACACACCTGAAAGATTAGTAATAAGAAATCACATCCAGAGCATACAGAAAAGCTCAACGTCATACCAGTGCCAACACACACACACACACACACACACACACACACACACACACACACACACACACACACACAGATAACGAAGCATCAGTGGTATGTTAGGAAGGGTCAAAAGGTCAAACACTCAGAGAATGTGCAGCAGACATCAGTGCAACCCTCCCAAACACACAACACACCCTACAGGAGGAAGAAAAGCGTTGTTAGTTCACCAGTTAGCAGATGAGGAGCAGCCCAGGAGAATTAAAGAAAAAAATAAATTAATGAGTGTGAACATGAAGATGACATACTATTCCCGCTCTTCCATGCCGTTGAATCTCTTCTTCTGTCTTAGGAAGAGGAAAAATAAATAGGTGGTTAAAAATGAGATTCTCACACAATATTTCTTTTTAAAATCTCTGAGAATGAGCTGCATCTGAGGAGGAACCATCATTAACACATTTCCAAACACAAGAAAAAAGTACATTTACACCTGACTGTTATTCACACTGGTGTCAGGAAACATCAGAATACAGCAAAAGAGAACAAGAAAGGCGATATGTCAGCTACAAAAGTATTGGCACCCTTGACATGCACCAAAAATTAAAATAAGATAAAATAACATACCTATATAAAACTATAAGCACATGCAATTAGTGAGAAGAGGATGTGGTGTAGTTTTGGTATCTAATAGGTATATAGGTATCTATTTTAACAAGTGCTTTCTTTCCAAAAGGGTAAAATGCCAGTTTCATAATTAATAGCACCCCAACATACAATATTTAATGGATATTCCTATTCCTATTCAGAGAAGTCTCTTCCTGTGATGTCTAACAACTCTGCAGAGAAACTGGGATGCTTAGATAGTATATATATATTCTTATCTTTGTGCATGTGGATGTCCAGCAATGATTTCTGCGTTGATCTGGACAACGGAGGTGATGATTCGGTTATCTACATTCCAGTCTTAACCTCCTGCTGAGGTGTTTTTCTTTATATTCATTACCCTACTTGTGTAAATTTACAGCCATCTCTCCGTTTTGTGCTGAAACAAGTTCGTTTTTCAGATTGGGAGATTTTACGTGTGTGCACCTTTCTATTTAAACCCCAGAGAAATAAAAATTATTTGCACTCCGAGTCTCGTTTAAGCTTTTCAGCAAAAATACTAGTAAGAAAATAGCTGAGTAGAAAACTTGAATCATTGTGCGTGCAATTCCTTTTGCACTATTGCTTCAAGGGTGCCAATAGTTCTGGAGTTGACTGGATACACAACTACAATCTGGGATGATTCAGGTTTGACATGAACCATTATATCGCTGTTACAAAACAACGTTCAACTAATTCGGATCATGTACAGTAGATCAGCGACAGGCTATAAACATCAGGAAACTATTAAACATGTTTTGTACAAATATTCTGCTAAAATGCAACAGTAAATACAGTAAACACAGTGTGCTGTCAATCAGTCATGATCTAATGCATGCACTCATCCAGTTATCCCAAACGTCTTACACACATTGGACAATATCGGTACAAAAATATAGCAGGGACAAGAACTGATGAGATGGACAGGAAGGTTGATGAGCTCTACGGATGTATGGATCTGAACAGAAAATCACTTTTCCGTGGGTTTTCATGAGAAAATATCAATTCCGTGTTTCTCAGGGATCAATGAAACATCTTGTATGTTCTCCACAACGCTACATGAAAAGGCAACCAACTACAGGAAAGAATGTAATGTCATACAAGCACTACAGCGTTTTCAGGGATTTGAACATCAAGTAGCGTGTAGCAGATATGTAATGAGCACTTGTTCATGTAACATGTTCTGTAACGCTGTACACCACGTTTTGATCTTCTTTTACCCAGACAGGGGAAGGGGGAGGGGGAAGGGGAAGGGGGGAGGGGGAAGAAAGCAGCGAGCTCTCAAATGTCACCAATTTGAATAAAAATACACAAACTGAGTTACACTCCGAGGTGTATCTTTAACAGTCGACACTTATGTAAATCACACGATGTTTCATTACCGCAACCAGAGATCATGACAACGCAACTACAAGTTCCATACTGTAGTGCACAGCAAAGATGCTAAAGTCATGCTAAAATTCACAGAGAATAACCTTCACTTCATGGTCTTATGACCTTAGTGTGTGTTAAACAGTTTGGTTCAGTCAGCAGGCTGTGTTCGACATGATATGCAACACACACACACATACACACAAAATAGCCCTGTTTAGAGAAACGGAGGGAAAAAAAACAAACACCTTTTTGAAATTATGCAGACTAGCCATTAACGCTAGTTAGCTTGTTATGCACTATGTGCACAATATATTTACCTTAAAATACTGTTCTGAAATTTAGGCAGTTCTCGAATGCTTTTCTGTACCACACTCATTTTTAGCTTTAACCCCCCAAAAATATTTTGGGTCACAGAAATTTGATAATACTCCACACAAAAACAAGATAATTCTGAGGTAATGACATTCACTAATGATATTTCTAGCCATGAAGCTGTATATAAAACTCTCTTACAGATTGACGACGTGAACTGCACTTAGACACGACTAAAACCTTTATACAAAATCTGTGTATACTGATAGGATACTGGTGACTTAACTCTGAATGCAAAGTTACCGGCAACTTGACTCAGACTGCAAAACTCGTGATTTGTAACTCAACTCTCCCGCAAAGCTTGAGATAAGCAACTCAACTCAGACTGAAAAGCTTATAATTCATGACTCAACTCTCTCTGCGAAATTAACGACTCCCAAATCACCTCATGCTACAAAGGTTAGGAATCGGGACTCGACTTTAACTACAACGCTTCAGACTTGTGACTCCATTCAGACTACAAAGGTTATGAATCGACCCTAACTGCAAAGCGTCAGACTCGTGACTCGGGTCCGACTGTGACGCTTGAGATTTGCGACTCAACTCACTCTGCAAAGCTTGCGATAAGTGACTCAAATGACTCGACTGACTGCAAAGCTTACGACTCCCAGACTCCGAAGGTTATGAATCGTGACTGGACTCTAACACCAAAGCTTTAGACTTGTGACCTGACTTGGACTGCAAAGCTTACCACTCAACCTGGGCTATGAATAGACTTGAACTGCAAAGCATCAGACTTGTGACTTGACTCCTACTGCAAAGCTTGCAATTTGCGACTTTCTCCGGACCGCTTATGACTGGCGACACTGACCACACTGACCTATGACTCATGACTCGCCCACCCCAAATGGATAATGACTTTGTTTCACTGGATGGCCGGAGTCTGCATGTAAAGCATCTCATGCCAGAATAACTGAAAGAACTTAACCAGTCACTTAAAAGACACAAGAAGAAATGTATCTTTATCAGTTAATATAAATTAGTGCCCTCACATAGGCTAGTTAAAACAGCAAGCCAAGGTTGTTTCAATATGTATGCCAGTTGCAACACAATAAAACCCCATGCTTTGGGCCAAGCTGTGGGCCTGCTATGTGAAAACAGAATGTTCCTGCATGCCAGATCAAAATAGCCAAAGTCTGAGGCCCTGGGGCTCAGGACATACTCATTTCCAGTAGCATCACTCAACAGCACAGATAGTCGATATCCAAATGGCCCAGTTTGGGGCATTCAAGGCCCTGCACTGCACTGCACAAGCCGGAGTGCTGGGAAATGGGAGAGATGGAATGTGCATCCATAATAAAAGGTATTATTTTAAAAACAAACACACACACACACACAAAGGATATCACACTGTAGGGAAAAGTACAGCATGAACATATCCCTTGTTTCCTTTTCAGGAAGATATTAAGGAAGTATCATCATGGGGCCAGCTGTACTAGGGAACACTGCTTATTGTAGATGCAACAGTTGTTTACCTTTATAACAAGAATGAAATAAAAGACCCATAATTCACTGTGATAACAGTGATTGACTCATAAATCATCCTTTTATTTATGCTAATACTCTTTTAAAAAAATCTACACGTGAATTCATCAAGAAACTTAACACACTACTAATCTGGTCAGGAGTCGGGGCTATTTAGTTAGCCAGCTAGCAACGAACTGCTGCACTGCTAGCACAGTTTATATCATCAGTGAAAGAACAGTAATGTGTCAAAATTTACCAAATTATGAAAAACATTCTTTTCGTTTACTGTTGTTAGTAGTAAATAATAAGTAAATAATAATAATAATAATAATAATAATAATAATATTAATAATAATAATAATAATTATTATTATTATTATTATTATTATTATTATTATTAATAATAATAATTATTATTATTAATAATAATAAAAAATATTATTATTATTATTTACTTATTATTATTTTTTAAAAAGGTTAGATAGTGCAAAATAAATAGTATACTTTTAGTGTAAAAGTTTACATCTTGCATCAGCTACTACCATTTTTCTTTCATTACTGTCTCAAACAGCTTTCATACCATAATTATATTTATTTTTAAATAAAATAAACTCTCCTAATAATATTTAGCATGCTGGTTAGCATAGCAAGAATGTTCTTCCCTTAAACGCCATTTCGTTCTTCGCATTCTGGGTATAGAGAAATCCGTCATTTCGACAAAATAAAATCGAAAACCAAACATGGATAGAATAATTATTATATTAGTATAAAATCAGATAAAAATCACAGCAATAGCTTTATGAGAAAGCCCATAAGAGAATTATTAGTCCCATGTGAAACATATTGTGCTGCTTTCAAACAAAGAAATGAAAGAACCCAATCAATAAACACTTACGGTTAAACAAGGTCAAGTCTTCCGAGCCAATAATAGCCCAAAAAAAAAAAAAAAAAAAAAGGAGGAGATCTTATTACAAGGTATGTGCAAAGTTATGCAACTGGGTGTATCTTTGGCTCGGCTTATTTCTGGGTGTATCGATAAGCAATAAGACCGAAGCATTTTCCACAGTGCAAAATGATATGCAGAGAGCCGGGCTGCTGGATATTCTTGGTGCTATTTGCCCGCTTGCACTGTGTGTGCGCGAGAGAGAGAGAGCCAGAGAGAGAGAGAGAGAGAGAGATTGCGTGGGTTCTCGAATGAATCACCCTGCACAGTAACAACAGAAATCCTGGGAGTGCAGAAAATATGCGCACTGCTCGCTGGAGCAGATTGCTTCATAGAACAGATGGCATTTATAATGGCGGCTTAATTCGCTTCCCTCCTCCTGCCAAATCAGTGTCAAGAAAGCCGTGCACTGGAGCTTCTGGGGCTCCGTCATCCCCGCGCAGAGGATCGAGATGGCAGTGTAAAGGGAAGGAAAGTGAAATCTCAAGGCTTGGCGGTGAAAGGCACAAAGGAATGAGTCAGGAGAAGGAAGCACAACATGTCTGCAAGGTTGTTTTCGACACTCAAACAAGTTCTCTCCAAGGCTAATGAAGAACGGGCTGGTAGAAAATGTGTCAGCTGAGTTACGCCATCATTATTGATCAAGAAAAAAATGTATTTAGAAAAAAAAAAAAAAGTCATCTTAATTGCTGTTAATATATGGGTTAATTTGGACTTGTTGTAATTGAGAGCAGTATGACCAATGCTCACAGGAAAAACACACAGAATGGGATGAACAAGTGAGAAGTGAGATGTGAGAAGTGAGACTGGGGCTGATTTCTTTCTAACCCAGACTGTAGACTCACGCAGCCTTGTTAGATGAAACGCTCCCTACATTTCACTTGCACTGTAGTTTTATGTAATTTATCGAATTCCACTTCACCGACACATTCCATAGTACCTATATTCAGATTTAAACCTAAACAGAGTGTGGCCTTCAGAAATACCAGTGATTCATACACTATATGGCCAAAAGTATGTGGACACCTGACCATCACAGTCAGATGTGCTTGCTGAGCATCCCATTCCAGATTTAGTGTTTTAACTTTGTTAATATTCTTGACAATTATTTGTGGCAAGAGTTTGTGGAAAGTCTACATGTTGCTGTGACGATCGGGTGTCGGGTGGCATATTGGCCATATAGTGTAACCTTTAGTGGCTTTTTTTTTTTTGGTAATTCCCATTCATACAGGTATTATTTATTTGTACCTGTCTGTGACATTTTCAAACAAATTTATTCGAGTCTATTTGCAAAATGTAAAGGAGTGGCGCACACACACACACACACACACACACACACACACACACACACACACACACCTGAACAAAATCTTAAGACCAGGGAAAATATTACAAG
>CM074955.1:5821075-5835180 GCA_037577455.1 Pangasius macronema
GTCTTAAACTTTTGATCAGCTGATGAACAGCCTGTTTGAGTTTAAATGCAGTTTTCAATAAATTGCCTACTCTCTTTGTTTGTCTCTTGCTCTTTTTTCTTCTTTTGATATTTTGAAACAGTTCTTACAACCTTATGATCCACCAGAGCGAAATGTGAATACCTGGAATGTTTCCCACGGTCTTAAGATTTTGTATATAGTATTAATATCTGTATTTGTATCTGCTTGAATATATTATCTGTTCAATCTGAATAATGTATATGGATTCAGTTATATCCCTAGCATAAGTGAAATTAAATAGTAGAACAACAAAAATGGAGACTAGTATTAAAACCAATCAAAAAAAAAAAAAAAGTTGCCGAACTGCAAGCACAGCTGTTTCAGAAGACACACAGCATGATTACAGACTGGAAACACTTGACCTAAATCATGAACGATGCTGCCTGCCTGTCTTTCAAGGAGTGTGTTCCTGTGTGTATGCATAACAGTTTTATGTCTGTTATGAGACCCCTAAGAGGAGCACTTCCATATTCAAGGCTTGAGGCTTGAGTGTTAAGTTTCATGCAGCGGAACATGATCCACACCTTTGTTGTGAGCATGAAAGAGAAGGCAGTGAATAAAGTTCCTACTTGTAGTTTTCGGAATAAAAGCTAAACCCACATTGCAAAAGATGTGCAACAATGATTTCTGCAGTGATTCACAGTGTGAGGATGTTTCTTCGCAGGGAAATGGGCTTTCTTTAGCAGAGAAAGCTTAGCACCTGTAGATGCACAAAGTATGAACACATTACTGTCTGTGTGGAAATTTGTACATTCCATACAGTTGAGGTCAAAAGTTTACACCCCCCTTTAGAGAATCTGCAAAATGTTGATTATTTTACCAAAATAAGAATATGATGTGAATAAGATATTTCACATAAAAGATGTTTACATATAGTACACAAGAGAAAATAATAGTTGAATTTATAAAAACTTCAAAAGTTTACATCCACTTGATTCTTAACACTGTGTTGTGACCTGAATGATCCACAGCTGTGCTTCTTTGTTTAGTGCCTGCTGTTCTTCAGAAAAATCCTTCAGGTCCTACAAATTCTTTGGTCTTCCAGCATTTTTGTGTATTTGAACCTTTTCCAATAATGACTATGAATTTGAGATCAAGCTTTTCAAACTGAGGACAACTGAGGGACTCGTATGCAACTATTACAGAAGGTTCAAACGCTCACTGAAGCTCCAGCAGGAAAAAAAAGACTTTGAATTTGAAGATCAGGGTAAATTTAACTTATTTGGTCTTCTGGGAAACATGTAACTATCTTCCGTAGCCTCTGAAGGGCAGTACTAAATGGGAAAAAAAAGATATTTAGGCAAAAGAAATAAAATGTACACATTTCCATTCTGTTCAAAAGTTTTCACCCCCCCAGCTCTTCATGCATGGTTTTTACTTCTGGAGCCTCTGAAACTTTTGAATGGGGTCATTTTTATAAATTCAATTACTATTTTCAATTCTTGTTAATAAACAATAACATGCATTTTGTATGATCCCTCTTATCTTGGTAAATTGATTAACATTTGACAGACTCTGAAAGGGGGATGTAAACTTTTGACCTCAACTGTACATGTTCACATGGGTTTCCACAGGGTTCTCCAGTTTCCTCCCACCTCCCAAATGCTGATGAATAGCTGGACTGACGACTCGTAGCTGTGAAGTGCGTGTCAGCTGGTGGCCCCACCCAGGGTGCATTCCTGTATACTCCCGGGATAGACTCCGGATCCACCGCTTTCCTGCAAAGCGCTTACTGAAGACGAATGAATGCTATAGAGATTCTGATGGATATTGACTACATAATTAAGCGATAACAGTTCAGGTCACTCTCTGCAGTTCGGGAGCGATGTTAATCCAGCCTGGTCAAGATGTCATGCACAGACTCAAATGTTGCTATAGCAACAGTCTGGTGCAAACAGGAACAACCAAATCCCCTTCCATCTTTTCTGCCTTACAAAAGAATCTCTGACAGCTGAGCGCATCTCAGAGTAATAAACGTTATGAATAATGTATTCTCGACATCCTCATTCCATACAGCAACTTCATTGTCACAACACAAGGTTTGTTACACTGGCACGCACGTGCGCGCGCGCACACACACACACACACACACACACACACACACACACACACACCCTGTTTTACTGGTCTCTAGAGCTTCAGTGCTATGGATACAGATGGCTGCAACAACACGCTGTAAAGAAAAACAAATACAAATTTGACACAGACGGAGACATGAGATTTCCTTCCTCAGATCTGGTCAACACAGACGTGTCTGAGGAAACACCAATGACACCAATTCAGCACTGGATACACAGACGTGGACAGGAAAAAATAAGGCACAAAATTAAGCAAGAAACAAAACACAGCTGGTCATGTGACCAAGAAACCACAAAGTGCAAACGCCTCTATCCATGACAGAAATCTTAAAACTACAGCTTTACCTCTGCTGACACTGGAGACTCCTTCCGTAAAGTTTCGATAAACACGTCTCTACAGAAAACTTACAAGTCTTACAGTCTGCCATTACGTTAGAACGAGCACATTAATATAAATCTTTGATTTGACTGTCAGAGTTGCTGTTACAGAAAATGATTCAACACATCCCAACCAATCAGAATCGAGAATTCAACAGTGCTGCGGTATAAATGAATATAAATATGGCTTGGTGATAATTAGGATTAATCTGTGTCTGGGATAATCAATTTAAACAAATATTGGCTACTCATGTGTGTAAATGAATAATAGAAGCTTCCTTAGTTTTATTTATGTGAGCACATGCCAATCAAACGACTACAAACATTCAACTTCAAGAGTAAACAGCTATTGTCATGTTATACCAACCTACACAGTGAAAGGTAACAAAGATAAAGAAGAAATAAGGCACGATGTGGCAGGAGCTGCAAAAACCTTTAAAAAGAGCAGGACAGGAGGTTTGGTTAGCAACCCAACATCACGTTCCAGGGTACACATCCATACCTGTCAGCGTCGGTCACGAGAGCCAACCTGCCGTAATCCCACGCCAGCTTCCGCAAGATGGAGAAGACGAAGAGAAGTACCTGTGGCACAAGTGGAGACAAAATAAACGTCAGGGCCTTGAAAAAAAAGCACCGGACCAGTAAAGAAATGAATCATGGAGATAATGATAAACATTGGCTTTTCATCACCGGTCACACAGCACTATAGTATTGTCACACACAACGGTGTAACAATGCTGACTAAGCCACATTCAGTCCTTCCAGGAAATTTACACCGACAGCCAGGTCCAAGTCCAAGTCGTGATCGTCAGCAGGAATGTGGGACAACATTACGGAGAAGCATTATTAGGTTACGCTCTGTCCTTTCATTATAGTGTGAAATGTCCAACCACCTTTTTGCCCTGTTTAAAGGCTAAAGATCAACTGGGTGAGCAAGGCCACATGTGGGTTAATGCATTGCTCTTGCATTTAGCAGCATCTTTTTATCTACTACATACGCACACAGAACGCTGGCTATCTGAGGAACTGGGTTTCTGCTAGAGGGACTACAGCTCCTGATTTCACCACCAGGTCCAAAATAAGCACTCCAAGTCTCACAAACTGATTTCCTAATTTCCACCTATGGAATCAGGTTGTTTTTAGTTTCTATGCCACACAGAATCATCAGCAGTTCTTCACTCGTCCCTCTCTGGGAACCCTTAAAATAGGTCTATGTCGAATCCTACAACAAAGCTTTTCTTTATTAGAAAGACTTCCAAGTATTTTAAGGAAATTCTATTCTAAGGGTTTTCCGTATTTCCAGGAAGCTTATAGGTTTCTGCTCCAGATCTGGTACTCCTCTGAGGACCAGGAACTACTAGAGTGGAGCCTGCTGCACTGAATAATGGATTAGTCAAAATGCAAGTCTCATTGACCACACAACTTGTTTAAATCACCTTAAAAAAAAAATTGAAATAAAGAAATAAAAACAAACAAACAAAAAAACAGAACTTGTCCATTTACTCAAGAACCAAAATTTAGTAAAAGTACCCATAAAGACACTTAAAACACAATTCCTAATAAATAAATAAATAAATAAATAAAACACAGTGAATTACTTATGTTATAGTAGAATATATGGCAACAACAGGAACGAAACAGTTTCAAAGACATTCCACAACATGAAATGCAACTGTAAATGGATAAAAATTGCACTGTGTTCCTTTAACACATAGGATAAATTCAGGAAATAATTGCTGGCAAACTGCAGCAAATCATTATTGTAAAATTATGTATTTTATATTAATAAAAAATTGTAAAATAATGTCAGGATGACCTCGCCACCAATCATTGATTATTTTCCTAAAACAGCATGTCCCCCAACCCCCACCCTCCCTAATAACTGTTTAATACCTATATATATATATATATATATATATATATATATATATATAAAAATATAAAAATGTGACCCTTTAGACCTTTCGATTCTCCAAGACCACGCTCTTATGATGCCATGATTCACTCCCAAAAAAACATTACATATTTCAAAAAAATTAGAAAAAAAAAAAACACCCAGAATGCTCACCAGGAAGCACATGAAGTCGAGAGCAAGCACAGTGGGCACTCCTCCGAAGGGTAGGCCCTGGAGCACGGTGCTGCGGATCCGCGCCGAGTAGCAGTAATCTTTGGAGCTGTTGTTGAAGCAGCTGGTCTGGCCCACACAGGGCGGGCCCCCAAATATCCTCACCATCACGAGCAGACGAAAGGGTTCACTGTCGCATCCTGCTGCAGAACCTACAGACAGACAAACAAGTGGGTTTCAACAAGGAGTCAAAACGTAAAAGAACGTGGTGAATCCGACCTGGTTGAAATGAAACTCATTAAAGGCATTCAATCACCAGAAAACTGCTTTGGTATCACTCTTCGGATTCCTGGCACTGCAATTGTTCCACAGAGGTCACTTGAGGTTGAGCTAAAAGTGGACGATAAATCAGAACCCCACCAAACACCTAGTATGTTATTTCCAATATCACTACACACATCCTACTACTGTCACTTCAGCCATCACAGACCAATTAGCGGCGATGAAAATCACATCGGCAAACGTGTCGCAGCTAAAGTGCAGCCTCCCTAAAGGAGCAATTATCTGAGGATGACTTTTCCATCTGACGCAATGGAACAAGGTGGCCCTACAGAGACGGTGTCGAACTCAACGCACCTGAAAAACCTCACTGGAAGACGGTATTATCGTGTCTTATTGGCTATAGCACTTTTACTGGACAATGTTTGATACCAAGCCCGAATCCATGACTTCCGATACACTGGCTGAGTGGCCGTATCGGTTTCCCATCATGTAACACTAGCTGTTAGAGGAGGAGGATTTTTCTTGAGGTTATTATTATTATTTTCTACACAATAACAACAACAATTCAATTTGCAATACACTATTATTTAAAGTTTAAGCCATATTGCTCATTTTACATTAAAATGTGTGCAGTTTTCCCTCACAAGGTAAACTATTAAGCCTGAGAGTTGACTAATAATGCTATGCAATGTATATGGGACCAAGGGTGCCAATACTTTACGCTTAGTGAAGAGAAAGCTATGTTTGAGTGCAAACTTTGTCAGAAGTCTTTAAAATACAACAGAAATACAAGGAGTTATTAATTTTGTGATCATGTAGTTCCAAAGACATCATCACGACGACTCCATGTCAACTGTGTTTGACCAATCAGTGTTCGGTACCATTTCTAGCTCCGCCCTTGATTGCATAATACACAATTGAAATTGAACCCTAACTGAATGGTTATGAGATGAAATCCACAAAAACAGAAATTGCAATTTAAAAATATCCAGTCACTGCACATCATGTGAGGACTGATTTGGACATATTTTCCACAAAATGTAATACACACCACCTTCTGCTGGCTCCACCCCTTCCGCTATGCTAACTTTTTAAAATATTCCATACTTCATCTCTTGGCAATTTTAGTACATCAGCATATTAACAGTGCACTACTCACCAACGTCATGTGAACATACAAGGTGCACTAAAAAGAAATGAAAGACATAACTGATCTATAAAATGGTCTTCACACTCACTGAGTTTTAACAAATTGTGGTAGCTAATATTTATCCTTAGTACAGTGCCAACTCCTATTAAGGCAGTTACTATACACAAGGACATCAGACTGAACCAAGAAAATAGATTATCTGGACATACACTGAACACTGATTTGTTCCAAGATACAAATACATATAGATTTTTTTTTTAAAGAAGAAAGCTTGCCAGAAAGGTACACAGTGTATCTGGTTGAGATTTAGAGGTGTGCATTGGGACTGGGATCTTGTGGGATGCAACAACAAAAAAAAGCTGTACGAGTAGGAGGTTTTTACTTTCACCTGGCACAAGCAAGTGGTCAAATACGAAGCCCAGATATGAACCATGTTCAATGGGACCATGTGATGCATTTACAGCATCCTTAGTAACTGCCTGGTCAGGGTTGTGTTGGTTTGAACTAGGCTGAATTAGGTTGCTAGTTTGTTTATATTTCACTCACTTCTGGTTTAAATCTGGGTACAGATATAGATTAATATTATGCATTAATATGGCCTTAATGGAGATATTAGGAAATAATAAACCTGCATTTCCTGGGCTTGGCTTTTGGACATCATGCACTCTGACCCCACCATCTGGGCTTGAGCTTAAAAATGCTTCAGTAAACAGAAACACAAGCTTTAAAGGAATATGATGATCAAAAGGGGAGTTCAGGAAAAGTGAAAGAATGCCAGACACAATGGCAAATGCAAAGTAATGATTACTCAGACTGCAGAAAAGGCTGAGAAGGACAAAGACAGAGTAAAAGAGAGTAAGAGACAGGGAGAGAGACTGAGAGCAGGAGAGAGAGAGACAGAGAGAGAGAGAGTGCGAGAGCGAGGGAAAGGTGGAGGAGGGTTGGCTGCAGTAGCACTGCAGCAGATGGCTCTGCTAGACCAGCCTCCACACTCCCACAGTCCCAATGACAGCGCAGCCAGCCTCTGTTTCCATTCCCTCCTCCCTCTGATAGGCTCAGAGCACCAACAACGCAACAGCTGATCCCCAAAATAATCCCACCAAGACACGACCGAGATCCGAGGACTGATTCGGTGCTTGGCACTTGTCTCGCCACGGCAAAGCCTCATGATAAGGATACAGGTTTGGGGGTGGGGGGGGGGTGCTGTTACCAGGGTGACAAGAAGAGAAAGATGCAGTTGAATCACTCTCTAGAACAATGAATCATATTTACAAATGACTCAAAGGACCTGACTGTCTGGTTCTTTAATCTTATTCCAGGGAAAACCCAGTCTCTAAATCAAAGGAATGCCCACTAGGAAATAAGAGTCACAAATGTTATTGTCTTTTGACTTTTAGCACACTGATTAAAACGATTAATTATACAATTTCTGCATAGAATAATTGATTCTACAGGCTTGAGAAAGCACTTCAACTGGGTGTTTAAGATCTTCAGTGTATCAGAATAAAGAAAAAGGCAGTTTGTCTGGCATTGGTTTTTGTTCCAGCTGCCTTTCTTTCAACAGCATATCTCAAATCTCAAACGCTTGTTTTAACGCAAGCTACAGATTCACTAGCAAAATTCTTTCGCTAAACTGCCTCCAGTAAGTCAGTAAACTGAGATTAAATCTCCTCCAATCTTCCTAGGAACCCACAGAACAATGCTAGAACCGGTTTTCATTTTGCTCGTCACCAAGAAAGTGTTTACATCTTCGTAGCCTCAAGCATTCAGGAGTCACGGGAGTTTGAGTTTTTCCCTTGCCAAGGTGACGCACCTTTCTCAGTGTGCCACCACACCTTTGCTTCCATGGTAAAGATCACGAGAAGCTGGTTAGACCGAGATGCAGACTGCTGCGAAGATTGAACTTGATAGCCAATCAAGAAAAGAAGAGCATGTGAATGTGCGAGACTGCAAGACGCATGTGACATTTTTTCCTTAAACGGTTAAAAAGTAAGCCGTGTTGTTGGTTAAGGAAGAAAAATTGTAAGTGTTGGCAAAATTGTTGCTGTTGTGTAAGAGGAATAAAACACTTTGTGATGTCCTGTTGTAGGAAAATAATCAACACCACCCCTACGTTGATTATTTGCCTATTACCGCACACCCCCAAGTGTTTAATTCCTTACTTACACAACATTCCTTTCACTCTCATCATAAATGGAGGCAAGGAAAACTGCAAATGATTGCACTGATGAAGCCATAGTGGATAAATCCTTATTCTCAACGATCTATAAAATAATGCTTTAAGTTTGGTTTCCTTCAGCCATTGTGTTATACACTGTGCTTCTGTTATCATATTGATGGAAATGGATCCCAAGTTTATGTCCTGATAATAATCTCAAAAGCAACTTTCTGCATCAATTCCGTTTATCCAATAGAATCATATTAGACTATACAGTACAGTGCAAAAGTCTTGGGTCATAAAATAAAAATCTAACAAAAGGAGTGCCTATGACTATTGCACAGTACTGTAAATCAGAAACAACCTCAAGCCCAGATCAGCTCCCAAAAAACTATAAAATATGGATGGTTCAGCAGCATCAGCAGGATTCTGGCTGGTATTGACAGAACGATGGACTCTAATGGATACTGGCAGATTTTATAGCATCGTGCACTACGACAGTGAAGGTGGACGCCAAAAACAACAATCGATGCCTGCAATACAAATGTACCAGTTTTAAAGGAATACAGTTCAAGCGCATCAGGATAAACGTGTTATACTGAAAAGTGTACTAGAGCCATCCATCCATCCATGCAACGCAACCAAGCAGGAACACGACAGCAGCCAACAAACTTTTGTCATGGCACCTTTCACGATGTACAGAATACACACATGTACTTTGAGCTGAAACATTTGGGGATGCGATATATATTTTTTCTATTTCAAAATTATTGGCACCCCAGCAAGTGACATCTTGTGTAGCGTTCACCGAGTGTCCTCCCATAATGTCTAACAAGGTTTCACGGTTACGTTTACGGCATTTGGCAGACGCCCTTATCCAGAGCGACTTACAAAAGGGCTTTGAAGTTTATACCAATAAATACCATTCTGATACTGGTTCGCTAGGTCACGAACTAGGAGTACCACCAGTCCAAAAACTCTGTTGGGGACGTAATATATAGAAGCAAGCACTCAAATAATACAATTTATTTATTTATTTTAAGTGCTAATTTAAGTACTTTATGGAGAGGTAAACCCTTAGACATCATTTCAAGACTGCCAGTGACTCAGCTGTTCGGACATCTAGGGGAAGTTCATTCCACCACCTTGGTGCCAGAACAGAGAAGAGTCTCGATGCATGCCTTCCTTGTACCCTGAGAGATGGTGGGACCGGTCAAACAGTGCTAGAGGATCTTGAACTGTCCTATCTACAGAACATTTGAAACTTAAGTGACTTTGGTACTTGGGGGGATGATGGCTTAGTGGTTAGCGCATCTGCCTCACAAACATTTCCTCAGAGTGCTCCAATTCCCTCCCCCAGTCCAAAGACATGCATTGTAGGCTGACTGGTATCTCTAAATTGTCCATAGTGAGTGAACGTGATTGTGCCCTGAGATGAGTTGGCACCCCGTCCAGGGTGTCCCCCTCCTTGTGCCCCTGGGATAAGCTCCAGGCTCCCAGTGACCCTGTGTAGGATATGAGGACCAGAAAATGGATGGATAGACTGACTTTGGTACTTTTTAAGATTCCTTTAGTGACCTCATCTAGCAAAAAATCTTGCAACTTTCTGAGGAGCTGCTGGTAAATGAAGAGCAGGTTTGCTCAACTCATGACCAGTGTGTAAAGCCTGAACGAGCTCCCAGTCATCAATCGCTGATCACCATTGTTCCCAAAGACCAATCACTGATGACTGATTACTACTGCTTGTCTCGCATGCACACACATCTTTGTTCTTGGCTGTATACTCTCTTCTTGGTGATATTTACAGTAAATCAGAGAGTTATACCATCCATAACCATTTCCATATCGCAACTCTTCACTCATCCTTTTGTCTGTGTTTTTGATAGAAATTATAGAAGGTTGAGGTTCCATAACCAAAGAGGACTTCTTTCTATAAGACGTAAATAATAATTTATTTTCTATTTTGATAAAACTCTATTCTAAGTGTCCTCAGAAAATCTTTCCTCATCATGTAACACATTTTGATATGCAAATAATCATGACAAATCAATGCATATGCAAATTAGTCCATGATGACTTTTTAAGCATACATTAGCTAACCTGAAAGCAACATTGGAGAAGAACGAAATACAATTATTAAAAATCCAGGTCTTGGTGAGAGGCTGGTTATAAAATGCATCCATTATTACTCATTCACTATGCATCACATTTCAATTCCACTTTCGAAATCTGACAGTTTTTTGGGGTTTTTTTTTGCATAAGGATTCAGGTTATGCTCTTAATATCCAATATACATCCATTACAAGTACTGCAAATGTTTATTACAATAATTTTCATTAGTAGCTACATTTGTGAAGCAGTGTCAATCTACACACCAGCTACGTGACAGATTCCTCATGTTGAGTTTTTCTATGAGAGATGTGGATCTCTAAAATTAGACGATGATCAAGGTGTGCTAGCACAAACCGCTACATGCCGTTCCCACAGGGGCATGATGGGATTTTTCCCATCTCTACTGCTCAGACACCCCACTGCCCCAGTTTTACTTAAAATGATGAGATGTTTCTAGCCTGCTCGAGCTGCACATCAAAGAGAGACAGACCGAAGAGAGGGGCAAAGAAAAAAAAATATGACGACAAGTACCTATTTTTTTCTGTTCAAAAGTTTTTGAGAGAAAAAGATAAGTTTAAACATGTAGTAAGAAAAAGGCTCACAGGAAGAATTTCGAAGGAAATTACACCAGTTTTCTACACCAGAAATGAGCAATTTGACTTCATTCCATCAAACTGAATATTTAATTGTGACTTAATGATTCATAACCCTGCTTCAAAACTCACTGATTAATTCCACGATTCTGATGATGATTTATGGGCAGTGAAGACATAAATCATATCTGGATGCAACACCAGTGTGTGAGGAAATTAAAAAATATAAAAAAGGCAGAGAAACAAGGACTTGAAGAGAGGAAGAAATGAAAATTAAAGAAATAAACGGAGCCTCGAGCAACAGTCATGATGGAGGTGATGAAGTATGCGAAAAAGATTTCCAGGAGTGGTTCATTTTGCATCACACACACACACACACACACACACACACACACACACGCACACACGCACACACACCATCAATCTTAGAAACATGGCCGAGAGCATGACGTTGGAGGACCACAATAACAAAAACTAGCTAGATCAAGACCACAGCCCACTTCATGCATTTGACATTTGGCTGGCTTCTACAAACAGTATGATGTAATTGTGGAGCAGGTTTCTTCCTGTAGGTCACGGAAACTGTCAAGAAATTTTCATTGCGCCACCTGCAGTACCGGAGCACACGTACGCGAAGACAGACCACAAAACTGTAGCGCCTGTAAGCTCACGAAGGTGGTTTTGTTTTCATCCACCCACCACGTACATCGTCACGGTGTTGAAGCCTTATGGTTAGCCGGCATGCTAAAGCCTTACAGTTAGCTGGTCACTGAACCTCTACTTTTCCTTGGAAGCGATGCGCCATTCATGAACGACTCTGCTCCGAGTCAGCTCTTTCGAGTGAATGTTGAAAGCCGGATTGCAAAGTGAGTAATGTGTGTTTATTTCCATTTTACAAAAAAAAAAAAAAAAAAAAAAAAGTTTGTATATCAGTAAAGAAAGCAGCAGATTACATAAGAGACCACTTATCAGACAAAAAAAAAAGGACATAATGAAGGCTGCTGGGTTTTGCTGCAAAAATAAGAAGCGAGTGTGACAGTCAAAGTCTCCAGAACAGCTGCGGCTGCTTTAAATCGTCACATATTTACTTTGCTTTATTTATGACTGTTTACGGCTCTTTATAGTATTTCTTAAATGTAGACACATTTCATTTCATTATTTTTGAAGGCACTGTTTGCTCTACAGCATTGGTTGCATGTGCCTAAGACGTTTTCACAGTATTGTATGCATCCATAGTATGCTACTGTATGCTCAGAATACCGCAATCTTCGGCAATGAGCCATTTGCTGATGGGCTCTTACTGGTGAGCTGAACCACATGAAATGACTCGCTGAAGAGAGGCAAAACTCCCCTCGCTACCAGAAACACGTCACACCGTGCGCACCCGAAAATCACCTGGTTTCCTGCATCTCATACGATCCTCTAATGACGGCATGAATCGATGTACATTGTTTTTTCTGTTGTAAAGAAACAGCTATATGAATCCCATAGCTTTCAAGGTACAAAGACACAAAAATTCAAATATCTGGTTCCAACTTAACATACATAAATTAATATAAATGACTGATGTCAAGCTTTGCTCAGTGGCATAGAGAAAGAGATCATTTTTATATAGTATTGCTTATTTTAATTCCTTTGCATTCTTATTTGCTGTAGTCAATAAAACTGGGCTAATTATCTAACTACACACACACACACACACACACACACACACACACACACACAAAACAAGTTAAACGCAGTAATGTGTGTGCATAATATATATTCTTGGTGTCACAGTGTATATTTCTTTGGTTTTGTACCAGAGCACATTGGATGGATCGTAAAAGGCGAATTTATAATTAAAATGTAAACTGTCAGCTTTAATTTGAGGCTAAATACTCAGGTATATGAGCAAACCTCAGCGAAAGCAGCTCAAAATAAAGAGCTGCACGCCTCACTTTAACGTTCCTTCATTTCATGCTGCAGCACAAAGCCAAAACCACCACAAATCATGTCACTGTTCAATTACTTATGAGCTGGACTGAATTATTACAGACAGGCTTACGCTGAGAGGGGGAGGGAAGGCAGGGGAAAAAGAAAAGCCTTAAACTTCTGATAAAACCAGTGTAGTCAGAACAAAGCAAGGATAAGTAATGGACTGGAATTGATTTAGCTTCATCACCTCGTTTGGCCTGGAGCTATTAACGTTGTGAGATTACGTCTAACGAGAGATAACTGTGGGCAGCAGCATAACTTACATGATAAAAATGGTTCATCGTATGAGGCCAAATCTAATTACTGGCCTCTCTCTCTCTCTCTCCCCCTCACACACACACACACACACACACACACACACACACACACACACAATTTATAGTTCATGGTCTTATGGAACATTTGTATATCCAGGTATCATTTTATACCGTTAGATCAGTGGTTTCCAAACTAGGGGTCCCTTGATTTAAAAAAAGAAATCAAGAGAAACTCACAATATCCTTTTTTGTTTTGTTTTTTTTCAATTATTTTTCAATTATTTTACAAATTAGTATTAGAAATAATCAGACAGATTTTTTGTGCTAATATTTTATTTTATTTTTTTAATTATTTTTTTATTTATTTATTTAGTTAGTTATTTTTGACTTTTTCCTCTTATCCTGACGCACTATAAAAATAAAAATGGATCAATTTCTCCATCTACCTCCACTGTGTCTTAAATCGCATACTTGTGTAAAATTCAAACCTAACATATAAAACATCAAACCTAAAACCTAACATTCTCCGGAATTTTCTAGATTACTGTGTGTTTTTAAATGTAAGGTCAGAGTTTTTGATTTGAAATGAAGCCAATGACAGCAATCATGACAACGGCAGAAAGTTTTAAAAGAAACAGAGCTTGTCTCTGTACACAAAAACGCTAAACATTTTACAGCAAGCTACAACTTGGAAACCTGAGGGAGGTTTTGGTTCTGACGTGCCGTCTAGTGGATGTTGCTTTTATTAGCAAGTAGCCTATGAGCCAGGCTTCTTCACATGGGCCCATATCGCACCACCACAGCATGGATTATTTTCACTTCCCATAACACGTTGCCCATAAAGTTCGAACTCCTGTGTCAGATCATCCAGGTGTTAATAACACCGATGAGACTTGAACATAATTATATAAAAAGGTGAACTTCTTCTTTCGGCTTTTCCCTTCAGGGGTCGCCACAGTGAATCATCACTCTCCACCTATCCCTATCTTCTGCAT
>CM074955.1:5835280-5849973 GCA_037577455.1 Pangasius macronema
CCCAAAGAGAACCTCAACATCTTCAGCTCTGCTACCTCTAGCTCTGACTCCTGTCTCTTCCTCAGTGCCACTGTCTTCTACACCTTCCCCTTGATTCTCACTGAATATAAAAGGTGAACTGATTACAGAAATATGAGTTGATGGAAAACTGCATTAGAATGCTAGAGAAGTAGGGAAAAATATTGCATTCCTCTATATAGAGTTTGCTTTTTTCAACCTGGACCGTCCATTTGCCAAATCCGCTATATTTTGCTGACGTATTGGTTGAGGTGGCAGCAAAGCCTCAGGAAATACATAGAAGGGCACCCTTGGAACTTAGATAGTTATTTAGATAACCATGTAGAAAAATTGCTAAATCACGTTGACGAAGGAAGCTCCTCCACCTCCTAAATCCCTATTCAACCAGTCAGTAAATGAAATTTAGGACATAAAATCTCAGGTATTCTATACAATTTTATTAGCATGCCCTCGATTATTGTACATTTAGTAGATTCCGAAGTGAAGCTAAATTTTAAGTGCGTACTAAACCCATACCAACATTTTTTACACTGAACTTGTATAAAATCCCACTGAACACTTTATGCAAGTGTATAGCGATCATTCGTCCATTTCACGTTGCACACACTCGGTCAGTGCACTTAATGCAATTTGTAAGAAAGAAAAACCAATTCCCAGTGAAATGCAGAATAAACCACATCTGTGTTTTTTTTCTCCAAATTACACAAGTATTGTTACCACACAAACACTTTGCGGTCTCTTTGAATTAACAGATATGTTTTTTTTTTAATCATTCACAAACTGATCAGCTCTTCTAAGTGAGTGTTGAGAGGCGACTCATATGAGCCTTTTTCTTGTAGATGTAGGCTACTCCTTTACCGCTAATGCTTCCTTTTCAACATCTGATCATTAGCATGATGGTAAGATGTGCGTTTGTCTCTCGGCTACGTTCATGAGGCAGAGAGTCTTTCTAAATATTTTATAGAATGCAATATCAAATCCAAAATAATGTTATATTGTTAATTAGAAGGTAAAGTAAGATTTCATGAAACAATTTGAGACATAAGAGCAAAAAATACAGATCATAACAGTGCAAAACTGTCCAATTTTGAAAAGAAAAAAAAAAGGCAAGGCGTCATTGAGTAACAAGAGCCGACTCATTGGTGAGCTGAGTAAAAAGATCTGACTCACTGAAAAGAAACGAATTCCCATCACTATTCTATGGAGAAAGACAACAAGCGTGAGAGACTGAGGACAGCTTGGTAAAGATAAGCCCATAATATTTATATAGTAAAGAAGCTGTAGTATGAATAAAATGACTCTTGACTCATAGCCATAAGAAGATTAGGAATAGCTGCATTTATAATAATACATTAAAAACTGTAATAGCCTCAGTTTCTAGCCTTTAAGAGCTCACAGAAATGCCAATATAGTCTGACATTTAGCCAACACCCCATTTTAACTGACTGGCTCTTTGATAAAATAAAAAATCTTGTCAGCTAATGTTCAGTCACGGAAATTGTGAGATTTGTGCTTGTGGTATTAAAGGGTTTATAACAGCTCTTGATGCTCTGTAGATAATCTCCATTCCTTATTCAGGCCTTGCATTAACATATCATTTGGATATCAATATCTGGATAACAAATAATGAGCTCTTGCCATTGCATTTACATCTAGTATTTACGTGCACTCTCGTTTGTCTGCATGTTGTACGCATGATTGCCTGGCATTTCTCCTGCATTATATGAAAGCAATTTAAATGAAAGCTGGGTAATGTGGACAGTCAGGCAGCCAGCCATCAGATTATTACATTATACTATGACTATAATTCTTTTAAAATGTTGTCTATATTTTATTGTTCTGTATTTTAAAATCAACTGAGGTGCTTTGGTTGCTGGGAGAGATGACCGAAAGTGCTTCCTGAAGTGTTTCTATACTAATGGAATGGGGCAAAACCTCTTTTCACACAGGATATGAGAGACTATTTTCCAGCATGTCAATTCAGACAGGATATATATTACCTGGAGATATTTCTACCAGTGCTTTTATAATGGGTACAATATTTCCAGAAGCAGGAATGTGCAGTCCATAAAATACTGAAATAACTGATTCAGACACGGCTAAAATCCCAAACATACTCCAGGAATACATAACCCCATCTCCCCAGGTAAAATGAATCCCATCGGAACAGGGCTTTAGGCTCAAACTAATTAGAGGAAACAATTCTGAGATTTCCATCCTGTGCTCTCTCTCTTCCAATACAGCCTTTAATCAATCCAAAGTAAAGCAACAAGGAAAAGCTAACCTAATGAGCAAAAACTAACCTAGTAAGCAAAAGATAATCTACTGAAAGCTAAACTTGTGCACAAAAACTAATTAGTGAAATCTAACCTAGCGCATGAGAGCAAAGATAGCAAACAAAGATTAACCTAGTGAGCAAAACCTGAGTGAAAGCTAACCTAGTGGGCAAAACATAATCAGTGATATCTAACCTAGTGAGCTAGCAAAACCAACAAATGAGTGAAAGCCAACATACCGAGCATAGCAAGTGAAAGCTAAGCTAATGCGCAAAAGCAAAGCTAGCAAACAAAGGTTTACCTAGTGAGTGAAACTGAGTGAAAGCTAACCTAGCAAGCAAAAACTAACCTACTGAGAGAAAACTAACATAACGAGCAGAAACTAAGTAAATGCTAACCTAGTGTTCAAAAACTAACCAATGAAAAATAACCTAGCAAGTGATAACTAACCTAGTGACTGAAAGCTGACCTACCAAGCGAAAGATTTCCATCCCCTCAAATGTTTTTTTTTTTTAATTAAAACCTATAACCGATCCACTGTAAAATGAAACTAGTGAGCTAATCTAACCTAATGAGTGAAAGCTAACCTAGTGAAAAACTAACCTAGCGAAAACTAACCTAGCAAGCAAAGCTAATCTAATGAGTGAAAGCTAACATAGTGCATGAAAGCTAATCTAGTGAGTGAAAACAAAGCTAGCAAACAAATATTTACCTAATGAGTGAAAACTGTTTTAGCGGGCAAAAACTAACTAATGAGCAAAAGCTAACCTAGCAAATAAAACATCTCAATCCCATCAAATGTTCTCTCTCTTGTAATTACAACCTCTAATCGATCCACACTGGAAAGTGCACCGTCACTCACTTTGTCTACGCAATATCATTTTTAATATCAGCTGGCTAGAGCAGAATGTCCCAGAACCTCCTGCCAGAACCAGTAAGAGGTTTCCCCTTGATTACTTCAGACATCACGAGGCTTTGTTGATGCTGTTTGAAGACAGTCATCCGTCAGCGTGTGTCCGCACTGCACCATATCACGTTACTTCTCTCTTTAAGGATTATCATCCACTGAGCACGACACCATAAATACCACCGAGCGCTGCAGATCATTACAGTCCTATTAAAGACTACGCAGTTCAGAGGCACAAAATAGAAAAGTGAGGGAGATGTCAATTAAGGACACACTGAGAAAGGTAGACAAACAACCAAACAAAGGGAAGAACAGAGAGAGATAGACAGAGTTACAATAACAAAAAACAGAGAAAGAATATGAATCGTGTGTGTGTGTGTGTGTGTGTGTGTGTGTGTGTGCGCGTGTGAGAGAGAGAGAGAGTGCGAGAGAGTGAGTGAGAACATCTATTTAAAAAAAAAATTATGATTCTTCTTTTTTTTTTAATCAAACAGTGAGTGAAAGTGGTATAGAAAATTGAACACAAATACAGAAAGGAAAAGAACGACAGGAAAACGAGAAAGGGAGAGGGAGGAAAAAAAATAGGCAAGAAAGAAAAAAAAAGATGAGAATGATTATGGACAGTCATGGATGCAGAAATGGTTAAATTAGCAAACGAAAGCAAAAAGCAACGAAAAGAAAAGAAAGGAAATGAAAAAAAGGGAAAAATACATGAAAGAAGGCAAAAAAAGACAGGGAATTATTTGGAAGGACAGAGTATTCAAGGATGCAGAAATGGATAAACTTGCAAAAGAAAAAAAAAAGATAAATATGGAAGAAAAGAAAATGAATGGCAAGCGACATAGGGAAGGAAAAGAAAAACAGAAAAAGGAAGTTAGAAAGATGAACAGAATGATTATGAAGGACAAAATAGAGGGTGAAAACAAATTGAGTAAAGAAAAAAAAAGGAGCAAAATTACAGAAAGGAGAAACAGTAAGAGAAAGGAAAAAAGCAAGCAAGATGAAGAGAATTACCATGAAGGACAGAAGAATGAAGGATGTAAAATGGACAAATTAGCAAAAGAAAGAAAGAAAGAATTCAGGAATTGTCCCGTGGTCTATAAATTCAGCTGGGTGGGAGGAAGCTGGGTGATTTAGTGCTAAAACGTATTCAGGATTATTATGAACCGTTCATGCCACGTTGGCGTACTGCTACTAGCCATTAAAATGACTCGGATGACTGAAACCCTTCACAGATATACTGTAAGCAATGAAAATGACAAACATGACAAACGCTGATCATTTCTCAGAGCCTAAGCAGCTATCACACACAGCCATGCAGTTTACTCCAGCGAAGAAGACGAGCTGCTTATCTCCAACCTGGAGGAAACTGCACGTCATACATTTCACGCTGATCTGAAACCAGTCTCCTGTTAAACAGTTACAAGACGACTTGCTAGAGAACAGCTGACACTGGATCAGTCTGAAAGTGTAACGTTTACCCAGATCACTTATCTCAGTCGAACAGACGTTCAGCAACAGGCCACAAAGATGAAGCCACACCAAATCGAGGAGAACTGCTCCATATTACATACAACAGACCTGATGACCTTTAGGCGTAGGAACTCCATTTTAAACGGCAGCCGTTATATCACTCAAAAGTCTTATCCAATTTCCAAGTGGTTTGGTCAGAAAAAAAAAAGGATTGCGTGAGAATACCTTTTGGGTACTGTCAACGACAAAGCCTGAGGTTTACACCTCTAATAGGTAACATCAGGTAACTATATTTATTAGAAATGCCACCAAAACATTTTTAAGCCAAAAATAGTCACAATGGCTGAAAGTGGGGGAGGGGAAAAAAGAAGAAGAAGAAAAAGTCTGAAAATCTTGCACCAGTCAGTGTTCAAACAGCGTAGTCAAACGTGTACCAGTAGAAAGTACTTCTGCAAGTCACTCTGGATAAGGGAACCTGCTAAATGCTGTAAATGTAAAAGTAGAAACTGGACTGCACATATAGATGGTTTTACGGTAATCACCAGTTGCTTGGCAGGAAAAAGCTGCTGCTCATCTGTTTTAATTAATATGCAGACACTGGAAAAGTTTCTACGTGCACTTTCTTATAAAGATTATTGTATAGATCATCTCCCCCCCAGGATCAGAAGCACTTGGCAGTTACCCTAAAAACCTCATATATACACGCACTCCTGGTTCTATCTTAGACAAGTGATTTGTGAAAGGACTATCCAAAATGTCCTCCGTTTTCAGACGTGCCCTTCGCCTCTAACACACACCCTCACGACAATACATTCTTCCTCTTGGAGTTAGCAGGTCTGGTACAGGTTGTTCTTTTGAAGTCTTCTATAATAAGAATTATAATAGGTAAACATGACTTCCCTTGAACGAGTGGCAATAGTTCCATATAGCTCCACACTGGTCCACATGCACAGACAACAACCAAACTAAAAGATCAGCAGAGCAGAAAGAACCATGGCCTTTTCTCCACACATTATTACTCTCTCTATTATTCTCCCTCAAACATTTCTTTCTAGAAGCACAAAAATGGACAATTTTTTTTTGCCAAACGTTTCAGCTAGAATATTTTTAAATTTCAACATATGGATGGTTTGTTGAGGGTCAGATCCTATTTATCTAGGAAATAGGTTACTTGTTTTAAATACAGATTTATAAATGAATAATATGGCAAGTGCAACAGCCTAGTATTGCGATACCTAGAAAAAAAATGCAAAAGATATTTATTAAATAAAGAAAAAAAAGGACATGAAGGCATGCTGGGATAGGAAAATGGTCCACGTTGGGGTGGTGCGATGCCGCCTGATGCAAAGCAGAGTTACTGTTACCATCCCGAAGTTGATTATCTTCTAATAACAGCATGACCTAGAGGGTTTTATTCTTGCTAAAACAATAATAATAATTTTAAAAAAAAGCAATTTGGCAATGATTACAATTTTTTATTCAGAAAGGTGGATTATTTACTCAATAATTCCTTTGGAGGAGAAACTAAAAGTAGACAGACCAAGCTCACTTTATTCAATCAAAGTATGAATTACACAAAAGAACATAACAGAACCACAGGGTTAGTGATTTAATATCTCATGATATAATGCATTGCACAAAACTAATAACTTCACTGTCGAGCTATTGATAAGACTTTAGCCACATTTAATATTACGACCTGCCATCACTAAGTCCAAGACCAGGACTAGTCAAGCTCAAGTCGAGACCAAGACCAAAAACCAATAAATCCTTTGAGACCAAGCCTTTACTTCACTATTTGGCCTAATTCATGCATTGCACCAATGATTAGTCTGTTTTCTAAGAGAAGATATTACTTCTTGAATACATAAAAATAGACAACACAAATATTTTTACAAACTCTCAGTCAAGACCAATGCCCAAGACTGAGACAAGACCAAGTGAAAATGCCAAGAAGTCTGACAGAGTCAATACACAAAAAGCCTTGAAGACGTTTGTAAGGGACAGCCCTGGTCTCGTGAGCTCCTCCACCAGGTGAGATCTTGACGATCTCCACGGAGGAGCCACAGATGTTCAGCGGAGAGTGGTCACTCTGTGCTCTCCTAAAGTCAACAACAATCTCTTTAGTTTTTTCCACATTCAGAGACAGGTTGTTGGCTCCACACCAGTCCTTTAGCCACTGTACCTCCTCTCTGCATGATGACTCTTCGTTCTTGCTGAGGAGACCCACCATGGTCGTGTATCTTTGCAAACTTGATATGATTCGAGCTGTGCATTGCTACACAGTCGTTAGTCAGCAGGGTGAGGGTGGGGGGGGCCCCAGTGCTCAGTGTGGTGGTGTTGGACATGCTGTTCCCGATCTGGACTGACTGAGGTCTCCCAGTCAGGAAGTCCAGGATCAAGTTGCAGTGGGAGGTGTTCAGGCCCAGCAGGTTCAGCTTTCTAATCAGGTGCTGAGGAATGATGGTGTTGAATGCTGAACAGCATTCGAACATATGTGTCCTTTTTGTCCAGGTGGGTGAGGGATAGATGGAGGGTAGTGGTGATGATGTCATCCGTAGAGCGGTTGGGACGGTATGCGAATTGCAGGGGATCCAGTGAGGAGGGCAACAGGATCTTGATGTGCCTCATTAAGCCTCGTGAAGCATTTCATGATGATGGGTGTGAGTGCAACCAGCAACATAGAAAAAATGATTATTAATACAATAATATCAGTAAATAAACCTAAGCTAACCACTACTGATTCTTGTGGTTTGAAAGTCAGTATAAGATCAATGCACGTTCAAGCTCAATCCCCAAACGGGCATCAGGGAATTTTTAAGCTATAGACTCTTTGACGCCTGATGGAGATTAATGGAGAGTAAACTTAAATGCATACATGAAATATGCACATGGTCCGATCCATACAGTCGGAACATGAAAGATTAATAAGGTAAGATTTATTCCTGCTCCTGTAATATACACGTTTTATTCTTGCATTTTCCTATTCTGAGCTTAATGTTAGTATCTATTCTCATAGCTTGGAAGTCTAATCTATTCTACCAGAGGAAAAGAGAGGAAAAAACATATCCACAGTTCCCCATAATTAAGCAGAAAAGAAAGTCATGTACAGTGATTCAGAAAGTATTCAGACCCTTTTACTTGTTGCACACTGTGTTGTGGATTTGATTTTGAATGTATATAATTACCATTTTTACCCATCAATCTACAGTTAATCACCCATAATGATAACGTGAAACTTTTAAAAAAAAATTAATTGAAAATCAACAACTGAAATTTAATATTTAAAGTATTCAGACCCTTTGCTGTGGCACTCAATTATTTGTCCTTAATTGTCCTTGAGATGTGTCTAGAACTCAGTTGGAGTCCACTTGTTGCAATTTGAATTGATTGGACATAGGGTCTAAAAGGGCCCACATTTTACACTGCAATGTCAAGACAAAAACCTAGCCATGAAGTCCAAGGAACTGTCTGTGGCAGGGTGGCTCCTCAATCAAATTGTGGCAAGGCATAGATCAGGGCAAGGTATAAAACAATTTCTAAGGCTTGAGTGCTCCCAGGACCACAGTGCCCTCAGTAATTTTGAAATGGAAGAAGCTTGGCATAAACTTGAACCTTCCTAAAGTTGGCCATTCAGCTGGGAAAGAAGGGCCTTGGTTAGGTAGGTAAGAAAGAACCCAACGGTCATACTAAGAGAGTTCCAAAAGTCCCATGCAGAGATGGGAGAACCTGTTAGACGGGCAATCATCTCTGCAGCACTCCACAAATCAGGCCTCCAATGGCAGTGTGGCACGACGGAAGCCACTGTTGAGTAAAAGGTATAGGATAGCAAAAAGGACTCTGACAATATGTGGAAACAGATTCTCTGCTCTGATAAGACAAAAATTGAACATTTTGGGTAGAACAGCAAGCACTATGTCTGTCAAAAAACAGGCATTGAACATCACTTGGCCAAGATCATCTCTATGGTGAAGCATTGTGGTGGCAGCATCGTGCTATGGGGATGCTTCTCAGCGGCAGGGACAGGGAGACTGGTAACAACTGAAGAAAGTATGAGTGCAGCCAAATACAGGAACATTCTTGAAGAAAACCTCCTCCAGAACACACTCAAACTCAGACTGGGGCAACAGTTCACCTTTCAACATGACTACGACCCTAAGCATACAACCAAGCACACCTGGCTTCAGGGCAAGTCCCTGAACGTCCTTGAGTGGCACAACCAAAGCTCAGACTTAAACCCCATTGAACATCTTTGGGGAGACCTGAAGATGGCAGTTCACAGATGCTCACCATTCCAATCTGACGGAGCTTGAGAGGATCTGCCATGAACAATGGGCAAAAACTGCCCAATTCCAGGTGTGCAAAGCTTCTAGAGATGTATCCAAGTAGAGCTGTAGCAGTAACTGCTTCCAAATGGGGTTTCTACAAAAGTATTGAATAGAGGATCTGAATATTTTGGTGAATGAGATTTCAGTTTTTGATTTTTAATTCATTTTCAAAAATCTCTAAAAACATGTTTTGACTTCATCATTATAGGAGATTGAGTGGAGATTGATGGGTAAAAATGGCAACTATATCCATTCAAAATCAAATCCACAACACAATAAAGTGAGTAACAAGTAAAAAGGGCTGAATACTTTCTGAATCCTCTGTAGAGGAGTTGCCAATACAAGCCTGGGTCCTGTTCCTGTTCCTGTTCGGAATTAGAAACTCCAGGCAGGTATTTAAGGGGATTTTGAGTTTGATACCAACTTTTTAATTTTCAATGCAACAGATATCGATTTACAAAAAGGATTAGGAAGTTACAAAAACTAGGAAAAAAAGGAACAAAGTTATGTCAAATGATTTCACAGGGTGAAACACCACCTAGATCTGATTTCCTTTTGGACTGGTATTTTTAGACACATCCATAACACGTCATCATGAATGATTCAGAAGGCATTGCTCATCCATATTCACTGCTTCATTCGTAAACTGCTGATAGATTTTAGATTTTATAATATCATGACCAACAGTCATTGTTTTTAATCATCAAAAATCATAATATTCACAATGTACTGGATATATCTCAATCTTTAGTTGAGAAGTAGCATATTACATCACATAACATTGAACTCATATTACTATTAGATTTCCCTATGTACAAAGCGACAACAATGACATTAATATATAATATAACTGTGCTTCACTCTGCTAGGCTATTTATTATCCCTTTATTGACCATATATCTATCAGATTGGCTATTCGTATACACCAAGGTGTGACAAATGGAAAAAGGCATCTTGAAAATTGTAAAATTCATCCCCAATTAAGAAAAACATAAGACAACATGATGCTTGCGCTAATCCTGGTTCCTATAAGAAAAGCATCATTATTTGTGATGCATTATTCAAAATGAACAGAAAATGTGTTCTAAACAAATACGGATACAACGAAAAGGCACGTTATTCTTCTTTTTTTCCCCCCCGTGATGCACACCTCTAATTTTTTTCTCCCAAGATTAGAGGTGTGCATCAGGACTGGGATCTTGTGGAACGCAGCACACAAAAAAAGTCACATGTACTGGAGGTTATTACTCTCAAGCAAGCACTCATATGAGGCTCAAACAAACACCAGAACAAGCGACACTCCTTAGTAACTGCCTGGTCAGTGTTCTGGCAGTTGAAATTAGACGACTAATTTAGTCTAATTTCTAATTATTTAGAAAGTTATTAGTCTAATTAGTTGAAATTAGACCACTAACTTGTTTATGTATTGGGAAACTAGTAGAAAATATTGCAGGTGGGTGCAAAGTAAAACAACTCTGCGATTGGGATTAAAAAAAAAAAAGTACTGAATTATGAATTGTTGATGCAGCTGAGGTTGAGGAACTGTCAGAGCTAGAATTCACACTCTGTGATGACACTGCTGGAATTTCGAATGCTGTGTTCGTGCCGCCTTGTATGTGATATTTTATACGTTTCCATAAAAGCAGGCGTTTTGTTTGCTCTGTCAGAGCATATAAAGCTCATAAAAAGCTACTCTACCTGCACTTTTACAGTTACAGGCCTGAGTGGCTATTGGTTCTGTTCTACTATACTGGGCTTTCAACATTCATGCAAAATTTTGGATTGAAATTGCAGCACAGCAACAACAGCAGACAGTGGAGAGTAGCTTAGCAACAAGCTAGCCAGCGGACAATAGCATGTAGTGTGAGCAGTCTGAGTAACGTTGGCAAGAACTAACTAATGATGATGCTACCGTGGGTGGCCCCACATGGACGGGGTGAAGATGATTGGGGATGGCCCCACGTGAGGATCTCATATGGCGAGCTGTACTGTGATGACCTGGGACTGTGATTGCTGTGGTGGCTTTGGGGCTGCGGTCGTCAGGAGCAGTTCTGCACTCAGGTCTCCATCAGTGGACAGTGGATAAGCTCAAACCAACCAGACTTCATGTGTAAACGACTGAATTTACTGGTTACCCAATTGCACTATTTGTCCATATAGTACACAGTTATAGAAGGGATTTATTTATAATAATTGCACTATCCGTTATCACCCAGATGAGATTAGATTCAACTTTATTTTCATTGTTCAAAGTACATGTACTAAGCCAATGAAATGCAGTTAGCATCTAACCAGAAGTGCCCAAGTGGCATATTTACAATAAATGACAAATAAGGATCTACAGCTATGAGGGTGATATGTACAAGGAAATGGATGACTTATGTACAGAAGGTGCAGTGGGGGGGTGGGGTTGTTTGACAAGTCAGGCCACACCCACTTTGTGTTTAAATCCGAATACAGATACGGATATTTGGAGTGCTACACAGACACAGATACAAGCTCTGCACTTCTAATCAGCATTACACTTCTAATCAGAAACTAAAATCTGAAATGGAAGAACATGATTCATGACTGATGGAAAAAAGAAAAAAAAATGTACTATATACAAGTTTGTTTTTTTATTTATTTATTAATTTTTTAAGGCTGTTCTCTCTGTCCTGCACACCAGTGTGTGATGATATTTTCCCCCCTGAAGTGCCAGTGTAATGAAGTACACATTTCCCTTACAGAGTGCAGTTTGGCACAGTGTGCGTCAGGCTGAGCGGCATCGCATGATCTCACACACGATCTCACACACACACACACACACTTTAGAACAATGGCATACTACTGTGACACATTATTTAGTACAGCACTTTGGAATGGATGATCCCTGCATTGTGCAGCAGTGCTCTGCGTAAAAGAGAAACAAAGTCGTCCTAGGAATCCTTCACATATCCGATTGATCACTGCAGAAAATATAGGAATATAAACGTGCTCAAAATTTCCACCAGGGCCCAAAAATTCAGCACAAACCAATCTGAAGGGGGGAAAAACCCAGTAGAAACCATCACAGGAATTCTAATGCTTTCCACTACAAATACCATTACAAACCATCATCTAACCATTAAAACCATTACTGGTCCTTAATGGTATCCACTAGACAGAAAATGGCACCACCAGAAGATAACAGATTACCTGTAGAGACCCACAGGGACCATTAGAGTTTCCATTAAAACCAATACAATTCCCATTATAACCATTAAGACCATTATGAACCTTTACAAATTCTAAGGTTTTTTTCCTGCAGGGTATTAATCTTTCAGGCACATTCTCTAAAGTGCATGGAATGATAATTAAAAAAAAAAAATCCCAAAAAAATAAAAATAAAAAAACCCTTACATGGTTATTAGATCAAAAATCTAATCTAAAACATGAGATGTGTGTCTTGTCTAGGCGTTGACAGGCCCCCCACACACACACAATAGGAAACACGGGGGGAGACACACACACACACACACACACACACACACACACACACACACACATTCCGCAAGGGAAATTTGCATATTTACAAAAACGCACAAAAATCACACTGATTTATTTATTTATTTATTTATTATTTTTTTTACCTGTCGGTTGTTGTTTTTTGTTTTTTCCTGCTCCTGCCCACCTCAGGCTCGCTGCTTGGCTCCTGTCCCTGCGTCCCGAGCGAGATAAATCCCTGGCAAATCCACAGCAGCGCTGATGATGAAGATGAAGAAGATAAGCAGGTCTCGAGCTCCTCTCACCATCCCCGCACCGCGCAAACCCGCACCGCTCTCGCGCACATCTGCGGCTCAGCTCTGTGTCCGAATGATCCTCGGAAAATCAGGAAGGAAAAAAAATAAATTAAGAGATCCGAGCTCCGTGTGGAATAAAAGAGACGCACAGGAGACAACTGCACACAAAAGACGCGCTGGGAATATAAATCCACCGGCGCGCGGAGCCTTAATATACGCGCCTATGTGAAGCAAGTGCAGGCGAGTTGATTTAAAAATGGCGGCCTTCATGTTTAAATTTCAATATAAGAGCCTTAAAAAAAAAAAAACACGGTCAAACAAACATCAATTATTTTGTTGAGCTTAGTGGCAGAATTATTTAAAAAAATAATAATAATAATAACAAGATTAAAAATCAAAGCAGAACTAATATGGTTATTTCTACATTACATTCAGGGGTTTTTGGCAGACGCCCTTATCCAGAGAGTCTTACATTTATCTCATTTATACATCTGAGCAGTTGAGAGTTAAGGGCCTTGCTCAAGGGCCAAACAGTGGCAGCTTGGCAGTGCTGGGGTTTGAACTCACAACCTTCAGATCAGTAGTCCAACGTCTTAACCACTGGATAATTTTGTAAGGTTTCCTCAACTGCCCTATAAGAGAAACGAGCCTTTATTTGTCACATATGCATTACAGGAGAGGGTTAAGGGCCTTGCTCAAGGGTCCAAGAGTGGCAGCTTTGTGGTGCTGGGGCTTGAACCCCTGACCATCTGTAACCATCAGCAAACCACCCTTTAACCCTTGAGCTCAAAATATACACTACATGGACAAAAGTATGTGGACACCTGACCATTGAACATCCCGTTTCAAAACCATGGGCATTGATATGGAGTTGGTCACCATTTGCTGTTATAATAACCTCCATTCTACTGGGAAGGTTTTCCACTGGATTTTGGAGCATGGCTGTGGGTATTTTTTTCCAGCCAACTCTTCTACCTACACAAGAGCAGAAGGGTTTTAGCACTGATGTCTGGCAAAGAAGTCCTGTTATGAAGTTTGTGTTCCAATTCATGCCAAAGGTGTTTGGTGGGGTTGAGGTAAGGGATCTGTGCAGGCCACTCAAGTTCTTCCACTCCAACCTTGGCCCACAATGTCTTCATGGAGCTCACTTTGTGCAGACAGCAACCTGAGCTCAAGATTGTACCTGGGACCCTGGAGCCACTGTACCACCCACATTCATGCCAGTCATTGTAAATTCAGACAGAATTAAATCATTATCAATTAAATGAATAATTAATAAGTACACTTTGAGCCAAATGGACTTAGTTATTTATTCCCAACATATACTTACTCATTATATTTATTACATACACTCACTGTCCACTTGAGTAGGAACACCTGTGCACCTGCCCATGCTTGCAAATATCCAATCAGCCAATCATGTGGCAGCCGCACAATGGACAAACTCATGCAGATACAGGTCAAGCGCTTCAGTTTATGATCACATCAAACATAAGAATGGGGGTAAAAAATTGACCTTAGTGATTGTTAACATGGCATGGTTGTTAGTGCTAGAATAGCTTCTGGGATTTTCAGAAATGCCCTGGGATTTTCATGCACAATGGTGTTTACACAGAATGCTAGGAAAAACCAAAACCATCCATTAAGCGGAAGTTCCGCAGGAGGAAGCACCTTGCTGATGAGAGAAGTAAGATAGGAACGCTATGCTAACTCATATAACCATTCTTTACAACCGTGATGAACAGAAAAGCATCTCAAAATGTATGGATGGGCTACAAGAGCAGAAGACCACGTCGGGTTCCACTCCTGTCAGCCAAAAACAGGAATCTGAGGCTAAGTGAAGTGAAGTGACCACTTTGTGGCCAAGTGTGGTGACCCATACTCGGAATTTGTGCTCTGCATTTAACCCATCCGAGTGCACACACACAGT
>CM074955.1:5849994-5864713 GCA_037577455.1 Pangasius macronema
GACTCGAACCCACGACCTTCAGGTTCACCTTCAGGTTACAAGTCTGACTCTCAGACCATTAGGCCACGACTGCCCCACAGGCTACTGTGGGCACCGAAACTGGAGCATTGAAGATCGGAAAGACCAGGCGATGCCCTGTCAGTTGCTGCTACATGATTGGCTGATTGAATAATTGAAAGATGTCTTAATGCACACAAATTAAATTTACTGTAATTAAACTAGATATAAATGGGACCACGAATACTATTTGATCTAAACGAGCGGTAGACCACAAGTATGATCCTTGCCGTGCTGATAGGTTAGCTAGTACAGGTATTCAGATTTTTGTTTCATAATAAAAATGAAGATAAATGGTGAAAAATAAGTAGATTTGTTTATAAGTGGATGTGGCCTAAACAAATCTTTCCCCACCACGGATTGCAGGACTGGGATTGGGGGCCTAGGACAAATTTATGGAAATGTGCACTGCCTTAGAATAGTTATGATAGGTTATAATAGTTATAATATATAATATATTATAATAGTTCAAATAAATTAGAACAAAAATGCAGCATTCTTTAACATGTTTTCTGCAATTTGTCACAGGAATTTCAATTACATTGAAGTAAAAAGTGCTTTGTTTTGTTCAAAATGTTAATTTCCTCACTGAACCACTTCAGCTGGACAGGTGGCCTGTTTTCTCTGATCACTGGATACTAGGACATCTAGCTTTTATTTTTATCAGATGATTTTATTTTCTAATATATATATTCAATATACAGTAGAATGATTCTAAAAGACTATGCCTAAATAAAAACACCCATTTGGTTGTCTTTTTGCAGCATTGACCCACACATTGAATGCTTTTTATTTGTAGATAAATTATTCAAAACAAACTAAACAAAAAGAGATAAAAAAAAATTTTCCATTCAGAAATTATAGGGGATGTAAACTTTGGCACCAGACTGTATTTCCTCATAAACCCAGTGTTTTTTGTTTTGTTTTAATTTCCTGTCTTTCATATCTGGTTCTTCCTTTTTGGATTTATTTCTTCTGGAGTCTTGCTAAATTTGTTTTAACAAATAACTCTTTATCTAATTTCGGGAACAGCTGGACCCTCACAAGTTGACACTTGTGTATTCACTGATGAGACTGATGAATAACACCACTGATGACATACTGAAGACTTCACCAATTCCTGAATATGGGAAAAGAAACGAAATTGCACTTACAGCCAAAAGTCATTTCCTAAATCTCAGAAACTCTAACTGTCTTTACATTTTAACTCCAAATACACGACTAATGCTGTACTTATCCCTTATTTTCTAACCTCCATAAAACTGTTTTTGACTACTAACTAGATAATGACTACTAACTAGATAATGACTAGGGCTCATATCTAAAATCCCTATAAAATAATGTATATACATTTGACATTTTTCACAAAGAATCTTTTTTTGCTCATGACTACATCCTAATACTCTGAATCTGTGAGGCGTGAGAGAATTCTCTACTTCTGCACCAGAACACAACTTTATCTCCTGAAGCATGAAATTAAAAATGTCTTGCTGCAAGTAGTTAAATAAAAAAAAAATTATTCATGTTTATTTGCTCTCGGGGTAAGACACGGGGTGTTCCCTTGTCTAAGAGGTTAATCCACTGAGATTTTTATTCTCCTGTCATTCCCATGCTCTAATTTGCATAACTTCCTGGCCTAAGTGTAAAGGAGATTTCTGGTCACGGTGATGATTGGGAAATTTGCTGTACTCAGCCTTATGGTGTAAGAAACAGGAGGTCTTTTGATCACACCAGATTAAAACCCACTTTTCTGGCAGACATTGATCCCCCTTTGCTTCTTTTTTGGTCATAAAGCATTGCATAAAATCACACCCAGCATGGCGGTGCAGTCCTTCCTTAGGTTGCCCTGAATTTGGCCATATGGAGTCTTACCTGTCTTTGAATTTGACACATTGTGACATACTGGTACCTATTACCAAACTGGCGTCTCGATTCCTTATAGCGTTGCTTGATTTCCAGACTCTAAGAGGATATTAAAGGAGGTATTACCAAAGGGAAACCGACTCCTCAAGTAGCAGACAGTTTCTTGACCAGTCATAAACCTGCTTGCACCATTCATCAGCTTCGGAAGACAGTGCTATAGAGTTCTCCAGAACAGGAACCCAGATCCAACGGACATTCTGGATCAAACAGCAATTGGTTTGAGTTCAAATCCCAGCATCTGCCTAGCACCAACAAGCTGTCTCTGTTGAGAAAGACCCTTTACTCTCAACTGCTCAGTTGTATCCTGTCTCTTAAGTCACTTAAATGAGGTAAATGAAACCCACTGTTCTCAGCGTTACAGCCACAGGGAGGAAAACTGCAAGGACACACTGCTAGGTTTTCCTCAAGGGGTCCATTTTGGTTCTATGTAATCAAAAACCACATACAAACTGAAATAGTCCCCTCTCCATTTTTTGTCCTGACATAAACGTGACATTACAAGTGCCCCTCCAGCACCGCTTTCCTGACTGAGAGTAAGACATACTGTACTATTCAGTTCTTCCAGAAGCACCAGAATCTTCAAGCCACTCATTGCATCGGCTTCCATTTACAACTTGACTTTCCATAGCTGTCTTGCATTAAAGGTTCTTCTTCATACCTAGAACCTGCCAGCTGTTTAAAATTTAACTAAGATAGTTCTTGCATGGATCTTTAAGGCTTCATTGGATGATTAAGGGTATTTAGCTTCCAAAAAGGATTCTACTTGGAACCCCACTCTTGAGGTCATGTGTCTTATCAAGCTCCAGTCAGCTATGGTGGTTATGGTGGTTTGTTAGTGCAGCCCCAAAACTCTTACAAATAATTTTAACATTGTCACTAAGTACAGCACAGTGGTGCAGTGAGTAGGGTTGCCACCTCTCAGTGCCATGGTCCTGGGTGCAATCCTGAGCTTGGGTTACAGACTTTACAGAGTTTTTGCATGGTCTACCCATGTTCATGGAAGTTTCCTCTGGTTTCCGCCATCTGTCCAAACACACGTAGTTAGGTTGATTGGCTTTGCCCATAGGTGTAAATAAGGGTGTGAATGTGCGTGTCTGTCCAAGATGAATTCTCCTGCATTGCACCTAGGCTCTATATCCACCATGACCCTGACCAGGATAAAGCATTTACTGAAGATGAATGAATGAACGAATGCCACTAAGTTTGCCTAAACTAATTTGTGCTACAGTGGCCAAACTAGTTAGCCTTTTTTATTTGCTGTTAAAACCCTATTTGTTCACTCTCATGCCTGTAAACGCTTGTTCTCCACCCAATTATGGTTATAGTCAGGATATTGTTTGATATTAAGTTCCTACCCATCGACTCCTACCCACCCCTCAGTACTTGAAAACCGAGTAAAACACCTTTCGTCAATTCGTCAGGAAGTAAAACAGGGATGTTAAACAACATCTTAAGATGATAGAACCATTAAGGGTCAACCAAAGAACCCTTAAGAGTGCTAAGTTTTCTGCGTTTATATAATCTACTGTATACTATACTAAAGACAAGCTGAAAAAAGAGATATCATTAAGAGTGTATATCCACAGGGTGGCAGTGTAGTAATGTATATAGATTCCTTGTGCGTTATGGTTCTTGGCAAAAAAAGAATTATTAGTTTTGCATACAAAGTGCTAAAAGATGGATTGCTTGCGTGTTTGTATTGCATTTTCTAACCATGATAAGTTACTAACATTTTGATTTACAACACTAGCACAATATTTTATTTAAAATGTAACTAAAAAAAGACCCTTAACAGCAGCTCATTTGGGATTCACTTTATCAGATGTCCTAATTTTTTTATTCGAAATTATTTTTCAGCTTCTTAGCACAGAAAACAAAAAACCCCAAAACTAGTCTATTTTTTTTTTTTTTTATAAAATGGGTTTGCTCGTGTTGCAAATAGGAACAGCAAACTGAATACGCTAGCAAGCCAGGAAGCTACCACTAGGTATCATGGTACATACACAGCCTGTCAAGACAAAAGTGTGGATTATAACAGAATTACTTTGCTAACAGAAGTAGTTTTCTGCATACGAATATGAAAGACATACAGTTATGATAGCGCACACATCGCTGAGCTAGCAAACCTATACGCTCACTAATCGTATTGTGATGTCCGATACTGTTACTTCAAATATTTAAGTCAATGTGTATGAACTGTTATCTTTATTTCAGCCTTGAATCCTGTCCACTAAAATTTATATATGTACAAAAAAATGGAAATGGGATTAGCTGGCTAGTCTCACTGTGCACCAGAAGTACAGCTCTGAGCCTAGAGTGTTTTATATAAGGAATAATACACACCAGGATGTGCTGCTATAGGAAAATAATCAACGATGTGGTGTCATGATGACGCAGAGTTAATATCTCCAGCGTGAAGTCCCATCCTGACGTGTTTTATTCCTCTTTACACCACAGCAATTTCCCAACTATTACATTTTTCTGTAAATCAAAGTATGACACATCATTTGACTTATCTTTATAAACAGATTTTTTTTTATCTGTTTATAGTTACATTTAATGTTGCAGAACATCCACGAAACAAGTTCCTGTTACTACTTATGTTACTGCAGCCTTAAACAGTTAATAAGAAAATGCAGCGTGTCAGCAGGAATGTGCAAAATGCATTATTCTTCATTCCTGGAGACTTTCCTGTTTTGGAAAATGTCAAGTTCGAGGGAGTCCTTCCATAAAAGCGAAATAAACATCTCCTCACAGAAAACGTCACCATATCAACGATTACATGTTGTTATTTGTTAAATAACATACAAGCCATACAAGTCCTTGGGTAAGTTGTTACTGTAGAAACAATAGTGTATTAAAACGAGCCGATTATTATAAATCTGCGATTTAATTAAAGCCAGAAACTACTGACTATCACAACTAATGTGTTACTGATGACTTTATATCCTCTATAAATCTATCTATACTTTATACTCCTTCTTCAAATGTAATTCATAACTACATGAACATTTACACATGTGCCTGAGAGTAGCAGCAAGAGATGTCAAGATCTAGAAAAGAAAAGAAAAGAAAAGTCAAATGTCCAGAGAAAATCAGGGACCTGTCAGCTTGAGCCACAGTGTGTCTGTGTTTCATTTTTGTGGACCTTCTGACCCGAGCTGTTCTGCTCCATGGCATTAATCCATGCTCTGGCTATCAAATCCATGCCCAGGGCATTGGAGCAAAGCTTTCACAACCCATCCACCTGTCTGCAGGCTGAAAAGAAACTTCTCCTCCTATCTGCACAGTGCATTCCTGTTTCTCTGAGACCATGGAGGCTCCATCGGATCTCAGTTCACTGGAGCTGTAATGAAAACTGCTATGCATATAATTGATTTATGCATCATGGATGTACACTTAAAATCCTTCGAGATGGTGCTGTATTGCATTTATTTATTTATATTTTTTGAGCTTTGCAGGAATGGGCTTGTTTAATTGTTTGTGTGTTTGTGTGCATGTGGGTGTCATTGTGCATGTGTGGGTGTCTGTGTGTACTCTGCTGTCACAAGCCAGGTTTATTATCCCTCTGCTAATTACATCCTGCGGTATTAAGATTTGTCATGATCTTCCTGTATAATTATCACACACACACACAAAAAATAACAAGGAGCCTGACAAACAAAACCAGTGTTGCCTTCTGCTTTGAGGAAATGAATTCTAACAGAGGTGGGAGGAAATGCAGGCAAAGAAATGTTTAAATTATTTTATACACTTTGTTTTTGACCATTCTGGAGTGCTTTAGATTCCATAAAACAGGTCAGGTTGTGACATGCCTCACATTCATTTCCTTTTAAAGTTTTCCATATTTTATAATGTTACAATCAGGAACTGAATTTGGGATTTTTACCATTTTTGTTTGGATCCATACTTGGTATTACTCAAACAGCTTTGCACATCTGGATCTTGACATTTGTGCCCACTCGTCTTGACAAAATTGCTCATGCTCTGCCAGATTATACACAGAGTGTCTTTACATCTTGCCACAGATCAAATCGAGGTCTGGGTTTCAACTGGGCCATTCTAAAACTTTCAGGTTCTTGTTTTGAACCCCTTCAGTGTAGCTTTGGAAGTTGTTTCCTTATCATGTTGGAAGATGAAGTGCTCCAACTGGAACAGGTTTTCTTCTAGGATTGCCCTGTATCTGGCTTCATCCGAGCGTTTCCAAACTACAATGCTACCACCACCATGCTTCATTGTAGTGAATCGTGTTCTCAGGGTGATCAGCAGTGTTGAGTTTCCACAAATCCCATAAAGGCTAAAAAGTCCAATTTTGGTCTCATCAGACCAGAGGTCCTTTTCTGCATGTTTGCTAAGTCACCAAACAAGATTTCCTTTTTTTTCCAGTAATGGCTTTCTTCTCACCACTCTTCCTTACCATCCACCTTTGTGGAGTATCTCAGTTATGGTTTTCCTGTGAATTGGTTTCCTGTGAAGTTATGGTTTTCTCTAGCTCCATTAGATTTACCCTTGGCCTCTTGGTTGCTTCTCTAATTTTGTTGGACAGCCTCCTGTAGGCATTTTTTAAATGAATGGACTTAATGATATACCATAGGATGTTGGGGATATTTTTTTTTAACCAAACCATGAATATTGTCCAACATTATGGAGTCTTCCATATGAATACAGGTGTATTCATATTGAGCTCCCATGAACACAGGTTGATTCCATTCAACTTATTATGCAATTTCTAATGGCAACTGGTTGCACCAGGGCTAATTTAAGATTTTTCACATTAATAGATGTGAATACTTACACAATCAGACCTTTTATGTCCTTAATTTGTAAATAATTTTGCATTTTTTTCATATTTCATCCCCTTTCATGACATATAATCCCAATTAACCCCAGTTCAGTTCTATGTTGAAACACTATAAGATATGATAAAGTTCGAGGGGAGAGATAATTTGTGCAACATACTGTGGGTTTGTGTAGTTTCTGTAATTTGTAGTCTGGGATTAAATCTGTTAATAATCTAAATTCTGGTTTATATACAGTACATTGGTTGAACTCAGATTTGCACTCCGTGATGTGTGCAGAAGCAGCAGGGAAGGTGGGTGTCTATCTTTTTCCGGTTAATGGAAATTCCAGTTCCAAATTAAAAATTCAACAGATAGGCCAAATTAAAATCCATCATGTTTCAAATAATTAAAGCAAACCCATTAGCGATGATAATTACCTTAAATTTTCACAGTAAGGGGTGTGAGGCAGGCTGAGCTTGGGTACTGTTTAATACAGTAAATCTTCAAATCTTAATGCATCGTTATACAGCCACAGGATTCATACATTTATTTATTAAGCTTTATTAGTGGAAAAATGAAAATAAAATCATTATTTTAATGAGTAAACATATATAATGGTTAGCAATGCAGAGATCACACCAAAATAATATGAAGCAACAGATTAAATAGGCTTTTCTGTGGCAGAACAGTTATTAATATCTTTTGGAGACTTTGTAAAGAGGTAATTTAGATAATTAAATAATTTATTTAAAAAAAATTAAATCATTAAAAGGACATTAATTGGTCATTTAAAGCAGAGGCTTTCTGTGATTTCTTTTTAAATAGTGGTGGAAATCACAACCCACTATGTTTACCTTAAAACCGATTATTTATATATTTTCACATTCATGTTTTTTATTTATTGGTCGCTCTAGCGAACTTTAATTACAGATAAATTCGATTTCTTTAGTACAACTTGTGACGAGTTAGTGCCACGTACTGCTGCATTAATGTGTATGGGATGTAATTTCTGTGAACATATAAACACCCACACACAAACCCTAAATCTACTCTCAGTAAACAAAAAGAAGTTTTAGTTTTTAAAATGAAAGCTGAAAAAAAGAAAAAAGAGGGGGGAAAACGGTTTTCCTCAAAGCCAAAGCCAAATGTCCCCACAGTATCAAAACTGTTAGATATTCCTAATCTTGTGGACACACAATCAAAAACTAGTGCATTCCTATGGCATGTGTGTGTGTGTGTGTGTGTGTGTGTGTGTGTGTGTGTGTGTGTATAACACTATATTGTTATGACAGTTATATTTTACTCTCATGCTGTTATTACCTGCCCGGTGGAAATTGTTTGTGGAACTTTATTACATTTCTTCAGTCCAGTTTAAAACAAATGAGTGTGTTTCCCAACTCAGAGCCCACTGCCGCATTAACGTGTTCTAGTAATTCCTCAGTAGGATGAGTACTGCTTCATGAAGCTGTAGGTCAGCAGGAGACAGGAGCCTTGGGCAGGTTGTTAAAGAATCTGTTCTCACACTCTTGTTCCTCTGGGTTCCGCCTCATCAGAGCTGCTGAAGGAGGAGGCGATGGAGAGATCGCTGTCTGTCACGTGAAACAAGCTATTACAGCATTTACAAGAGGACTGATGCTGAGGTTCTGTCAAGAGCTGTTACACAGATAATCAGCGTGATAAGTGCTCTGTGACCTTATATTACATAGTATTTATAGATAGATTAATAGGTGGGGGAGTAGGAACATCTTAATACAGCTAAACATGTATTATTATTATTATTATTATTATTATTATTATTATTATTATTATTACTATTATTATTATTATTATAAGCAGTAGCAGTAGTAGTAGTAGTATGCTATTTTATTTTGTATGAATACATAATACCAGCGTGCGTGCACACACACACACACACACACACACACACACACACACACACACACATTTGTGCCATTTTTACTGACTTGTACAATCAAAAAGAATTAGGCTTTTTTTGCTTACTAAGTAACTAACTAACTGAATTCTCAATTCTGATTGGTCAGAAGGTTTCTCGGTAACATGACAAGTAACAGAAGTGCTAACAGGAACTAAACTGGCAAATTGCTACGGTTTAAGAGCAATAAAACCTTTCAAGAACGTTCTGTTTTTGGAAAATAATCAACTTTGGGATTGTAACAGAAATTCTGCTTCGACAGCACGACACAGTGTGTTTTATTCCTTAGGTGCTCTATAAGAATAAAACAAATGGTCCCTACAAAGTGATAATTACATGTCCACCATCCACCAACACACACACACACACACACACACACACACACACACAAAGCCATGCACAATCCATCAAAGCTGTGAATACATAAAAATGTGCAAATATTGACATGGGAAAGAACACACACACACACACACACACACACACACACAAACAATCAGAGACTAGTGCACACTACACTCTGAAGCCCATTGGGGGGGATTATTTAATTTGCTTGCATTCTTTGGCACCACTTGTCCCTTTAAAGCTTATGACTGATCACCTTTATCCTATGATGGAACAGTTCAATCCTGATGGACGTGGTCTCATCCAGGATGACTCCACCCCTATCCACAGATATCACTCAACAGTTTGATGAGGATGAAAATGTTATACATCATGATCAGTGATACTATGCCCTTCACACTCATCATGTCTCATCAGATTTTGGACTGAGTGCTCTCCAGCACATCATCAGAACCCTGGTAGGGAGTATCTTTTAGAGTTTATCTCTCCAGTACAGTTCTAAGGAGTTGTAGAATCAATGCCAAGGCTCCTGTGGTGGCTCTTTGTTGGCCCGACACCTGAATAATTTGTCACCAGTCTGTATGTAAACACATTAAGCATATAAATAAAGCCCAGGCTGCCTTTCCTCAGATGTGGGACTGATGGCAGACACGCCACCTGGAGACCCAGAGCCATGGCCATGCACTCCAACCTAATGAGTCTCTACACACTCTTATGCTGCTGTAAATACAAATAAAGCTACCTGTGCTGGTGGAAAACAACCGCAATCTGTGGTCCGCATCACATTTCATTTCCCCTCAGAGTGTTTACCACAGGCACTCAGTGCTGCAGCATGGATTTATATACCAGTCCAAGCTGCACAGATGATGATATTTCCAAAGAACTTTTTATATTAGACACATCGCAAACAATATTTTCCAAAAAATGAATTGCACATATTTTTTTTTACAAAATTGTCAAGCCTTCACAGGCAGTTTTCACATCTGCCAAAGTGATGAACTTGTGAATATTACTGATTGTGCAGCTGCAGAAGCACATACTCAAATAAACCTGATGGCGTGTGTGTGTGTGTGTGTGTGTCACACAGAATGGGTGCTAATGAGAGCATGTGCATGCAGTTCATCCACTCTGTGACATGCAGGTTAGTTTAACAAATTAAAATGAGAGCAGATGCATCTCCTCCTCCCCTCACTGCTTGCTCACCTCTATAATCACGAAGTTCAATTATTATTGCATTAATGTTGATTAAAACACATTGCCATATACACCGATCAGCCATAACATTAAAAGCACTGAAAGGTGAAGTGAATAATATTGATTAGGCAGCAAGAGAACAGTCAGTTCTTGAAGGTGATGTGTTGGAAGCAGGGAAAATGGGCAAGCGTAAGGATCTGAGCAACTTTGACAAGAACTAGGGTAGATGACTGGGTCAGAGCATCTCCAAAACAGCAGGTCTGTGGGATGTTCCTGGTATGCAGTGGTTAGTACGTACCAAAAGTGGTCCAAGGAAGTACAACTGCTGAACCACTGACAGGGACACGGGAGCCCAAGGTTCACTGATGCGCATGGGGAGCGAAGGCTAGCCCATCTGCTCCAGTCCCACAGAAGAGCTTCTGTAGCACAAACTGCTGAAAGTTAATGCTGGCTATGACAGAAAGGTGTTAGAACACAGTGCATTGCAGCTTGTTGTGTTTGGGGCTGTGTAGTTGCAACCCGGTCAGAGTTCCCATGCTGACCCCTGTCTACCCCGAAAGTGCCTACAATGGGCACATGAGCATCAGCACTGGACCATGGAGCAATGGAAGAAGGTGGCTTGGTCTGATGAATCATGTTTTCTTTTACATCATGTGGATGGCCAGGTGTGTGTTTGCACCGCTTACCTGGGGAAAAGATGGCACCAGGATGCACTGTTGGAAGAAGACTAGTTGGCGGAGACAGTGTGATGCTCTGGGCAATGTTCTGCTGGGAAAACTTGGGTCCTGGCATTCATGTGGACATAAATTTGACACCTGGAGCCCACCTAATCATTGTTGCAGACCATACACCCCTTCATGGCAATGGTATTCTCAGATGGCAGTAGCTAAATTCAGCAGGATAATGTGCCCTGCCACACTGCACAAATTATTCAGGAATGGCTCAAGGTGTTGCCCTGGCCTCCACACTCACCAGGTGTCAAGCCAGTGTGTGGTTTTATAAGGAAATTAGTGGGTACGTTTTATTGAGCATCTTGGAGAATCTGCCACAGAACTTCTGAAGACTGACTGTCTTCTTTTTTTGCAGCAAAACGCAGCAGCCTTCATAATGTTTTTGTCTGAAACATGGTCTGTTACGTCATGTGTTGCTTTCTTTACTGACATACAAGTCATAAAATGAACCTATATAACAGCATTTGTACTATAAAAACCTGGCTGCCTAAGACTTTTGCACAGTACTGTAATTCTGAAGAAGAATCCACTGAATAACTGCAGTGTACTTCAGTAATAATGGTATAACTGGTAAAAGTTCAGTGTAGTACACAAAGTTTCCAGTGAAGCATAAAGTTTTGGACAAAACAAATACTTATGATACATAAACATATACACATGTAAATATTATTTTACGCATATGATTGTGACTACAAATTGCAGCTACATGTAAATAAAGATTAAGCATTTGTGGCAGTGGGGGCGTGGCCGAGTATTAGCTGTGTACGGGGAGGAGACGGGTCGAACCAGCAGGTAACGGGTGATGATTCTCACCTGTGTCTTATTACAGCCAGTCTACTTATCTCTTTATGCTTTCAGTGAAATCCATAACCGGTGAGAAAGAAAGAGCATGATATAGCTGGCAGAGCTTGCAAGACACGCACACGCATGACCACATGTATGCGCACACACACCGCAGAGCGTGGACTTGAACCTGAGGAAGCGAAAGCTGTGAGTCTGAGACAGACACGTTTTTGGTTGTTGTTCTGGTTTGCCGAGTTTTAAGAAAGTGCACTGAAAAATGTGGATTGAATAAATGCGTAGCTTGGCTAAAATTCTTCCTCCACACCCACTACACCTACTACATCTACTACTTCTCCTCCCACACTTAGTATATCTACTATTACACCTATGACTACTACTACTACTACTACTACAACATCTACTTCTATTACTATCACACCTACAACTACTAATACACCTACTACTTCTACTACAGTGCAGTGTTGTACTTGTCTATAGTTCGTTCTTCAGTTTTTTTTTTCATTAAAACAAAATGGTTTCATTTTCTTTCTTGTTGGTGCTACAAAATCTCAGAAATTTTTTTTTTATTTATTCAAGAGCCAATATAATTCCCTAAAAAGTGCCGTAAGACTATTGGCCTCTGTAACAAACTAAAACTTTCCTGGAGAGTTTTAGTCAATGAAGTGACCTGTTATAGTGTTTCTTTTAAAAAAAAAAAATCAATAAACTATCCCTTAAACTACCCTTTACATGAACTCAATTCACTGCTACAACAATGCCCGTGCAGAAGTCATTCAATCAGCTCTGTCCAGAAGTGGACTCCATCTGCAAAAACCAATTACTTGAGCACTATTGATCACAAGGATGTCCCTATTATGCTGAGATTACATTGCCAATTTATGTTCTGAAGACATCTGTGAGGTATTGAGGTGAGCTCTGAAATATTGACCAATTCAAATTCCAAGTAGAAAGGAAAACAAGGATGAGGCAGATTTTGTTGAAATAAAGTCCAAACCACAGTGCAATCCATAATTAAATCAACAGTGATACACTATATGGGCAGAACTTTGTGCATCTGTCCATCATACCCATATGTGGGCGTTTCCCAAACTCCTGCCACAAAGTTGGAACCACACAATTGTATAGAAAGTCTTTGTATTCTGTAGCTTTACAATTTCCCTTCATTGGAACTAAGAGGCCCAAACCTGTTCCAGCATAACAATGACCCTGTGCACAAAGTGAGATCCATGAAGACATGGTTTGCCAAGGTTGGAGTGGAAGAACTCAAGTGTCCCGCAAAGAGCTCTGACCTCAACCCCACCGAACACTTTTGGCAGGAACTTGAACACCAACATCAGTGTCTGGTGTTGCTAATGTTCTTCTGGCTGAATGGAAAAAGCCCCACAGCCATGCTCCAAAATCTAGTGGAAAGCCTTTCCAGAGGAACTTATTATAACAGCAAAGAGGGAACTAAATCTGGAATGAGATGTTCAACAAGCATATACAGTATGGGTGTGATGGTCAGTCCATATAGGGTATAAATGGATAAAAAGTACAACTGACATTCTTTAATAAATAAAAATTGCAATCATTGACAAACTGCTGTAGCATAGAAGGAATAAAATATTTCAGGGTATTCTGTTATAAGAAAATATCCAACTTCAGGGTGGTAAGAGAAACTCCCCTTCACGTCTAGCCGCATCACACCACCCCATTGTTGATTATTTTCTTATAACAACATGCAAGAGTTTTGTTCCTTATGTGACACACTTGTCCATCTTCTCTTCCTTCACTTGTCTACACAGATTTAAAGCTGAACACAACGCATACTTGGTTTGTTCTATTTTTTCACCATATGTGCAACAGTTTATAAAGCCCTGTCAAATCCGGCAATCCGTCTGAGACCGTCAGAGCCATCTGAGTGTGAGGAAGAAGGCAGTAGAGAGAGAGATGGCGAGGCGTAGAGCAGCAAGAAGGAATAAACAAATCTCCTGTGAGTGTCTGTTGTAGGATGTTTTTGTGCACTGAGACGTGCCGGGGCTCGGGAGAGAACAAGGAGTGAAGTTGAACTCGATAGCGCAGAACTGAATCGGATGAGTGATGGATGGGAAAAGCAACAGGCTCCTAGAGCTTTCCGTCTCCACAGTAATGGCTGGGCATCAACCTGACAAAGTGACCCACCTCCAGATTCACAAAAATGAAGCAGTTTCAGAAAATATGAAAGTGGAAAGTCTTGGAAAAAACTTGGGATGCTTATTTACAGGGACACTCTCTCACCCATTAAATGCATAATTTATGACAAGCAAGCTACAAAAGTGACCATCAAGTTGAAAGAACCCATGTTTATTACATGAATAGCTGAATGTTCTTGCATTTAAATCAAATTCCTGTTTACGCTGAACTTATGACAAGAAAATCTTTTCATTTTCAGACTTATTTTGGTCAGTGCTGTTTTGGCATGGCAGGTCTTGTGTCTGAGGCAGCCTCAACTGTCACAGCTATTTTCACACAAATTTATTCTGCAGTGCGGCTGAATTCTCAAATCTGATTGGTCAGAACGTGTTGATTAACTTTCTATAAAAGCAGCTCCAACAGTACAGTATTTTCCAGCTGTAAATATGCTATTGTTTCTTTAGTACAATTTCAGGTCTTCACACTAATCTAAAGCTAATAATAAACAATTCATTTCAATTCAATTTTATTTCTATATTTCTATCACAAAGCAGCTTTATAGAAATATATAAATTCCAGATATACATTTTGGATAATCTAGCCATGGGGGTCACAGTCCAGTGTCTTCTGTGCTGGTCCCAAGCCTGGATAAATAGAGAGGGTTGCATCAGGAAGGGCATCCAGCGTAAAACGTTGCCAAATTTAATCATGCGAATCGTCAGTACTCCGAATTGTGAATGAAAGGGAGGGAAGTGGAACAGTAAGGTTACAGGGTGAAGAGGTGAAGAAGGTACAGGAGTTTA
>CM074955.1:5884745-5896590 GCA_037577455.1 Pangasius macronema
TGTTAATCCATTTATTTCTGTAAAGCTGCTTTGCGACAATGTCCATTGTTAAAAGCGCTATACAAATAAAATTGAATTGAATTGAATTGAAATGTTTTTAACTGAATGTTATGTTTTCAAGTGAAAAGCAACTTTAAGTACTACAAACTGATTTTGCCGTTTTGCCTGAATCTCTACGTGTGCTGCTCATACGCATGACTAATGCGATGTAGTTTGGCGATTAATTAATCATAAAGTAATTAATTCTGTTATGTTTTAATTATGTAAAATAACCAGACTTAACAATTAGCTAGAATTTGGTGTGCTGTCCAACCAGTTTGTTATAGCTACTGAAATTGATGCTAGTCTATTAGCATTAGCGAAGAAAACGTAGCTAAAGGCTTAGTTATATAACCAGTTAATGGAAGCAAATTAGCAAAACTTACCTCAGCATGCTTTATTCAAATGAGACGGAGTCCATGCCTGGTTTTATACGAGTCTTTGCTTTCTGCAGCGTATTGAAACTTTGGATTATACACACACACACACACACACACACACACACACACACACACACAGATAGCTCTAAGTACATTATGTAGTATGACAAGGTCGCCTCAGATGATGAATTGCCATGATTCTTGAGTTGTTTTTTTTACATTAATCAACTTGATTGGATGCTAAACAGAAATGACTGGATACTAAACTGCACCCATACAAAGATCTTGGACTCCTGATTGGAAGGTTGTGAGTTCAGATCCCAGCACTGCCAAGCTGCTGGGCCCTTGAGCAAGGCCCTTAACCCTCAACTGCTCACTTGTATAAATGAAATAAATGTAAGTCACTCTGGATAAGAGTCTGCCAAATGCCATAAATATAAATATAAATATAAATAGCATGTCATTGGCTATACGACAGGAAGAGGAAACCTTCAAGATTCGTACTTTGAAAGTCTAAATTAAAATGTAACAAGTAAAAAGTACATTTTTAAATAATTAAGTAAGAGTACGCGTATAGGAATGAAGAACATTTGCTTAAGTAATTTTCACCCAATGATAAATACACTAAGCAAATATTGCACCAACCAAAAAAAATAATAAATTAAAGTGTCGTATTTGTGTACAAGGGACAAGTTTTTGGAGGTTTGAACAAAAGAGCTGACAAGAGCTGCTTTTCTGTTTACTGAAAGAGACATGGCATTCCAGGTAGTAGAATTTTTTAACGCACTCCCATTCAATATCAGCACCCAACACTTTCGAGTTTTTCTTACATTTTATCCTGAAGTTTGCTTTAAACTGCAAATTAAGTAGTTTGGACTTGCACAAACACAAAGCCTCATCTGCTTTCCTAACTGCTAGACTTCCTATTTAGGTAGTGTTTTTTTTTTTACTAGTCATTTTAAGAAATGTCTCGAAGCTCCAGCGCTTACTCACAATTCATTCCTGCAAGACTGCCTGTTATTTTGGAGAGTTACAGCGTTAGTCAGACTGAGAGCTACGCTGGGTCTGAAGGGCCTTCACACACCAAAATTGATGCTTTTTATCCATTTAATGGAGGCCAAAAAGAAAACATTAGTTTGTGCAAGGGTATCAGATGTGCAGAAAAAAACATTCACCTCATTTTATGGTAAAAATATACAGATTAAAAGTGACAGAAGAAGAAAAAACGAGTTACTGGACTCAGTTTTAGAGCAAAGACAATCCAGGGAACTCCATATATATATATATATTTATATATATTTTACAAACCTCCACACAATAAGCCTCTGTCAACCGGTATTCTTAACATAATGAATTTTTTTTTTTTTTAAATGGGCAGTTGTTTTTTTAAATTCAGTTACTCCAGATTCAAGTTTCTAGAGTAACTCGTGTTTGTTTTTTAATTTTTACTTCTTTTGCTTCTTTTTTAATTTTTTCATTCTGTTTGGTCAGAAGGTGTTGATTAATCTTCTATAACAGCATCTCTGTCAGTAGCACCAGCTATAAATTGCAGGTTTATATTAATGTGTATGTTATGGTTTCTATAGTAACACCTAGTTCACAGGAACTTGTATGATGGCCGATCTTCATAATCTAACGTTAATAATAAACAGGTTTACAAAGCATTGCTATTTAACAAAGAAAATGTATAATCGTTGATACGGTGAAGATTTCTGTGAGATGTTTATTTAACGCTTATGGAAGGAGTCTCCAGTGTCAACAGAAAGTGTCCCCTTTTTTTGTTTTATGGTTCCTCAGTATCAAATAAGATTTTTTTGTCTTAACAACTACAAGAGAAAGAAAAATTGAGGTTAATGTGGGAGTGACTGTTTATAGCTGTTATAATGCAAGTGATAAACATTTTGTCTTGCAGACATTCCACAACATTAAATGTAACTTTAAATGGATAAAAAGTCACTGTGTCAGACCTCCATCCACTAACGGAGCTATAAGCATGCAGTGGATCCCAAAGTCTGAGGCAGGCTCCTCTTGGGGAGGTGCAGGCAGGTGGAACGGGAGCATAAAGGCCCTGAGAAATAAAGTGCACTGCAGGGGAAATAATGGTCATATGCGAACGTTGCTAAATTTTGTGACTGTTGCTTTGTTATAAGTTGAAAAAGCACCAAGCGCTGGAGCTCTACACAGGAGTGTAATATTAGCTAGCGAGCTAGCAAGACAGGTGAGGCTAACTTGGTGACGTAACAATTTGGAAGCAGACACAAACACAGGATTTCAGAAATAAACAAATTACACAAGTCATGGCAAGGTACACTATATGGCCAAAGATTTGTGGACACCTGACCATCACGGCCATATGTGGTCCTTCCCCAAACTCCTGCCACAAAGTTGGAAGCACACAATTGTATAGAATGTCTTTGTATGCTGTAGCTTTACAATTTCCCTTTACTGGAACTAAGAAGCCCAAACCTTCCAGCATGATGATACTGCTGTACACAATGCAGGTCCATAAAGACATGATGGAGTGAAAGAACTCGAGGATCCTGCACAGAGTCGTGACCTCAACCCCAATGAACACCTTTGGTATGAACAGGAACACTGACTGCACCCCAAACCTTCTCATCCAACATCAATGCCTGACCTCACTAATGCTCCAGTGGCTGAATGATCACAAATCAGCCACGCTCCAAAATCTAGTGGAAAGTTTGTAGATGCCTGACCCATATGTGCTGGTTGATGTTGAGGGTCAGGCATCTACAAACTTCTGGCCATTAAGTGTACATAAGCTGCACAAACCAAGAACTAAGAACCAAACAAGAACACAGTCTACCAAAACAACAACGAAGGGGAGAAAACACAGAACTTATATAGAAGGATTAATCAAGGGTGAATCTGAAAACAGGTGTGCACAAACACAGGAAATGAGTGGGATAAACGAAGAAGAACTTCAAACATACGTTGTAGTGTGCCCTCTGGAGGCTTGGGGATGAACTGTGTTTGGTGGAGTTTATTGTCATTTCAGCCATACACAAGTACATAGTGAAACGAAACAATGTTTCTCCAGGACCAAGGTGCTACACAAGACAAACATAGAACTACAGGGACTACAGGGACTACATAAATTATACATAAAGTGCACAAGTGCAGACAGCATAAGACAGAACAAGACAGAGCAAGACAGTACAATGACTACAGCGCCGACCAGTACGCAGTTCTGTTTAAAAGTGGCCTAGTGACAATAGTGCAAATATTACAAGAGTAAGTAGCTGAAATAGTGTAAACATAAGATTAGCAGCCTATGTGCAGTAATAAGATGTGAGATGATTAGCTGTCAAGCTATTTATCCTGTGCATCAATGTACATTAAATAACGTTATAGGATTTTATTCTTTATCAGCTCCTCAGAGAAGCTCTTTTAAGCTGCCTCAGCATTCATGTTCAAATGATTTCTAATAACTGTTCTATCACAGGCTAACGTTCGGGACAGAGCCGTAGAGCTGCAGAGGACCGACACAAGAGACTATCAGGCAGATTTAATTTGCGATTACACTGATCTGCAAGTCTGCGTGGTGCCACTGTGCTGCGAAATGAAATCAGGATTAAGATTTGTTCATGCACATCATTATTAGCCATTTTCTCCCTCCCTTAAATGAAGTGCACTACACTCTAGGGAGCTTTATGAATAGTGAGAGAGTTCTTGGCACTTCCTCCGACTATGCCCTGCCTTCGCTCTTTCTTAGAATAAATCCTCATTTCAGTGGAATACTGAAAGCTTTCTTTAGGTATGGAGATGTTCTTGGCCTAAATGATCCCCATTACCAAAAATAAATTCATTAACAAAGAATTTATCACACATATTTTAATAGAAAAAAAATTTTGTTCAATATATTTTATGCTATTTATATTTAAAATGTATTTATTATATGTATTTTATATTGGTAAAACATACCAGATTTTTTTATATTATTCATTTCTGTAATATTATATAATATATTATATATTATGGATATTTTATATTTTATAATTTATATTTATATTTATGTTTGGATTTTTGCAATTATTAATTTTTTTATATTTACTCTACAATATTATATTATACATATAGTATGCATTTTGTATATTTGCACTGGCATTTTTTTATTTTTAAGTTTTTTGATTTTTTTTTAATTATCTACAATTTATTTTTACACTGGAATATTAGAGATATGTGATATTATTCATATTTTAAAATGTATTATACATTGATATAAAATGTTTAGTATTTTATATAGAATATATTATGGAATGTACCATAGTAAGTAATGTGTAGAAAGGTCCTGAGGTCATTACTCAGAGAAACTTTCCTATAATTTGGCAGCCACGACTCACTTACTGCGTCCTCATAAAAAGCAAAGTCATGGAGGTATTACAGCTACCTGCTTAATGAAGCTAATGGAATACACGTCTATCTTCCTTACCGTTATTCTGTTTATTAGCTGCGTTAGTGCTGACTTAGAGATGAAGGTGAAAGGATGTAAAAAGCTGTGCGTTTATGAAACAGATGCACTAAAGAATCCCAGACGTCACATCAGTGAATGCGCCACTGAAAACAAAGCATTATTATTATTAGAGTTTAATCTGGCAGGCGTGCTCTAATCAGAGTGTGCAGCATTATTCCTCTGTTTTTGGCCCACAATGTCAAACAACACAACAAATTATTCAGGCATGAAGCGTAATCAAGTGCTGCTTTTCTAAGTAGTGCTTATAGCATTAGGGGGAAAAAAAGAAGAAGGTAAATAGGAGTGAAAATGAAACTAATGCTGTAGGAATGACTTAAAATGGAAACATCTGGGAACAATTTATTTAACGCGTGCCTTTATAACACACTCATAAGTACTGCATGAACATTTTATAAAGCACTGACAGAAAAATTTATGAACGATGATGGCGTATGTATGGCATATGAGCTTTTATGCAAGTTTGTTCCCTGTACAAGATAGATAGAGCAACAAACATCAGTTATCAGTTCTGACGGAGATTTTTTTTTAAAACTGAAATCGTAGCTTATTTTTACTACCAGCACAGTCTAGATGCTTTGAGGAAGAGGCAGAAGGTACACGCAGTGCTTCAGCGGTGTTACTCTTTACTTTGTGAGAGTTAAAATGCTTCATTTGGCTGGCATATGGACTATAAATAAGAGGCTGTATTGAAATTAGGCTCCATAAACATTTAAGGACAGATAAACTGAGCATTCAGTTCCAGGCTCCTACTAGATGTAGATAGAAAAGGTAAAAGATGGCAGGTGCACACAGTTTTCGCCAATACTTTATTACCTTATCTACTTTTTATAGGTGCATGGAACTGAATGCTGAGTGTATTTGCATTAAAATGAATTATGAATGTATTATTTATTACATTATTTATGAAGGGGTATATTTCCTAAAATTATGGACTTCAGAAGTAAAATTACTTTAAATGTAAAGATTGTGTAACACAGAGGGAAGATCAACTTTCTCAAAGCATCATGAATGCGCTGTTATTAGAAGTGTGACATTGCGATGCATCGCGATGCAAAAATGTGACAATGTGGCATTATGGAATAGTCAGCATTCTATTAATTATGCGTGTAATTTATGCATTTGCATTGCTTTAACACCAGATCTGCAAAACCCAAAGAGGTCAAATATATAGAGAGCCCACTGGTCACATGATCATGTTCTTTCATGGTGAGCCTGTGATATTACCAGGGATCACCTGCACTTGTGAAGTGATCGATAGCTCCAGATCACGACGACTGACACGCATTATAGGTTATCATTTTACATAACCACGTTATAACAGTAAAACATAGCTCTTTGGTAGCTTTCAAATGGCACCAGCTCCGCGCCGCTGCAATCTACTCTCTGCCCGTGAAAGCATTTTAGCCGACTTTGGAGCTCTAATTCCAGTCAAAACGAAGCCTCAGATTCTGCTACAGGGCGCATTATGTTTCATTTTCCATTTTCCCTGGGTCAGAGACTTTGTTTATTCAATCACATTTTTGGAGTATTAATTTTTAAATAAAAAAATTCAAGATATGGTAAACCTTTTGCAAAATTTGTTTTTGTTCTTAGAAGTTTTTTGACTTATTTTGTTTTATACAGACAAAAAATACACATTGTTTTGCATTGTTTATGATTCAGAAAAAAGGAGTCTTTCCATTCATACTTTTAAGTATTAATAATTTGAATAATTTCTTCATTCAAATTTTGTTCAAAACTTTCAGAGAATAGAAGTGAAAAATAAAAGATTTTAGATTTTAGATTAATTTTAGATTATACTTATAAGATTATTAATCCTACAGTACTGATTATCATTTCCTGGCAGAAGATCATTCTGCTTTTCATTTTCAAGCATTTATTTCTAGAAAGAAACAAAATGATGTGTCATTAGAATGAGACAGTTTAAAGCTTGACATTATCATAGTCATAATCATAATCCCATGCACCAAAGCTAATGAAAAAAGTCTACAGTAAACTAAGGAGAAAGAGATAACATTAGGAGACTAGATTTAACAAGATATCTGAAATGGACAAATGTGGAAGTAACTAGGCCTTGACATAATCAGACCAACAGGAATAGAGGCAATTAATAACACACAGACTAAAAAGGGACAGGACAGGTCAGGCTTAACAAGAGCTACACAAGACTAAAATGCAAGAAGACGCACAAACTCAAGCTGATTGTAGGTACAAGTCTCGGGCTTTGGTTTATTTAGGCTGCTTTCACACTTGATTTTTTCCACCCACGATCACCAGCATTTTTTTTTTTTTTTTCACGTAATCCTACAGGAAGCGGTTGCAAGGTGGACAGAAAGCAGTTGCTTTTAAAAAGTGCAAAAACATTGACTGATGTCAAGCAATTTTTAGTTTTCACCTTCCGACCAATCCGGAGGCAAGTTGGAGTCAAGCAATAAAAAACAAACATGGAGTGCAGAGTGCTGGTGAAATATGCATCTTTTTAGAAAGAGATTTGTGTGATTACCATAGTTAAGATAAATAATGAGGAATCAATCTAATCTTTGTTGTTAATAAATAAGCTAGCTAATTAGCTGGTACGATCGGAATGGTCTCATCATTTGTTACAGTGTGAAAAAAAACAGCAATAGTTAACAGTGAAGGCAAAAAACCTCCAATCAGCAGAATTAAACCAGCTATTATTTCATCATTTTCTTTATTTAACTACTGATAACAATTACTGATAACAATAAATCTAATCTAGACAGCAAGCTAGGCTAGTTAGCTAGCTGATAGTAGTTATGACTGGTAAGAGCATTGTTATGGTTACTATATGCATGTTGACTGAGTTTTTTTTTTTTTTTCAGCACAAAATGTGTTCTGGCCAACACTTTTTCTTGTTAATCAAACATGATTACATGTGCTGATAGAAAGCAGGCGTGAGTAATGGATATATATTACAATAATGTTTTTATGATGTCGATATGACATTAATACGGCAGGTGTGACAGGGTGGCACAGAGCTGGATGTGCTCAGAGACTAAAAATCTACTGTTTGCTTTGCAGGTAATCTGTGATTCTTATAGAGCTTTGACAGTCGTATTCAATCTGAACAAACCTGACAGCATGCATGTGCTCTAATGCTAAACCATCAGACATATACTCTTTTATTTATTCATGCGGTGTGTGTTTTTTTTTTTTGTTTTTTTTTGAGCCAGACATGATGTGACTCGTAGATAGCCATTAACTCCAGCTGATGAAATGTTGACCTTGGGGAAAGTTTCTGCAACTGTCTGAATGCAGTCGAGAATGTATTTTCTGCTTTAGGGAAAGTGAGATTAATGTGCAGTCCCAGTTGGTTAAAGCTCACATTAACCCTGTGCAGCACAGCAAGAGAGAGAGAGAGAGAGAGAGCGTGAGAGAGAGAGAGAGAGGTGGCAGATCTTAATGAAAACAAACAAGCTTATAAGAGGGATCAATGATGGCTAAATTACACCAGAGCACGAGTGTGATTAATATTCAAGTCCACAGCATCGCTGCATGACATGAACAGGATTGATTGGGCTCAAACCCTATAGGCCGAGTAATAAATTATAATTTAATAACAGCAAGAATATTCTGTTTATGATGGTGCACCTGACTCTAAATAAGGTACCATGCACAAATTCTTTTGTACCTCCCTTTACTTTTACCACTACCTAACGTCAAGGCTGAGCCTGCTGACAGAGAGTGAGAGTGATCATGTTCACCAACATGCTTTTGTGCGTTGTGAGAAAGCTGATGGGTTTGATTACACTCCCTTACTTCATATAAATCTGGGTTTGAGCATGCAGCCCACCTTCACGTTAGGCCTCTTTATGCACACGGTTTCAGTTTCGCAGGTTTGATATGCAAAACGTCAAAAACATGCCTCAGTGGTAAACAGGAAGTAACAAACCAAAACAGGGTATGAGGAGAACATGAGAAACTGGGCGATAACATGAAGTTTGTATCAGTTTGTATACTTTATGGAACGTTACTTTGTGAAACAGCTAAATAACAATGTTTCAATGGTCCTTCGAAGAAAGGTGGTGGTGGTGGTACAGCCCAGAACACACACACACACACACACACACACACACAAAGAAGCAGCCATCTTAAATAAGATGAAAAAAGCTTGTCATGTTATGGAGAAAATGGAAATCATCTGTCTTGATGATGTTGACAAACCTTAAAATTTCAGCTCTACTTCTGACTGTTACAAAGCACTGACACTGGAGACTCCTTCCATAAAGGTGAAATAAACATCTCCTTACAGAAAGCTTCACCATTGGTCAGGTCAACACTGGAATCAAAAGGAGCGCCATTTCCCAGAACATACCGTGGCCTACAAACATGGGAAGTGTAGTCCTTGGCGGCCAACACACAGAGTCTCGCTCACACTCACCAGACTTGTATTCACACACCTGTTCCCAGTTAAGTCCACGCAGTATTTAAGGACTCCACTCACACCTTCACTTAGCGTAGTAACGCTCAATGTGCATCTGCCTGAACTTACCACGCCTTTATTCCTGTGCAGTGTCTGGTTTTGACTTTGTTTTGTATCTCGTTCGCGATTCTGGATTTTGTCTCATTACTGTTTGCTGTTCGTTTTTGCCTTTTTGCCAGTCTCTTAATTAAAACTTTAAACTGCATTTGAATCCACTTCCCCCTCCTTTCATGAAACATATCAAAGTATACATGTTTTTAATCTGTTTATGTGGATCTGCCTTCATTCTTGAGTCTCCTTCACGCATAAGACTGAGTGCATTAATATAAACCTGTGATCAGCAGCTGCACTACTGTCAGAGCTGCTGTTATAGAAAATGAATCAACATCTTGGAACCAATCAGAGTCGAGAGTTCAAAAGCGCTGTGGTGCTGCTACACTAACTTCTCTTAGTTGTCGACCTAACTTTTAGGTGTCTTCAAGTGGAGAGCTTCGACTCTGTGTTTGCGGCTGTTCGCACACAAAAGAGCCGGTGGCTTTGTTTTATTCTTTAATCTATTATTTAAAATTCAGCTACACTAATGTCTTCTCATCCAATTCACCTGGCAGGTTCATGGTGATAAATCCCAGAGTGCGGCGTAGTTAAACCTCACTCTCAGCGAGTATTAATCTTCAGCTCACCTTCATTCAGTCGCCTCTGAGCCTAGAGGACATTTTCACACGTTCCCATGGCGACTGAGCCTGACTCTGAGATGTTTTTTTCCACGCCCTGACGCATCATTTTAACTTCTCCAGGAAGGCGACCGTGTTCACCACCTCATGTAAGATTCAGTTTTGACCTTTTTGTGTCACACATGAGTACTTTGCTCATTAAGGCTCACGATGAACAGGCTTTTGACTTCAGTTCTATTAACGTTGATCATAAAAAAACAATTCCAGGACTGCAAAAATGATATCGTATGGAAGATACCATGAATAAAGGAAATCTTAACTAATATTTCTCATTATGAGATTATTACATAACAAATATAAGACTTATTTACGCCTATTTCCAGACATATTTACTAATTTCAAGCTTAATATTGATTATTCTATTGACAGATAATTTGATTCTTTCTAGAAATAAATTAGCTAGCTGCCAATAGAATAGGATCATTTCAAAAATATATAGAAAAAAACAACTATTAAAGAGAAATAAGAGTTGGATTTGCCTTTATTTAAGACATTTGTACTTGCTAAGAGAATGTTTGCATTGAAAACATCATATTTACTGATTCTTTTCATCGTCCAAAATCATGTTTATCAGCTAATCTGCCTTCAGATGAAATGTACCCTAACTAGCCATGCTAATGCTAATGCTACTTCTGTTTATAAAGCAGTCTTAAACCCTTAACACATAGTTAACGTGTTACGTCTTACAGTATATCTTTATTTCCGGAAAGACCTCATAATACTTTTACAAAATGTGATACAGGTGTTAAAGGCAGCGGGGATGTTTGGGATAGAAATCGAAGTCGTACATAGTGTTATATTTTATACCACAGTGCTGTAGAGTTCTGATGTCAGGAGGCGTTGATTAATTTTCTGTAATAGCAGTAGCGACAGTAGTGCAGCTGCAAATCGCAGGTTAATATTAATGCGCTCATACTAACACGTTAGCATACTAACACGTTAGCACACGTTTTTATAGAAACCGCTCATTCACAGGGACTTGGACACTGTAATGATTTACTGCAAAACTGGCAGTAATGTAGAGTTTACAATTTACAGTAAATTATTGTATATTTACAGTAAATTATTTGTTTATAACATAATATATACTGTAAATTTATTTGTGAAGTACTGTAACAGATAATTTGTCTTTACAAATAAAGTTATTTTTACAATATATTTCTGTATGTTTCCAGTAATATACTGTAAATTTTGCAAGTAAAATACTTGTAAATATAATTTTATATAAATGTAAAGAAAGAAACTTAATCTTCCTTTAGCTGATGCAGGATACAGCTGAGCTAAAGTTTAAGGGTCTTGTATATCTCAAGCGCAAGACCCAACCCTGACAGCTTGGCAATGCTGGGATATGAACACACAACCTTCTGATCTGCAACTCAAACCACAACTCGAGCCACCGCTTCCACTGATACAACCACCTCGACCACTGAATGAATAAACCATAGACCAAAGTTATTACTAGCACGTGAAGGAGAATTTTTACCATTTTTCAGCCCTGCCAGAACCGTTAGATATCCCACTATGCATTGCGTTTTCTGGTATTTTACAGTAAACCAGTGCACTGCTCTAATTTCCTCATCTTTTACAGTACAATCCTGTAAAATAAGTACCGTAACAGCATTTACAGCGTTTTACAGTGTAGATGGTCATTCTACATTACCTAAGGCCAGTAAATGGATTAAAATGGGGGCAGTCGTGGCCTAATGGTCCGAGAGTCAGACTTGTAACCCGAAGGTGAACCCGAAGGTCGTGGGTT
>CM074955.1:5928293-5934198 GCA_037577455.1 Pangasius macronema
ATATTGAGCTAGCATTTTTTTGGAAGGAGTCTCCAGTTTCAGTCAGATGCAAACCTTTCAGACGTGTTTTGTGCTTTCGCTGTAACACGACAAGCAAAATAAAAAGAAACAATAGTTTATAGCTGCGCTAATGTAAGTGCTAACAGGAAGCGACTTGTTTCACAGAGGTTCCACAACACTGTAATGTAGCTATAGCTGGATAAAAAATAATGTGTCATTCATTAATAAATGCAAATTGTAACTGTTGGAAAACTGCGCTGTATAAGAAGAATAAAACACTCTGGGACACGCTGGGATTGAATAATGATCCACTTCATCACACCACACCATCGCTGATTATTTTCCTGTAACAGAACACCCCTAAGTGTTTTATTCCTCATGCAAGAAAAAAAAAAAAGCTTCCATATGGATTTGTGTGCACTGACATCTACAGCAGATTGAACCCATATTTATGGATTATGACGTGGAAGACAGGACATACATTGACACGTTTCCTCTGTGTTTTGTCAGAAGGACATTTCCATAGAAGCTACTTTTGAAACTTTTAACACTCAGTCCTGTGTGACTGCGCAATACACTCTTCTACATTCTGCTCCTACACTCCGGTTTGATTGACAGCTCCCAGAGTAAAGAGGGCACGAGTTATTTCGCAATCTGGAATTAATTTTAATAAGACTAACCCATTTTCTCTACCTGAGGAACCCGCATGGGTGAACTGCGAGGTGAACAGGAAGCGACCGCAGAGCCGAGTCACGTGTGTTAACACGACAGTTCGTGAGAGGTGAAAAGACACGTGGCCGTTTTCTGTTCGCGATTTGACATGAATATAAAATCAGGGCCGTGTCGAGTGGGTCGAGCGCTGGGGAGAAAAAAACAGACGGTTTTACTGATTCAGGAAGTTCAACAGCTTGAGACAGGACAGCGAGGCTTCAGAGCTGAAACTCCAGATGCCGTGCGTGTGCAAAGACCTGAATCTGGGGCTAGTCAGAGAAGCAGCGTTAGCATGGATGAGAGAATTCAGCGCTAACTATGGGGCGATGTGACAAAAATACCGTATCGTATCACGATACTCGAAGACGTACTATACACGATATGTACCACGATATAGAATGTAGCTAAAAAGCTGCCGGATAAACAGAAGCGTTGCATTAAACCTGTAAACATGAACAAACTGTTAGACTGAGTTTGATGACGTTTATTTAATGTCTACATTGCGTACTTCTATCACTGAAAATCTGTTAAATATGTACAATTTTAAAGATTTCAACTGTAAATTTTTTCTTTACGTCAGCTGCTTCCATTCAAATCCATTTAGTTCAGAGTTATTATAAAATATAGAAAAGTTATATATCACGATAACGACAATATCACAGAAAAGAGTATCGTGATATAATTTAATCACGATACTGTTTTAGATCATCATATCGCTCTCACTATTATTCTCGCACGTCTCACTAGGCGTGGCCGATATGCCAAAAATATCATATCAGGATTCTCTAAAGCAGTGCTCCCAAACACGATCACCATTTTGTCTACAAATTTTTTTTATAATTTAAATTTAAAAAGTAGTAATAATAAATAATATTGAAAAGGAGACGGCATGATATTGGCTCAGTTTCAGAAAAATGTATAGTGACATGACCACAACACTGATACATCGTCTCACACAGGCACATCGATCGTTCTCAATCACACACAATCTGCTGCCTCAGTCACATGACCTGTGTGTGTCTAGTCACTGTGGTGTTAATGTTGCTCTCACTGTCTCCACTCCCCCCCCCTTTATGCTTCTAGTGTTTCTGTGTCTCGGCCTCAGCCTGCGTTCAGGATTCGGATTATGAATTCGTCTCTGATTACCGCGTTTTCTTGGGAGTTTGTTCGAAGAAAAGCAGAAATAAAATGACTCGGCGCACGCATCCTCCTGCCTCGGGCTTGTAAAAATGACACCACTTCTCCGTGGTGTTATTTCAGAAACTTTCAATTATAAAACCTCAACAACCGTACTGTGAATTCTCGAATCTGATTGGCCGTGAGGTGGTGATGGTGATTAATTTGCTATAAGCTGCCAGCTGTAATTCAAATCACGGGCTTATATTAATGCGCTCGTTCTAACACGTTATCGTTTCTATAGCAACAGCTTATTCACAGGGACTTGTATGGCCAGTGTTTCACCTAATCTGATCCTAATGATCTTCTTCTTCTTCTTCTTTTGGCTTTTCAAAAGGATTAAAAATGTGTTGTTATTTACCGGAGCTTTCTGTAAGGAGTCTCCAGTGTCAGCTCTTTGTTATAAAACTGTAACTTTGTAAGCCTTTGTATAGAATTTGTTTACTGAACACTGAGAGAGGTAAGACATTTAAGAATGTGAGGTAAGATGTTTTTTTTTCCAGAATTTATTAACCCATTTTAACTAAGGGGTGCCAATAATTTTGGAGCTGACTGAAATTATTCCATAAATATGGTAACTGTGTCACTGTTAGTGCTGTTTTTTGTGTTTGTGGTGCAGCAACTTTTCTGTGCACATGTCTCAGTTGTCATATTTATCGAATTACATTTAGCTCCAGAATTATTGGCACCTTTAATTAAGATGGTTAAAACAAAATCTGAAAAATTGCCTTACATTTAATTTCTCCCTTTTTCTGTATAAGATTTTTTAAAAAAATTAAAGTTTTACTGTAGTGGAAAACATTACGTTATAACTTTAACTTTGACTGTTACTACGTACTGACACTGGAGACTCCTTACATAAATATTAAATAAATATATCCTTAACGAAAACTTTAATAAAAACACATTTTTAAATCTGTTAACCTTTTTTTTTTTGTTTCCAGTGCAACAGTTGTACATAGCAGTGATGGTTCAACAGTCAAGAGTCAAATCCCTCATATACACAAGTGGCCAATAAAACACACTTCTCATTCAGATTTTTTAGATTTTTTGGTTTGGATGATTTGAAAATAAAATATGTTTTGAGGTAATGACTTAAAGGTTGCAATTTCCAAGAAATAAATACATGTAAATCTATAACAATGTTTCCCGTTGAGTGCTGTGTGTGTGTGTGTGTGTGTGTGTGTGTGTGTGTGTGTGTGTGTGTGTGTAAAACATCTCACCACTCCATAAGCGATGGTGTCTGTGTACATCCTCATCTCAGGGTAGATGTTCACCAGGTACCACCTGAACGTCTTACACTGTAGCCTTTTCCTCAGGGCTTTCCTCTCGGAGATATCGCCAATGTCTATACCCGAGTCCTACACATACACACACACACACACACACACACACACACACACAAATATAAAGAGAGATACTTGTGAGTGTCTGTAGTTAATGGACTTGCATTAAAATGAAAGTAGAGACTCTAAATGGGAGCAAATAGAAAGTTTGGCTCAGAACTATAATGAAGGTTTATGATCCTTATCCTTATACGGCGCTCACTGATTTTTCACCATGCATCTCTCAAATAGCTCTATGTCCATCGCTAGTGGGCATTTCTGTCTTTAGTTTACTTCCGTCGGAGCTGCTGTAGGTCTGAAAAGAACTCCAGGTGATGGACGCCTCGTCCACGGGAGTGGTTAAAGCCAACAGGTTACTGTTGTAAGAGCTAGTAGTAAAGAGCCAGAAACTTAGCCTGTGTTAGCAAAAACACTTCTTAATTTACATTTGCATTTATTCCGCAGAAGCCCTTATCCAGAGGAACCTACAGAAGTGATCTGTAGTCTCATCCTCATACTAGTTCTCTAGGTCAGGGACTAAGAATACCACTGAGTTAAAAGACTTCTGGTCTTCTGGTCACATCTTTGCTTCTCATTTGCACAAAGTTTTGTTCTTTTTTTGCACTCCTCGCTCCACTTCCTGTTCCAAGCTTTTGAAAATGAATGACTTTCAGCCATGTCGCTTAACTGCTGCTGTACGATTCTGATCTTCCTTTCTTTGGTCGCCTCTCCTTTCCTGTGAAGCTCAGATGCTCAGAAGGCTGAACCTTCTCGCCTTCTACAACACTTTCAACCCGTACCTAAGCTCGACAGCCGAGGCTGAACTTGTGAACCTCTTTAAGCTAGCTCTCAGGGCTGTGAAGAACAACGAGATTTGCTTCACAGGGGTTGAAATATGTGCTCATGTAATTCAAAGCTCAGGATTCAGGAGAACATCTGAGCCGCTTGACCTCCAAGCTTTTCTCCTGCCATCTTTATTTCTCCTCTTCTCGGAGCGAAGCCTTAGCCAAGCAACCGGCAGTGGGCTCAGTGTGCCTTCTGCTCCTTTCAAATGAGCTTAATTGTTGCGTGGCTGTTAAACGCACGATTTAAGCCAGTGCTCCTGAACACAGCACGAGTCGCCAGAGGACATGATCAGCCCTGAGCAACTACAAACCACAAAATGCTTGGTTAACACACAAGAAAAGGAAAACAAAAACAACATGTATTTCTCCATGTAGCCTTTTTTTCCAAGCGATCCATCATTAGTGTGCAGATTATACAAGGCTGTGTCGTATTTGCATTCCACACCGACCAGGAGAAAAATAAACATCTGCTTGGATCTGATTATGCTAATCTAATCTCTTTACCTAAGCTACCAGTGGATAAAATTTTGTGCCAGCTTTCTGAAAACATGATGCAGCACTGTTTATACAAGTCAAAACTATTTACATGGAGTCAGATCGCGTGTGTACGTGGTAAATGAGCAGTGTGGGATGGATTCACCTCCTGCGGAACGTTCCAGGCCATGTAGACGTGGCTCTTAAACTCGTCCATCCACACCTCGGCCACTCTCAGGGCGTTACGGCGCACGTGTGTAGTCAGGTCCTCGGTGTACGGCTTGTGGGCGCGCTCGATATGGGCGATACGAGCACAGGGCAGCACCTCCACACTGCCACCACACTGCCACACCTACACACACACGCACACACACATGCACACACACACAAATCACATATCACTTACATGACAAATAGCCAATCTGGCCATATCGTTTTCTTAAAGGAAGTAGGAGGTAGTGTCTAGGTTTTCCGGTCAGAGCCGTCTGTCCCATTGTGTTTTATTCTTTATATTTTGCACATTTTGTACAAAAACTATTTCCACTACCTAGTTTAGTGTAGCTTATTTTTTATAATTAGCGTCTATCTTTAGCAAGATTTTACACAGCAATTTTTAATACCGAAACCTTCATTCCAGTTTCTCCCAATGAAGAAACTACGACGTTTATTTGTATCCTCCCCTTTTAGCATGTCCTAGCACCATCAGCTTACTCTCAGCTGTGAATGTAAATCACTGCAACTCCTGGACTAGCATGTCTTGTGGACTAGCCAGGCAGAACTTTGTGCTCCTACTCTCCTGTAGCTGCTGTATAATAAAGAGCGCTGCAGCTGGGACTCGACTGGAGAGCAGAGATGCAGAGTGTGTAGTGTGAGATTGAGTGTTACGGCTGCCTAACCCTCAGCAGTTCCTCTGTTACATACTGATATAACACACACGCTGAGGCACACTGAGGGAAGTCACACAAGAGAAGTCTCACAAAGTACCACCACAGAATTCTTGTCAAGCAGCAAACATTAACGACAAACTGCATCGCAGTAAGTTCATCAAGCTGCTGAGTCACTGTCACAAAGTGCAATAGTACAATACTACAATGTAAAGTAGGATATGAGGTAGGAAGATTTATTAATTATGTACAGTATGTATGCATTTTATATATATATATATATCGACTTTCAGCTTTATTTTAAGAGGATCCACAAAAATATGGCATTTACCATTTAGGAATTACAGCAGTACCTGCATTTTCAGGGGCTCAAAGGTATTTGGACAAAGTGACATAATTGTAAATATAACCTGAATTTTAATACTTGGATGAAAATCCTTTGCAGTCAGTGACTGCCTGAAGTCTGGAGCCCATGTTCTCAAAACTCAAA
>CM074955.1:5971954-5986329 GCA_037577455.1 Pangasius macronema
TGCCACAGGGATGAGGCAACCAGGTTGTTACAGATAAAGACCCTGCCCCTGTAGGATAACTGGGGTAGCAACCACTGCCAATGAGACAACCAAGCACACACCTTCTTCACTAGGCCCTCCCAATTTTGTCTTATTTTTGTCCCTGAAACTAACACTCCCACTGGAATCCGCCAGGCAAGAGGCATCATGCACCATCTGAACCACACCAGAGAGCATTGCTCTTTCCCCAATTAATTTCAGCAGATGAAGTTTTGCCTAAAACCTCTAAATTCTCCTCTAGTACCTGGATATCTCTTTCAGATCTAATTATCACTGTAACATCATTAGCATAAGCAGAGACTTTTACAGGCTGTTGTGAAGTGAGAGCGCTAGGTTGTAGACCTGTCAACACCCTCCTCAATCGACATAGCCGCGGTTTAATGGCTATGCCATAGGGTTGGCCTGGGATTGGACAACCCTGAGTTATACCCCTCTGCACTTTTTTTTAACCATGCAACTTGCTTCAGTATAAAGCATTTTTTATCGTGGAGGTAAACCTCTTACCAAAACCAAAAGCTTGTAATGTTTGAGACAATATTACTACAGTCTGCCTTCTCTCCAACTGCTAAGAGCAGGTCTTCCACAGTCACGCCAGCCTCCAGGACACACCTGCACCCAATACGGAGGGATAGGGATGGCGTTCACTTCGCGGGAAGAGACGCCATACTGGCCATTCGCAAATCACGCCGCAATCGGTGAATTTCTCTCTTTTTTCAACAAACTTGTGAACTATGGGTTTTGACTGGCTATTAGGGGGAAAAAATCCAATTTAGTAAAAACGTATTTCAGAAGTTTCAAAAAAAAAAAAGAAAAGACCAAAAATCATATCCACTCTCACCAATGCACCCAGCTGAGAGAGAGAGAGAGAGAGAGAGAGACTAACAATCCTCATCTGACCTGCTCGGTTTTCACAGCTCTTTGTTTTCTCGTGCAGTTTTTGTTCCACACGCTGTACAGTGTGTCTCTATAAAAGATCGCAGGAACTCTGGAGCACGTTGAAAATGGAACATGTTCAGTCTCCAGTTCATGGGTATCTGAAGCTTTTATCAGAATTCTTTTTCGCTCTGTGTTCATTAGTGAAAGTAAAGGCCATGGTATGACTTCGGTGGCTGGTTTCTATACGTAGTGCACTTGTGTGCCTTTATAAAGCATTAGATTAGCCTTGAGTAAATACTGAAAACCTCGGCATCATCCTCGGCCTATGACATTGAATGTACTAGACGCTGCGGTGAAACAGAATTTTATTCACACATGAGTGTTTTCCATTTGGCTGTATTCATCCCCTTACGCCTGGAGCACAATAGAGAAAATCGGGTTGATTTTGATTTTGATGTGTTTCTTGTCAGGAAAATAATCACCCACAGGCTGGTGTGACGAAGCAGTCTTACTGTTACCACCCTGAAGTCCATTATTTTCCTATAACGCCTACAATTTTTAGTTAATTATCCAGTATAATGATATCATACTTTTTGCCCATTTCTAGTGACTCTGATGTTTTGTAACAAAGGCAAATCCTCACGATCCAGGAGCAAAAGCAATCCGTGAAATCGGACATTATATATGGAGTCTGACATTTACAACAGGATTATGATAATATAAATCCTGTAGTGTGGCCCAGGCATTAAAAAGGAAGCAAATGTCCTACTACACGCATCCTGATGAGCTCCACGTGGCTGAATTTTCTCAGTATTAAAACACAGAAACAAAGTTCTGCTAATTTATTCCCTGCCTTTCACCCATACTTATTTACACATGCAATGACACTGTTGGTGTTGCATTAGCATAGTAGGAAACACACACACACACACACACAGTATCCTGAAGTACTGCATGTATCTACACTTACGTAAGATGCTCTGATACAGATATGAGCAGTGTTAAGGAAGCTTTGCGTATAAGTGAGAGTGTATGACCTCCTGCTCTCTGCATCTCTCTGCATCGCCATCATAAAGTCTATTTTTACCCTGTGGCTCTGTGTGCTGAACACTGCAGTGAATATCTGATGCCCCGCACAGGTGAAGTTGAGTGTGAGAGACGGCCAAGTGAAACTCCACACGGACCCCCAGCACACCACCGCTTCTGACTGCAGTGAGCTGCAGCTCTCACACAACATCCTCCATGATGGAGAGCTGAAAACCGTTTCTCAGGCGCTAAAGCAGATCCGGCAATCGAGCTCGCTTTTCACTTTAAAAAGAACAAAAGATGACAAGACGGACGTTTCACTCTAACTTCTGTCTTTTCCTTACAAACACTTCAGGAAGGTGTTAAACTCCTTATGTGGCATCTCTTTCAGTACTATGGCTGGCATTGTCATATAATAGGGGTGGGATGATATGGCAAAAAAAAAAAAATATATATATATATATATCACAAATTTCTACAGTCATGTCTACAATACGTGCTGTGTGTCATAGGTTCGCTCACAAACTGCCACAATACAGTAGTATTTATGATACTTTATTAAATGCCTACATAAATAAATGCACTTTTATTTTGTATATTTGAAAACATGTTTTAAATATCTAACACTGCATAGAAGAAAAGAATTAATAAATGTTTACTCTTTTAAAGATTAAGCACAAAAATAGTTTTAAACGATACAATTTTTAAACATATTTAACACTGCAAAAAAAGCAGAAAACAAATCTGGAAACATTTAGACATTTTAAACTTAGACAGTTTTCCTTTTTTCTATAAACAAACGCTACAGTTTCTATACATATAATCGTTAGCCTCATACCATAATTGCCTAAGTCATATTTGAACCGAATATGACTTAGGCAGTTATGCTATGAGGCTAACGATATAGTACATAATATGAAGTAGCATGATAGATTGGTCACACACTCCACACCCTTCAGGAACAAGCGCTTGTAAAACCGCTTCCTTCACCACAAGCAGGAAAACTTCACACACGCAATTTCCCATCAGGACAAGACAGAAAGCTGTAGCTGGCAGTCTGGTGGGCATCGACCTTTGACCTGTGTCTGTCAGTTACACGCACAGGAACAGGCGGGTCACTGCAATCTGCCATACAGGATGTTATTCTCACATCCAGGTGGAGCCTGAAGCTTGACCGGCTTCACTTCGGGATTAAGGTAAAAGTGGAAAAGTTTTCAAGTCGAGGTGTGAATATTGAGTGATGAATTTTATGCACAAAAACCTGAGCATGTGTAAGTGGACGAAACGAGGATTTTTTTTTTTTTTTTTTTTTTTTCAAGATTAGTCTTCTGTCATTTTTGGAAAACAGCAAGGCAAAGTTTCAGTATGAGCGCTGCTTAATAATAAGCATTATTATTATCCTTGTTTTTTGTTTTGTTTGGTTGGTTTTTTGCAAATCAAAAAAAATACAGTCCCGTCTTTAACGATTATCAAAGGCATTTCTATAATACAATATGTATCGCAAAATAGTGTACAGGTTTGCTCACAAACTGCCAGCAAAACTGTAGTGTGTCATATATATTTTTAATTGTTCCATTCTACTTTATTTAATGTATACAAACTTTTTAATATTTATTTTAAAAATAGTCATATAAAATTCGTAAGAAAAGGAGAAAATAATTAAAAATCTGTAGATAGATAGATAAAAGATTAAGTACCAAATTTGAACCCCAAAATTAAATTTGTAATTTAATTCAAAAAATTAAAAAATTAATAAAAAATGATTTAAAAAAATATATGGCAATATCTCAGAAAAGCATAAAAACATCACTTATCCTGACACTGATAATATATTGTCATATCACCCAGCCCTACACCGAAAAAAGCTCACAGAATTTACTTAATTCCACTGCGTACATCAGTTCCACACAAATGAACTGAGTTACATTAACATAGTTTAATTTCATACATCCACCATGATTTGATCAGGTTTTTTTCAAACCCTGCACTCTCGATCAAACTCCGATCGCTGACATGGTGAGACAGCGGCGTTTCCCGATATGCTATCACGCCACATGAGTGAATTTAACACTTTTAATAGTTATTTGTTCCTGTAATTGCTTTATGTTAATACTGCATGATCACACTCACTCTACATAATTCTAACTAGTAATTAGAAACTTTTTAAGCTAAATTTATGCAATTAAATCATGTTTCAATGAGAAAAATAAATGTGTTTTGTAAACTATACAGTACATAACATGTTCTCTTAAATGTGACTGACTACATATTCCCTTTTTTTTTTTTTTCATCTCCCCACTGTACTGTCCGCAACATAAAACTGCTGAAAAACTGCATCTCAGCTCCTTTAGACAGCAGCTTTTTCGCTTGGCCTCCCCACAGTGAAGAGTGTGAGTGTGTTACGGGTGTGACACAGGGACGTGAGCGCTTTACGGAGGAGCAAACGGCAGAAGAGCTGCAGTGCGAAACATCAACCTGGATTTAAAACGTGTCCAAATGAAATGCAGCCGAGAGCAAAGATGCAAGAAAAGAGAGCAAAGGGCAAAGAGAGAAGAAAGTTCTAAAATTCTCGGCAAAAAATCCAAACAAAATCGATATATAGCTTCTGTTTCAGCTCTCTGTCGATTCGATCATATGGCACACAGCAGTGGGGAAGTGTTTAAATAAGACACCGTTTCACTGCTCCGATATCTTATCACATCAAAGACACACTGTGGACATAAAACATCTCCAATTCGCAATTTGTTTGCTCTGCACTAACAGCTTTCTTTCTTATTTGGGTGAAAATCGACAGGCTTTTTTTTCTCTTGCTCTCTACTCTTCATTGTGTTGTTGGGTCTCGAGCTGAGCAATGACTGACACGCAATCGATACTAACGCTTGGCAGACTATTCTGGAAAGGAAACAAGAGAGGCATGAATAGGCTAATATTACTTCAGGGGTGAACACGGAGGTTCAGTAGGCTGCTGGTCACCTGCACGATTTTTTTTTCTTTCCTTTTCTCATTCACCAACATCTGTAATTTCTTACCTCTTACACACTCATGGCATGCGTAGATACAAATCAAGAGCTTCAGGTCATATCAAATATCAGAATGACGAAATGTCAGTGACTGACTATTTTGAGTATTTTCAAAACTGCTGATCTGCTTGGATTTTCACAAACAGTTTCTAGAGTTTAAACAGAATGGTGCGGGGAAAGCGATCATCCACTGAGCGGCATTTCTGCAAGCGGAAACTCCTTGTACGTGAGAAAGGCCAGCGAAGAACGTCCAGACTGGCTCGAGCTAACAGGAACGATACGCTAACTGAAAATAACCAATCTTTACAACCGTGTTGTGCAGAAAAGCATCGCAACACATCTACACATCACTGAAAAAGACCTGGTGATGATTTTCCAATCATTTGTCCAAACTGTCCAGTTTCGATGAGCCTTGATGCTACTCGTTCTCACGCTCCTGCAATAAATTTAAAAGCAATAAGCCACTCGAAGGCACGCTTTACACGACATGCGTGTTCTTAAACACGACACGTAGCTGAGTGCCTAAAATCCCCTTACACATGATGCAAAATTAATGTAACACACAAACTTTTGTGACTTGCCCATTTTTTTATGGTGAAAAAAACAATATGAAAAAATCCAATAACTGAAAACCCAATGTGATAAAATCCAATCATTCAAATTGCTAATAATGTTAATAATTGTTAAAATGAACAATTCTTCCACCACACAATGAAGTCAGTTAACAATAAGCTTTGGTTGCAAAGCAACGGAACAGATATCAGGTGTTTTTTAATGTTTGGTTTACACACACACACACACACACACACACACACACACTCTAGTTTCTACCACACCAGGTTCACTTGTGAAGTGTTATCTTATACACTTAATTTTTTTTCGGGTTTTCGGGTGGCATTACTAATAAATATAGTTAACTGATGTTATCTAGCATTAGCTAAGTCGAACACACTGATAAATATTGTTTCACGTCAATGAACTCAAAACGTCCTCCATTTCCTGTGACAGAATGCGAGGGTGCATCTTTCAAGAGGGAAATTCGTGAGGAGACATGATATAAGGTGGGAGGAAGGGGGAGAATCTTCCAGGGTGACAGTTAATATTGGAGAGTTCAAAACGCCTACGTGACCATCAGTCATTCCAGATTCAGATGCTGATTGGCTCATCTACTGTTATGTTGGGGTGGAAAAAGAAGACTGTACTATAAGATGTTATCATCCCCGAATAAACAACTGGAACGGGAAAATATTTCAAAGGTGAAGGTTCAAACCTGGACTCCGCCCCTCACCTATGCCTCTGCATCAATCCCATAACCTACCTTCGCATCAAATTGCAATCAAAAACGACGCTTTAAAGCCAAAAGCAGGACCAAACTCAACCGCCTGTTAGTTCTGGTATGGGCTACTGAGTGCATCGTTTGCGACACCGAAGCGTCTCGTGTCATTTGAAACAGATGATCACCTGCAGGCTTTGTTTAGTAATATAGCACGTCTGCTCTCACGTCTTTAATAGCGTTTCAGACTCCATTACATCTCAACAAGTCTTTCTGACACAATCAGGACACAATTTACTGCACCTCCTAACAGCTTCAACAGCTTGTAGACAAATAAAATATACAATTTCCTCCAACACTTTATTCCTACCCCTGTTCTGTCCTCGGCTTCGCCAGTCGGAAAATGAACAAGCTCCCGCTTCAACTGATTAACGCTGAGTTGCGTAAAACAAACGGTTTTATTTTGTTGTGCATGTAATGGGCCTTGGGACAGTGCTGAGTAATCTACATAAGAAATGAGACATAAAAAGCCTAACAATAATGCAAACACCGCAGGTGTGCTGTTACACAAACACAAAACAAGAGGAAGTGCATTTCAGAAAGCAAAGGCCTTCACAATGAGTTATGCTTAAACTCGATTTTGCAACACACTGCAATCATTATGTTTGTGCGAGCGCTGAAGAGAGACCAAGATGCTTTGCTTCATTAAAATGCCATAAATTCCAGAAAAACAGTTCGGCTACGCTTTGCTGCAGCACTTCCTCTTAATCAGCAGACTCAGCTTGTTATGAAATATGTTCACTGACTCTGTGTGCTGTAAATGACATGATGAACACAGACTACATACAGATCCATACAAATACTATTTCAAATACTTAATATTTAAGTATATTTTCTCTATATTCTGCTGTTTCTATTTATCTATTTAAAGCTGAAGTTACTCTTTTTTGTGGGAGTCTAATTAAATGTATGTGCACTATGTAGACACTGCAGAGATATTATATTATACATGATGAAGTGAGCATATATAGTGGTGGGGGGTGAACAAATAAAAAATCAATCTAAAATATTAAAGTTTATTATAAACCATTTATGACAAAATGTTGTCATTTAACTGAGTACAGAAATAAAACAAAATCTTTTTGTGGATTATTCACTGAATTAAAATCTTTTTTCTTCACAGAAAGCTAGAGGTATCTTTACGGCACTAACATTTATGACTATTCTGTATATAAATACAATTTTATTGTTCCATTTTTTTTTTTATTTTACCCTCTCAGAGACCCTCTAGTATCCCCTTTATGGGGTAAGCTGGTTCAACATCAATGTCCGGGGGTGCTGGGGGTGGAGAGGGGAATGCCATCTGCGAGGGGACCTGGAGTGACAAGTTTGGGACGGGACATTTGAAAGGACGGGGCAAGGCGACTGGGGAGTGGTAATTCTGGTTTGTAGGTGACATTGTTTATTCATTGGAGGACTTTAAAGTGGCTGATGTATTGATGTGACCACTTTCAGGTTCCCTCCGCCCGTAGATCTCTGATGGACAGCCATACCTGGTCACCTGGTTCATAGCTGGGTGTCTCTCCACGCCATTTATCCGCAAATTTCTTGTTCACCTGGGCTGATTTTAGATTTTGGTGCTTCTTAGCTTCTTAGAGAAGAAGGCCACTGGATGGAGCTTGGGTGTCTCTCCTGACCACTGGGAGAGGACAGCTCTTACTCCAGTCTCTGAAGCATCAACCTCTACTATGAAGAGATTGGTAAAGTCGGGATGTTTCAGGATGGGCACGGTGGCGAAAGCTTTCTTAAGTTGTGCAAGCACTTGGTCTACTGAGGCATCCCATTGCAGGAGGTGATGCTGCTGAAACCATTTTTAATCAGTCATTCCACTGTCCAGAAAAATCATTTACAAGTGGAGAACATTTAAAACAACTGCTAACATGGCCAGGTCAGGCCGTCCAAGCAAATTCTGCCCAAGAGGAGGCCGCAAAATGCTTAAAGAAGTCTCCAAAAACCCTAAATATCATCACAGGACCTACAGCAAGCTCTTGCTACAGTTGATGTCAAAGTGCATGAATCTACAATCAGAAAGAGACTGCACAACTTTAATTATCATGGAAGGTGTGCAAGGAGGAAACCTTTATTCTCTAAGAAAAACATGAGGGCAAGACTGAAGTTTGCCAAAGAACACATAGACAAAGGCCAAGACTTCTGGAATAATGTGCTTTGGACAGATGAGTCTAAAATTGAATTATTTGGACTCCATAACAGAGGGCATTTTTGGCATAAACCAAATACAGCATTTCAGCAAAAGAACCTCATACCAACAGTGAAACATGGAGGTGGAAGTGTTGTGGTTTGGGGAAGCTTTACTGCAGCAGGACCTGGCCAGCTCACCATTATCGAATCCACTATCAATTCTGCATTGTATCAGAGCTGCTCAACTGCTTCTACATTGTATCAGAAGGTGTTTGAGGAACATGTGAGACCATCTGTCAAAAAAATTGAAGCTGAAGCGGAACTGGACTGGAACATGACAATGACCAAAAACATACCAGTAAATCCACCAAGGACTGGCTGAAAAGTAAAAAATGGAGAGTTCTGGAATGGCCAAGTCAACGTCCAGATCTAAATCCTACTGAGATCCTGTGTGGTTATTTGAAATAGACTGTGCATGCAAGAAACCCCTCAAACATCACACAGCTGAAAGAATTCTGCATTGAGGAGTGGGGGAAACTTTCTTCCAGTTGATGTCAGAAACTAGTAGATGGCTACATGAAATGTCTCTTTGAGGTTATTTCAGGGAAAAGGGGAAACACTAGCTATTAGGGCATAGGGTGTCCTAACTTTTTTCCTCAATTGAAATACTCATTTGTTTAATTTCTTTTGTTTAATAAGTGAAAACAAAGTGATTTTTTTTTGTTTACATGCAATTACATCACTTCCATCTACAGGTACAAATTAAAATGATCAGAAATTAACATGTTGACATTTCTTAATAAAGAATTGAATATTTAATGGGGTGTCCTAATTTTTTCACATACATTCATATATATATATACATGTGAATTAATATTACAGCCAATATTAATTAGAGGCTTTTTTTGTGGGATCATGTTAAAGTCTAATATAAATATTCCTAAATTTTTCAATAATTCTCCAGTCTCTCTGCATACACTGTAACATGATGAGCAACTCCAGACCCAGTGGTATGATTTAGACCTTGAATGGATTTTATTTACAAGGATAGAGAAAGGGTTAGAGGGAAATGAAGTGCCATAGTTCTCATAGCCTCATGTTCATGAATACATGTGGTCCAGTGCTGGGCTGGAGGGCCAGCTTCCTCAAACTCAGAGAGAGAGAGAGAGAGAGAGAGAGAGAGAGAGAAAGAGAAGGAGAAATATGTTACTCCAGAGTTTACCGAAGAGCCTTGCATTTGTCTCCTTCATCTGTTGCCCCAGTGTGCAGCTCTTATGTTTAGTGACCTGGCTGCCTTGCATAATTATTACCTTCCCACTGCAGGCTATTGGATCTAACTTCATGTGCACATACATTATTTACCATTGAGAGAGCTGTCAAGACTACTTTTGCAGTTCGTATCCCTGGTGCTGGTCTTGGATCAATGTTGTTCTTGTCTTGTTCTGGTCTGGTCTGGTCTGTTGCTGGTCTTATCAGTGTTGTTCTGGTCTTGTTCTGGTCTGGTCTGGTGCTGGTCTTGGATCAGTGTTGTCAACTTTACAAAATGCAAGCAGGATCCAAATTATGTGTAAATGGCATATATTTTATTTACATGCATATTGACAGTATTTATTAGCCCATACTCTAGACTTGTATTGGAGGCTATTCCAAGAAAAAAAAAAAAACGTACTTTTACATTTTTATTTAGACATTCAAAGTACTCATTTCAAATCTCGTCTCATCCAACCAATGACTGTGCACTATAAATCAATCAAATGGGCCCAGTTAAGTTCAATCAAGTGTAGAAAATTTTTTTTTGTCATCTGTGGTGGCCTTCTCATGCTACACTTTGCAATTAACACTGTAGCTATCCATATGTGTTTGAAGGTGGATAAGCCACTGGACTGCAATGTTGAAATTGAGAATGTGTGCCTCTGGCCCTACTTCAGTAAAATGTTTCAGCAAAGGCTCGTGTAAAATGAGGCGTCTCTTTTGTCTCTGAAATGCTCATAGAAACATAACCACTGCAAAAAGAATAATAATAATAATAATAATAATAATAATAATAATAATAATAATAATAAGAAGAAGAAGAAGAAGAAGAAGAAAAAGACTTCAGCAACATGTGTGGGTGAATTGGCCTGAATGTAGCCAAGGGAGGATTTAACATTGTGTCACAATGAGAGTAAGTCAAATACTCAAACTTAAAAATTAAAAATCTTTGAATGTTTAACTATTGAAATGTTTGTGTCTACTTAATTCGGGTTCTTTATTAAGGTACTGTATGGTTCAAACACTGACTGATTGATATTCACTGCTTCAAAATTACTTTATTGTTAAAAACAGTAACGCATACGCTAACTAACAATTTTTTCCCACTTCAAGCACTGCTGGTGATTATATTTCAAGCAGTAGATGAAGAAATCAAAAGAAAATTTTACCTCAAAATGCTGCTGTGCCTTAAACAGTGCTACATACTTATGTCCCATTACCCTGTCAGTGTCAAAGGTGTGCTGAGAATAAACTGGCATCACAGTGCATGTTGGGGAAGGTCACATGCATGCAGAGATACAGTATATACACCCCTCCCATGCCTTCTTTTTGTCTGTGTCTGCCCGTAACTCTGCTGCCGACGCACGAAATAAAACTTTCTGTAAGCCAACTTTGGATACAGTCATTCCATTGCAGTAACAGTTCTTCATCTTGAGTTTAGGTGAAAACTTCATCTGGCCTCTTGGTTCCAAGCAAATAGGTTTACATGAAACATTGAAAACTTGCCTTTATATGAAATATTTTTAATGAGTAAATTACACTTATGTGGCATAAGAAGCAGGAGAAATTTCCAGAGATGTGCTAACCAGTCAGGCCTGAAAGCTGACATATTGTCCTGACAGCAGCGAGACAGAGTGAGAGGTCACTGGCTCTCCGTGACTTATGGCTCCAGGAACACAACAGCCATCTCATATCAAGGCATAAGGCATCTGAACATGATCTACTGATGAGCACAACAGCAGCATGGGTGACTTTATCTAAACTGCTCACAAGAAGCTGATGCAACAGGCTGAAACACCGGTGCAATCTCACGCTCTCATAACACTCGTGGCAGCTCTCACTGACATATACAATAAAAAGTGTAGGCCTTTTCTCTGCCTCTGCTCACTGGAGCGCTGCTACCAGGAAAAGAGATTTGTTTGAGTGTGTGTGTGTGTGTGGTGAGGGGGTTTGCGCATGTGCGTGCATGCCTTTGTGCGTCAGTGGACAGCTGGCGTGTCCCGCTGTGTCTAGGTGTCACCGAACGCAAGATTACCTTCTCCTAAGATCACAGAAGAACAGTCATGTGAATAAAAGTTGGTTTGTATCTAATCTCAAGGACGATCTGTGCTCCAGAATAAGCAACTACCCTCTGACACACCAAGGCAGACAAACTTTTGTTGCTGTGTTGTACAAGTGTGTGCTTTTTGGGAAGTTTATAGCATATCCTTTCACATTAACATTGTTTTTATTTGGAAAGGATGGGCCATGCCACTGTTTTACCTTTTGATCTGATGCCAAGTAACATCAAGCCTGTGATTCCACTAGGTGTTGATTTGTAAAAAAATGGTTTCTACTCTGACTGTGTTTCCATGGAACACTTTCTGTCAATCTGAATGATTCATCCTTTTCTGAATGACAATTTTTGTCAATCTGAATGACTGCAGATTTTAATAATACTATAATTTAACTATACTATATGGCCAAAAGTTTGCGGACACTTGACCGTCACACCCATATATGCTTTTTGAACGTCTCATTCCAGATTGAGTCCCCCTTTGCTGTTTCCCATTCTTCTGGGAAGGCTTTCCACAAGATTTTGTAACATGGCTTTGGGGCTTTGTCCATTCAGCCTAAAGATAATTACTGAGATCAGACACTGATGCCATGTCATGTGAGAAAGCCTAGGGTGCAGTCGGCATTCCAATTCATCCCAAAGGTGTTCAGTGGGGTTGAGGTCAGGGCTCTGTGCAGGACATTCGACTTCTTCCACTCCTACTTTAGCAAACCATGTCTTCATGGTCCATGGTTTGTGCACCTTAACTTATCTTATCTTCCATTGGAACTGTTATGCTGTAGCATGTTTGGGCTAGGCCTTTTAGTTCCAGTGAAGGGAAATTGAAATGTTACATCATACAAAGACATACAAAGGTCCACAAATGGGTGTGATGGTCAAGTGTTCACAAACATACTTGTTACATACTTCCAGATTGGCACAACAGAAAACCAAGCTTAAATCCCAATTGTCATGACAGCAAGAGCCTGTGCTCTCTGGGTGGGAAGTATGGTATATTCTCTTTCCCTTGTGGTTGTCTGTGTGCTCATGAATGTGGAAGAGGACTGATAACACTTTGCTCTGAGTGTGTTATGTTGCCCTGTGACACAGCATGAGCAGCAGTTTGAAAAGAGGAAGTTTCCTGGTTTCACATGTCTAGGAGGAAGCATGCGTTAGCCTTCTGTAGCTGTCGTATAATAAGGGAGAGGAAACTAGTGGGTGGGAATTGGCAGGTGATCAAATATTGGAGAAATGTATTTCCTGTGTTATTTAATTGAGTACTCATATAGGTGTAAACTTATCATGGTCTCAATTGGTACCAGTATTTATTCTGCTCTTCAGGGATGAAAGGTGGCATCTTTTTTGAAAATGAAGTAGCCCATTATACTAGTTTTATTATTGATCAGAAAACAAAGATTAGATTTTCAGTAGATATAATAGCATATAATGGTAATAGTAGCTAGCTAGCTACTTATTTATGGTATTTGTTTATAATAGAAAAGGCTATATATTGAGGATCTTTGTAAGAAAACTTATTTTTCTACTGCTGAAAAAAGTTACACATGTTTTTTCTGCTGCAAGCTATTTCATTGATGACATGAGGATTTTTGAAGTTCACCATGAACATGTACAATACTGAGACTGGGGTGGAGTTTGATAATTGTAATATCTTTTTTTGGAACTGACAAATCCACAGTGTGGGATCGAACAAATTCAACTTGGAATTTGAGATTGAATTTCAGGATTCAAGATTTTCAAGCTCTCTGAAACTCTTCTGCTTGCAATGGCCGATGTTCTTGGACAGTTATACAATATGCTTGCTTTGATCACACTGTTTCAACAATGATGTTTTAATCATGTTGCCCACATATTTCCATGTTATTACTATTGAATACAATTATATCTACTGAAAATATATATTTTTCTTTTGAGCTTATCTTATTGTTTTGATCATTCAAATTCATAAAAAAAGTCAAAGAATGTTCTTTTTATGTGAAACTTGATTGTGTAAGGGAAGTGTTAGAATTGCTATGGATTGACTTTTCAAACAGTGGTTCTTAATCATCAAAGTTACATGACAGAATTACATATAAACAAATCTGTGTCTGCTTGCTGAGACTATCATATGACATCAAAACAATTGTGATTTGAGTGAAACATGCTCTAATAATGCAGATGTTGTGAACAGTGAGACGATTAAAGGAAAGCATTCAGCATACCATCCAATATCTGAGAAAGATCTAAGCCGAATAAACAAACAGAGTTTCAGTGAAGCTGGGTTGGAGGCACTTTTAACCAAGGTTGCTGCAAATAAAGTAAGTAAATAAAGTTTTATTTATATGGAGGTATAGATGGCCAAAGTTCCATCTTAAGCATATAAACAAATCCTCATTTCATATAAGCAAAAGAAATGAATCAAACTCTTAAAGGAAGGCTAAAAAATACTAAAATCTCATCCAGCGTGTTTTCATACTGATATGAAATGACATATTAATTATTTGCACACACACACTGTTTGAATAGCCTGTCCAAGCCTGAGTCAGCATCCAGGCCTGTGTGTTATGTTGCCTGTATATACAGTTAGGTCCGGAAGTATTTGGACAATGACAGCGTTTTTGTGATTTTGCCTTTATACACCACCACAATGGATTTGAAA
>CM074955.1:5992733-6003548 GCA_037577455.1 Pangasius macronema
AAAAAGTCTAATTGTTGATCTGGGCACTTTCTGTAAGGAGATGTTTATTTCACATTTATGGAAGGAGTCTCCAGTGTCAGCACTTTTCCGACATCTTCAGGACAGAGGAGTTTACGCTTTCTGGTTTCCCCTTAACAAAGCAGACGGGTTGGTGAGGGAAAGACTGTTAATAGCTGCTGTAATATAAATGATAGCAGGAGCTAACCTGTTTCATGGATGTTCCACAACATTAAATATATCTAAAATGGATAGATATAAATCTTATAAATATAAGATATCTTATATCTGGGGGCAGTCGTGGCCTAATGGTCTGAGAGTCGGAATTGTAACCCGAAGGTGAACCTGAAGGTGGGTTCGAGTCTCGGGTCCGGCAGGGATTGTAGGTGGGGGAGTGAATGACCAGCGCTCTCTGCCACCCTCANTGCCCACTGCTCTGGGTGTGTGTTCACAGGTGTGTGTGTTCACTACTGTGTGTGTGCACTTGGATGGGTTAAATGCAAAGCACAAATTCCGAGTATGGTTCACCACACTTGGCCACAAAGTCACTTCACTTCACTTCATATAAATATATCTTAAATGTATCTATAAACGGATAAAAAAATTATGCCAAGACATTCTTTAATAAATAAAAACGTAATCATTGGCAAGTTGTTGTTGCTGTTGTATAAAAGGAATAAAACACTTTGGGACGTGCTGTTATAGGAAAATAATCAACCTCGAGGTGCTAACAGTAACTCTGCTTCATCACACAACCCTGCTGTTATTTATTTTCCTATAACGGCATACCCCATCCTGTTTTACTCCTCACGCAGCCCATGAAACACGCCGCAAAGCCACTTCTACCTGCGCCTGGTGTATAATACTGTATAATACTGATTAAGAGCTTGTATACTGCACAATCATTTCACATTTACATTTTTAATTGTCTTCCATCTCTGTACTCGAGCTGTAGAAATGATTAAAATACACAAGTCAGTACAGAGGTCAGTATCAGGTATCAGCTGAGACGCCCGGCTCTGATATTGGTTTCATATTTTTTTAAAAACAAGGGACAGTATGATCAGCATGTGCTTTTTTCCGGAGGTGACAGTGAGTTCGGTTTCAGTTTGAAATTGGAGTCATACATATAAAATGTTCGCTAGGTAAAATAACCCCCTCTGCACATAAGTGCACTCAGGAAATGGAGTAAAGAGGTATGACTGACAGCAGTGAATTACCATTAATAAACACATGTATATATATATAACAAGGTCTTGGGGTAGAGTCAGAGAAACACAAAAGCTTTATACTGAACAGATCTTCATTTACACACATCAGCATGTTCACTGTTCAATTATTTACGAAAACTGTCTCATTAATGCTAATCATCCCAAATATGAGGTACATCTGTGACGAATTAGCCAATCACGTACTAATCTGCAGTGTATTTCGTTTAAAAATTCAGATCTCGGACCATTTCTGATACTGAGCCAGTGATGAGCAGCCTCATTTATAAAGACGTACATAAAAGAATCTTAAAAGTAAACGTATGATAGTTTCTTAAAAGTTCCTACGAACTAGGCTCGTGTAATCGTGTGCAATATGTCATTGTCCTATCGTGCCCATAGCACCGGCGGGGAAAAGAAGGGGGTGTGGCCAGACATGTTAATTACCGATACTAGCAATGCTTGCAAAACTGAAGTCGGGTTTGTAAATAAATTAACAAGTTATTATCTGTAACTAATCTCATTATAAAAGCAGCAGAGATATGGACAAGAGGAAGCTAAGATTCGTCAGACAGAGGAGGCTTGTTGCTCTGCCCCAAATTAATGTTCACTTAAAAAACAAACCAAAAAGAAACACATATTAGGAGATACAATGCAATTTCTTTTTGCTCTTATAGCTGCAGATGCTTCGTTTTCCGACAGACGTTTAAATCGTCCAACTTGACAGCTGTTGCGATAAGTGGAATGTATTAGTGCTTCACGATGCTCTTGTCCAAAACCTACTCCGAACTATTTATAACCCGTCCAAATGTATGAAAAAATCCATCCATTAATCTCAAATCATCTTACGAGCACTCTGACTCCACCCAGAGAACGTCCCTCAAATACCACCACCCTCAAACGGAGGTAATTAGTCATGGTGTGTAAAAAGCAAGTGAAGAACATCAGCGGAGGAGGAAAGAAAGAAACACGGGCAGGAATCGGGGAATAGGAAAGCGTATGGCTTTGTTAGAGGACTTCATCGATGGCACATTATGTAGAACATGTTTTCCGATATTGATTAGACTTTCGCCCATGAAAGTCCATTTGCAGAGATTTTTTAGTGTTCTGGTGTTGCATTTTATTATATATTACCCTAATCAGAGATTAACAATATTAGATCAGTGAGGTGAAACTCACGTCCTAGTTAAAAGCTATATATCTATCTGCACACATGCCTGATCTACGTATCTATCTACACTTTCCGGGAAACTATAGATGTAGATAGACAGGTGTATCAGGTACTAGATATTTATAGCCTAGTTCCCTCTGGCAGTACTTTTCAGTATTTGGAGTAAATAATTGAATTGTACTAAATTCATTAAGGCTTCTGAAGGCTTCTTTTCTTACACCCAGGTTTTAAGCCGTGTTTCAGCATTGTGAGATGTGCGCTGTACACTGGCACGTCTAGAACGAGGGCGGTGAAGGCTGGAAGTGGAAACATTTACACATAGATAGCCTTGACTGTAAGTGATTTTTGTGGGAAAGAGTTTAACTGCATTAAGCACTTAAGTGCTTAAGTTAAAAATAAATAAATAAATACATACATAAATAAAGCTTAGTAGCTTCTCAAGAAAACAATATCAGATAGGGATCAGTGCATCACTGGTACTCAAGCTTTCAGTATTTCAGTATTACAGTAAAAGAAAAAGTTCCATCTTTAGTACGTATATACACTATATGGCCAACAGTATGACCATCATACCCAAATGTGGTCCTCCAAACTGTAGGCACAAATTTGGAAGCGCACAATTGTATAGAAAGTCTTTGTATGTTGTAGAATTACAATTTCCCTTAACTGGAACTAAGAGGCCCAAAGCTGTTCCAGCATGACAATGCTCCTGTGCACAAAGCCAGCTCCATGAGGACATGGTTTGTCAAGGTTGGAGTGGAAGAACTCGAGTGTCCTGCACACAGCCCTGACCTCAACCCCACTGAACCCCACTGAACCCCACTGAACCCCACTGAACCCCACTGAACACCTCTGGGATGAACTGGAACACCGTCTGCACCCCAGACCTCCTCACCCAACATCAGTGCCTGATCTCACTAACGCTCTTGTGGATGTATGATCACAAATCTCCACAGCTACACTCCAGAATCTAGTGGAAAGTCTTCCCAGAATAGTGGAGGTTATTACAACAGCAAGGGGGGGTGGGGCTAAATCTGGAATGGGATGTTCAACAAACACATGTGAGTTTCATGATCTGGTGTCTACAAACTTTTGGCCTGTGTCTGTATCAAGAAGAACTGAAGATGACAGACTTCCCATGGTGTAAGAAATGTAAAAAGATTACATTAAATAAAAAATTGAGCTCAATATGAGCAACAAAAACAACAATAAAATGATTATTAGCGTTCACACACACATTTGAATATATTCATAGCCCTGGTTATTTCACATGCACTCGACGACATCCAGCCTGTGGGTCAGTTTTTATCTTATCTAACGTTTCAACTGAATAATGCGCCACGTATTCGACACGTGGCTTTTCCACCCAAGAGCCATGAAATACGATGGCGCTACATGAGAATCAATTTATTTGATATTTGTTCTTGTCTTGGCTGGCTTTTGCCCTTCAGCCTCATAGTAATTAATTGTTTTCATTATCAGTTCTCCTTGCGCTCCATTTGCGGTAATTAAATGCCCGATCCATTTCACGGTGACAAAAATCAACCTGCTACGAGGCTTCTGCGCAGGCAGGAGAGAATCCTCTGACTGGTGCATAAACGTGTATGCTTCTCATAAACGCTATCTCTCTGTGAGAAACGAGAGGGGAATTTACAAAGAAAAGATGTAGGTGTCACGCCAAAGAAGAAGGAAACTAATCAGGATGTGGATAGTTACTTCCATTTTCCAAACAAACCCCATTCTGATTAATAACTTCTGTCTCTCTGGCTGGACGACTCTGCCACATCTGAGCCTAACAGCTCATCGTAATCGTCGCACCTCAGCTGTAAATCAGCCGCGAGAGGCGTCACTCTGCCCAAAATGCCAACTGAATGGTTATTTATCAGCCACTGAGTCTCACAAAGTTCAGGAGTCTCCTGGTGGGCATTAAACACGACATGTCTGTGATGATGCATTATTTGTTTCCACGACTCGGCTGAATGCTTTACTGCTGAGATAATTAGCCTTCAGCAGCTGCTTATTAGGGAGAAGCTACAGGGAGCTGAGGATGTAGCAGGAAGTCGTGAATTACAGCTTCCTCTTATTTACGGCGAGACTCCGTCATGCTTTCCTCGCTCCGCAAAGCGCACTTCTGTTCCAGAATTAACTCGCTCTGTGCTCCGTGCTCCTGTGGAGCTCCGGGTTCGAAGTAAACATCCAAATGTCACGGCTAAATGTGAAGAGTTCAGTTCTCGGAGAGAGAAAAATGAGCTTCAATTAAAAACTGAAACTTAGTTCATTTTCAATAACAGCTTTAAAAATTAAAATGCGGAACTTCTAGTTAAATTAAATCAATGGTATTTGATTAAAATTTATGAAGGGCCAGTTTTTGTTTGCAACGCTCCAGCTAACATGCTAACATACTGAATTTTGATTGTAATGTTTAAACATTAGTGATTCATTTATTGATACGAATAACACAAGTAGTTATATTTCAGTGACGCTTCACTTTACTATTGTAACAAATATTTAGAGGCCAGACACGAGCGTATAAATGTAGCATGTGTTTTATTAATGCCAATCCATGAATCATAATCAAAATATCAGGTAATAGCATATGTCAGTAAACAGATGTAAGTGTGAGTAACGCTTTACGGCAACAATCCAAGTACAAGTTTGGATCTGAACACAGAAACAACATACAAAACCTCCCGACGAACAGGGTTGTTGAGAAAGTGAACTGCATGGGTTAAACGTAGCCCCTCGGTTCATCACAGAGCCACTAGCCAATCATGGCCATCTGTGAGCTCATGTATGCAGAAGAGGACGCACAGCGCTTTCGCCTGCGTGTGTCACACCGCCCTGTCACATAGCACAAGCGGCAGTTCGAAAAGATGCGGAGGTTGGCTAACCCTAACCCTAGACAGCAGGGTAGAAACAAACTGCTGAACACGGAACAGGTGCACACATTAGAAAAACTAACCAATGATAAGACGGTGGGGGGGAAGGGGTGGTGGAAATGAGACGTCATTCATTCACACACACACACACACACACACACAAACACACACTGATTCAGTTGAGAGCTTAGAGCAGGAAAACTGGACTACATTGTGATGAAGAGGAAATCCACACAAAGAGCAGAAACCTAAGAGCACTTCCTTGTGTAAACTGACCCGGATATCTGCAATCAGTGACATCAGCGACAACCACGAACATGAGAACGCTAAAACTCAAGATGAAAGACTGGTTTTAAAGAGTGTTGTACAAACATAAATGTTGAATTTCCTTTAAGTGGTACATATTGATCATTTTAACAGCAATGTTTCCCTGCTTTTATATAGCAGAACTGTGAGAGGTGGGAATTTGAGGGAGAGAGAGAGAGAGAGAGAGAGAGAGAGAGAGAGAGAGAGAGAGTGTGTGTGTGTGTGTGTGTGTGTGTGTGTGTGTGTGTGTGTGTGTGTGTGTCATTCATTAATCATTCATTTCTGTACCATGGGTTTGGTTGGAGACTGAAGCAGTGATTTATTTAGAAGTAACTCACCCATTAAGCAGCTCCACCCGTTAAGCAGGTGGGTATCAATAATTAGTTAGGTGTAGGTGCCCTAATGTGAGAAAATAATAAATGAGGCAGAGACGAATGACAGGAGGATAAAGTGTGATGTTCAACAGTTTAACACCTGCACCCCTGCTCATTCATGCAATTATCCAATCAGCCAATCAAGTGACAGCAGCACAGTGGATAAAATCAGGCAGATAAAGCTCAAGAGTTAATGTTGACAGGAGGATGGGCAGACTGGTTCGGGCTGACAGGAAGGCTACGGTAAGTCAAATAACCACTCTTTACAACCGTGGTGAGCAGAACAGCATGTCAACAGGTCGAAAATTGAGTTGGATGGAATACAAGAGCAAAAGTCCAAGAACAGGAATCAGAGGCTACAGTGGGCAATGAAACCTGACAGTCGAAAGATTTGGGGGAAAAAAATCATCTCCTGGACTTTCCCAATCTTCAGCTGTGTCCACCCTGAGCCCTCCTTATTCACTGTGACCCATGAGGACAGACGATGTAGCACATGACACACACACAACTGAAGCACGGAGACACAACGTAAGGAAGCTGTGTGTGAATTTTAAAATGACTCAAATGCTCGTTGTAGTGAGAAGCAATAAACGTGTCGTGAACTGTTTAACGTTAAGTACTGAATATTAAATTCCCAATTCCTAAACAAATGATGATTAAATGTGTGAAATAAATGAATGAATGTGTGACGCTAGTGAGTCATGCCTTCTCCTGCAGGACTTTTATTTAACAGTCGCAGAGGAATAAATTACTTTTAACAAAATACAAATAATGCTTCCATTAAAAAAACATGAAAAAAATATATATATATATGTATATACATACATATGTATGTGTGTGTGTATATCATTTTTCATGTTTGTGATATCTGCAATATCTCAGAAAAGTGTATTCATTTACCACAATATCAGTATGATCACATTTCACAGCTCTAGTTATAAAGTATAACAGCACCTCTGGGCTAAAATGTGGAGTGTGAGGGGTGGAGACAGATCTGTCTGAAAGAGATGTGTACTGGACCTCAGAGAGAGGAACATCCGATAAGTAATCAGATAAATATAGCTGCCTCTGCTCTCATTTCTTCCTGTGATTCAGCGTCCAGTGCCACCATGAGAGAGAGAGAAGCGTGTGTGTGTGTGTGTGTGTGTGTGTGTGTGTGTGTGTGTGTGTGTGTGAAACCTCACACAGCAGGAACACACTCATCTGAGCTCGTACACACGTCTAAAGCCTGTGAACATCAGCACGTCATGTGGACAAATAAAGTGAGACACATTTTTAGAGCTGGAACAATCGCAGATGCCAGGAGAGAGAGAGAAGAGAGAGAGAGAGAGAGAGAGAGAGAGCGAGAGCAGAAGAAAGAAAGGCTAGTATTATAAATAAATAAATAAATAAATAAATAAATAAATAATCACTTACTGTTATTTGCTTTTCATAAACAAAAATACTGTGCATGACCCACAATAAATAAATTAAATAAAATTAGAAAGATAGATAGATAGATAGATAGATAGATAGATAGATAGATAGATAGGGCCCGTTATACACGAGTCTAGCCTTGATGATAAAGCAGCTAAAAAAAATGTAGTCTAACTGACAGTGCATGTTATAGCTGGCAGAAGGACTCAAATTTTGCGCATGTTGAAAGAAAAGAATTTGAAACACACACACACACACACACACACACACACACANCACACACACATTCCTGTCGGGCCTGGCCTGTGGACGCATCATTAGTGAACGAAGACAAACTGGAAAGCAGACACTGAGGCAGCGGCTAATCTGCTGCAATACAAAAGCTTTTTTGTCACAGTTTTAAAGCCAACAAGGGGATTAGCGCAGAACAAAGCGCCAGTGCCAGGACTTTTATTCCCAAATTACTGGAGGAGGAGGAAGTCAAAATCATACACACAGCTCGGAGAACAGCCGCCGACACACACAATCCCCTCCGAATGACTCGTTTCAGGCTCCATTTTTAAACCATGTTTAACATTTTTAAAATAGCATCCAGAAAGAAGTTTAATGAAAGAAGTTTAAACTTTAAACCTCCCACAAGGAATGAACCAGTTAGTAGACCTTTCATTGGACTACACCTTCTATTCAAATCCAAATACTCGTGTTAATAAAATATTCACCAGGGTGGAGCATTTGTCACACCACGTTTAATTAAACCAAAAAAAACTTCTCTGTGCTTATAGTGGCTGAGAAACACAAAAAAATCCGGAGCTCAGAACTAACAGAAAAATACACACAGGAGAAAGAGCAGGTGATGCTGTATGGAGGGGTGTAAAAACAATGGAGGGTGTAAAATAGATTTAGGCTGTAAAAAAGATGGAAGGGTATAAAAAATGGAATGTGTAAAAGATGGAGATTGAAAAACATGGATAAATGTAAAAAAAAAGATGGAGGGGTGAAAAGATGGAGGGGTAAAAAAACATGGATAGGTGTAAAAAAAGGGTGTAAAATAGATTTAGACTGTAAAAAAGATGGAGGTGTTTAAAAAAGATGGATACGTGTAAAAAAAGATGGATACGTGTAAAAAAGATGGACGGAGTAAAAAAGATGGATAGGTGTAAAAAAAGATGGATACGTGTAAAAAAGATGGACGGAGTAAAAAAGATGGAGGGTGTAAAAAAGATGGATGAAGTAAAAAAGATGGATGGGAGTAAAAAAGATGGAGGGTGTAAAAAAAAAGATGGAGGATGTAAAAAAAAGATGGAGGGTATAAAAAAGGATGGAGGGTGTAAACAAAGATGGAGGGTATAAAAAAGGATGGAGGGTGTAAACAAAGATGGAAGGTGTAAAAAAAGATGGAGGGTGTAAAAAAAAGATGGAGGAGTGTAAAAAAGATGGAGGGTGTAATAAAAGATGGAGGAGTGTAAAAAAGATGGAGGGTGTAAAAAAGATGGAGGAGTGTAAAAAAAAAGATGGAGGAGTGTAAAAAGATGGAGGGTGTAAAAAAAGATGGAGGAGTGTAAAAAAAGATGGAAGGTGTAAAAAAAGATAGGGTATAAAAAGATGGAGGGTGTAAAAAAGATGGAGGGTGTAATAAAAGATGGAGGAGTGTAAAAAAGATGGAAGGTGTAAAAAAAGATGGAGGAGTGTAAAAAAGATGGAGGGTGTAAAAAAGATGGAGGGTATAAAAAGATGGAGGGCATAAAAAAGATGGAGGGTGTAAAAAAAGATGGAGGAGTGTAAAACAAAAGGGGTGGAGTCAAGTGTGGGCAAGTAAATAAGACTTCAAGAGCATCTAAACTGTGGCGTGTTAGAGAAATTCTGAGGAAACAGCAGAAGTGTAAATCCAACAATTCCACTTTCACTGTATTAATAACGGAAATGGATATTAATAATGGAAATGGATGAAATGGCTGAAATGGCTGAAATGAAGCCACGTTGAGTTTTTGGTTAAAAGAGGAAACAGACCAAAACCTTTGAAGCCACAAATAATTTGCATAGAATTTTAATAGTATCTAATTTTGTCCTATTGAAAGTACTGGCTTTATCAATAATTAAATAATCTGTATTAGCCAATTACTAAAAAATACATTAAATAGTTAATAATAATTATATAATAGTTAATAATAATTAGATGAATGTAATAATGATTATATAATAAGTATTTTGTAATACTACTTAATTACATTTCAATTTTAAATTTAGGAAAAAAAAGAGAGAAAAAATATAATAATAAAATATGATAATTATTAGATAATAAACACACATTTGGACATGGATAAAGTTACTGTTGTTTAGCTGTGTATTATAGAATACTGGAGTTTAGCTGTGTATTATAGAATACTGGAGTTTAGCTGTGTATTATAGAATACTGGAGTTTAGCTGTGTATTATAGAATACTGTTGTTTAGCTGTGTATTATAGAATACTGGAGTTTAGCTGTGTATTATAGAATACTGGAGTTTAGCTGTGTACTATAGAGTACTGGAGTTTAAATGACGTAATGAATGTGAGCTCAAAGTGCAGATTTTCAGCTTTAAACTTATGGCCCCCCTTTTTTTTATGAGACTGAAAGTACTCGAGGAATTAGCTGCTCAGCCGTGCCACGGCCAGGTGCGTGTTATTCCCTCATTATTTCACTTCCTCCAATCACTTCGATCGCTTTTGTTCCCTTAAAAGGGGGCCACATATAAAAAGGGCTGGAATTCCTACATTGCTCACTGGATCTGGATGAATTTCATCAAAATAAAGCTGAAAGTCTGCACTTTGAGCTCATCATTTAATTTCAACGTTAAAATCCTGTAGCAGACAGCGAAAATAACAGTAAGGTTAGTGTCCAAATATTTATGGACCTGACTGTATATTTAACAATAAGTTTGTATAATTAATAAATTGCATTTTAATCATTTAAAATCTCACTCATGCTATACTGCGATTTGAACCATGACTGTTATCTCGTGGAAAACCAAATGCAAATAACCTTCGCATATTTATACTTCGCAGTATTATGGAGTATAATGTTATAGATGTTTATATATATGCCAAAAATAATAACAGGACATGAGCCAGTTCATTGGCTGAGCTGTTAAAATACATTATGCATTAGGCTTTTTTCACTAAGAGCTATTAAAATAATAGAAAAAAAAACATTCTGCACACAACCACAACTGTGAGCTCTCATCTGGAACACGGGCTAATGAACTTTTCACCACACACACACACACACACACACACACGCACACACACACACACACGAATCACAGCTTTCTGCCAACATGAACTCCTACACAGCGAAATGAATAAACTCAGCTTGTATAAATAAATCCATGCATGTTTCCTGTGTGTTTCTATATTCAAGCTATCATATCACGATATATACTTTGCGGTATTTCTGCAGTACTCGATATGTAACACGATATATATTTA
>CM074955.1:6004770-6016297 GCA_037577455.1 Pangasius macronema
GATGTAAAGCTGTAACTTTAATTTGTCCGCCATCTTCAGCACGGAGGAGTTTGTGCTTCTCGGTAAAATGACACTCCAGGGCGTGCTGTTATAGGAAAATAATCAACGACAGGGAGTTAACACTAACTCCACTTCATCACTCCACCCTGTCATTGATTATTTTCTTATAACAGCATGACACACAGCGTGTTTTATTCCTTACATAAGCTTTAAGATCAATAACTGAATAATAAATACAGATTTTAAGTGGTTATGAAGGTCCTTGAGAAAAAAAAAACAAATATCTGGAGTAACTTTTCAAAACTAATATACACTCTAATCATAAAAACAACCCAAATGTGGCCTAATAATCACTCTGCTGTATCTCTAAGACATGTTCTGCTTAGAATTTCACCACAAAACTGTTTGTCTTTACTCTTCTGCATCCATTACTGTAATGACTTCTAATCACGCTACCCGGTGTCGCCCCTTTGAGTCGATGTTTCTTCCTCCTGTCACGGGTTTTCTCCTCGTCCGTGGCACCTCTGGCTTGCTCATTAGGGATCTATGTCTGTAAAACTGCTGTGTCTGAATGTCTACTGTTGTAAATAAAATTGAATATAATCAGCAGTAACAAACCAGCATTTCAGAATCTGCCCTTAAATGTGTGTCCTCTATTCAAACAGAATACAAAATAATAATAATAATCATAATAATCATCATAATAATAATAATAATAATGGATGTATACACCCGCACCCTGTTTACTGTTTTGGGAGTTAGTAATACCGTCTAAATGCACAATAGTGAATATCCAGTGTAATTATGTAATCCCATAATGCACTGTAATAGGTGTCTAAATTATACACCTTAGCAGGGGAGAGAATACCCACAATGCACTTTGCTCTTTCGACGGAATGACACTGTACGTGTGAAAATTCTTACATTTTTCTTTCTTTCTTTCTTCGTTACTGACATTACTGACCGTGTTTCTGTATTATTTCCTGATAGAGCTATTTACTGGACTACAGATGATGCCGCCATTCTTTTTCTATTCTTCCTATTGACATGTTGTCACAGATACACACTTGTTCTGTACTAAACTACATTTTCTTGTCGCTTACATGGGACACTTTTGTATCTTTTGTACCTTTAGTAGAAAATCTTTTACCTAGAAGCATGCATGTAGTGTACGTGTGTAAAACTTTAATCTAAAAGGCAATTACATACATTAAATGTTTTCTTTAAGGTGTACTATATACACAATTTCAGGTACAAAATTACAAAAGAGAAGAACAGGAAAGAGCCCTTTTCAGCACCCTTGTTGTTGATGATAGTGTAAATTCATATTTATATTTATTTATCTGTCCTCTGACACATCATGTGCTGCTGTAACACTTTAATTTCCCCAATGATTAATCAGTCTTTATCTTAACTTAAATCTTACATCCTGCATCTTATCATTTTAAACACTCTCTACAGTAGTCAACGCGAAATCACTTCAAATCTCGCGAGATTAACGCTCGCTATTTTTAAGTTTGGCGGATGTAATTACAGTGCGCTTATTTGATTATGTGACAGCGTGGAAATAAATGGACCAGGAATAATCCGATACGGTGCTATGAGAGTGACTCTAGCGCAAGATGTAAAGACATAAAATGTGGAGTGAACTCAAAACAACTCGTATTAAACGTTATTAAAGGAATGCATGAAAACGCGCATGCGCACAGCCAGGTAGCGCCTGTTCTATAGGTTATAGCGTTATGATATTATATAATACATTTTATATTGTGCCATGATAAGAGTTCCTGGTGAAACTTTGCGGTGATTACTGAACAATTAGTCTTGGAGTTATGAAATGAAATGGACACCTAATTTAAAAAAAGGGGGTCTTCTGTCAAAGTGTTTTACCGAGCAAAGGTTTCTGCGCATGCGCACTTCACTTTAAATTCATGCTTCTTCATGTTATTTTAATGCTGGAGGTGTAACAGATTAAAACAGAGCAAAACAATATGCTGCATGTAGTTTAATTTTCGGATAAGATCATTTACGCTATCAAAACACTCCCTGTACTTCTACGCTGGATCTTTTTTCTAATAAAGTCACAGTAGCCTAATAAAATCGTCCAAAACCGGTCACTTGCGCTATTTTTTTTTAAAAATCCCTAGGCTATACATGTCTTCTGACAGGACGAATCGTTAGAACAAAATAAATAAAGACACTTAAACAAGTTAAAAGCTTTCCGCTGCAGCGGGTCTGTGCAGAGGAAAGAAAGCGCCTCACCTTGTATGTGCTGGTTCACGACATTTTCCAGCCGGTCGAGTCGCTCTATAATCCGCAGAGTTTCGCCCTTCTTGTCGCCCTCCAACTTCCTGGCTGGGACGGGCACCGGCACTTTAATATACACACTGGCTATGTAGTTAGTGACCCATCCGACGTAGAGCAGACACACTATGTTGGTCATGCCGCTCAGTATCACACACGTCGACACCAAAGTTTTGGTTCTCCTGGTGCACGCCATGCCGACATGCCTGCGTGCAGCGCGAGCGCCTCAGCAGCCGGTGCGCCGCGGACCAGCGGAACTGCCTCCTTCTCCTTCACCTTCTCCTTCGCGTTCTTCTTCTTCTTCTTCTTCTTCTTCCCACCTCGCTTAATAAAGTACCATTCCTCAAGGTGACCCGCTTCTCTCTATCCGCATGCTTTTAATCTGAATGTTTTTTTTCTTTTAGGAGTCTTTATTTATTTGTTGTTTTTCCCCCCTTATATTTATTTTCTTTCGCTCCCTCACGCGGACAGAAGCTCTCCTTCTGTTCCGACATGTACGCGCGCGACTTCCATCGCGAGCGCTCTCTCTCTCTCTCTCTCTCTCTCTCGCTCTCTCTCTCCCTCAGCAGTAGCGTCTCTATAGGAACGGGCAGGCAGGCAAGGCGTGCAGCGGTCCCGAGCCGCGCGCGCGCTCCATCCTCGCAACCAATCAGACGAGACAAATGAGTTGGCTTCAATTAGACAGCGAGCCAATGAGGATGAAGTGGGCGTGTCCAAGTGTCCAAAACACGGCAACAGGGAGATGATGGTTCTGGGTTTGTTCTTTTCTCTTGTTTTTTTTTTAGCTGTACTTCAGTAAACTACATGAATTCTGTAATAAATACATATAATCCAGGCTAATATTAACATAATATTGTTAAATTTTTAATATATATATTATATATATTATATATATATATATATACACACACATTTGTTACAAAGTTTCTGGGAAAATAGTAAACAGTTCTAAATTTAAAAAAATACACTGCTCAGTCATAACATTAACATAACATAACACCACTGACAGGTGAAGTGAAGAACGCTGAATATCTCATTACAATGGCACCTGTTAAGGTGGTTTATATTAGGCAGCAAGTGAACAGTCAGTTCTCGAAGTTGATGTGTTGGAAGCAGGAAAAATGGGCAAGTGTAAGGATCTGAGCATCTTTGACAAGGACCAAATTGTGATGGTTGGACGACTGGGTCATAGCATCTCCAGAACAGCAGGTCCTGTGGGATGTTCCTGGTATGCAGTGGTTAGTACCTACCCAAAGTGGTCCAAGGAAGGACAACCGGTGAACCAGCGACAGGGTCATGGGAGCCCGAGGCTCATTGATGCGCATGGAGAGTGAAGGCTAGCCCATCTGCTCCGAAGAGCTACTGTAGCACAAATTACTGAAAATGTTAATGCTGGCTATGACAGAAAGGTGTCAGATCACACAGTGCATTGCAGCGTGCTGCGTATTGGGCTGCATAGCCACAGACCAGTCTGAGTGCTCATGCTGACCTCTTTCCACCTCCTAAAGCGCCTACAATGGGCATGTGAGCATCAGAACTGGACCATGGAGCAATGGAAGAAGGTGGGCTGGTCTGATGAATCAATTTTCTTTTACGTCATGTGGACGGCTGGGTGTGTGTGAGTCCCTTACCCAGGGAAGAGATGGCACCATGATACATTAGGGGAAGAAGGCAAGCTGGCGGAGGCAGTGTGATGCTCTGGGCAATGTTCTGCTGAGAAACCTTGCGTCCTGGCATTCATGTGGATGTTACTTTGACATGTATCACCTACCTAAACATTCCTACAGACTAAATACACCCCTTTTTTCTTAAAGCTACCATTTTCTGCACACACATAAACACACACCACAGGGCAGATACAGAAGATTTATTTTAATGCTTGTAGGGATCTGAAAGAAAACATGGTCATTAAGGAATTAATTATGAATGATATAGTTTATCATTATGACATATGTATGTTGCTGCCTATAGGGAGAAATAAATAAGCCCGTAAATATTTTAATCTTTTTTTTTAAGGTGGGTTCGTTTGTTTGAAATAAATGGTAGAATCATGCTGAATGCACTTAATCGCATTCAGAGCTACTTTAATGTATTATTAAACTACATGTGCAGTTACAGAACATCAATATATTGATTACCTGTTGATCATCCGGCAAAAAAAAAAAACGAGAGAGAGAGAAAACATTTCCATATAAAGCGTCGGTGAAAGTAGTAGAGGAAAAGTGCAAATGTTACATTTAGATTATTTTTTTCTCTGTAGCTGGTCTCATTCAGAGTGATGTTGATCTCGAGCTGATACTTGGCACTTCACTGTGACATGAATGCATGTCAGAGGTTTTATTCCATGCTGGTGAAAAAGCACCATGCTTTTTAAGGCCTTATTGAGGCTGGTATAAAAGATTGATGCTGGTAATTGATTCAAGGACTCAAGAAGCACACTGATGTGTAAGTGCCTCGGTAATAAGCCCTAAAGGGGTTTGGCTGTAGAGCTACACCACTAATAATCTTCATTCCTGTTTCCTCCCTACATCCTCTAGCATGTTTTGCAAAGTGATATTATATTATCGGTGTGTTCTATTGTGTGGGAATGCTTGCTAAAACAATACAGTTCTAACACAGTGGAAAAGGTGGAGTCATGGAGGCTGTGTGAGAAATGACAACAGCTCATTAGGCATTCTGTCAAGCTCCATCAAAGCAATTGTGTTCATGATGTCAATAAACGTGAAATCACCCATGACTCTCATATTTTTAATCTCACATCAAAGGAATAAGTCTTCGGCTGTCACAGTAAATGAAATCGTGACTGTTGATTTTTTTGTCTTTGTGCCCTTGGATACATCTTAAAAGGTTCTTTCATTAGGAATAAAACACGACATCGTGTGTGATTATAGGAAAGTAATCAACGACAGAGTTTATGTTGTAACCACCCTGAAGTAATTATTCTCCTATAACAGCACATTGTGAAGCGCTTTATTCATCTTACACCACAAGAATGACATGTCATACGTTTTATACATTTATAGTTATATTTAATGTTAATGTTCAAGCAGCTATGAACATGAACTTTCCCTCACCTGCTTCTCTTCTTCTCTCTGGAAGTTAATAACACAAAAAAACTCACTTTGTCATGTTACCAGGAAACGGAAAACTGTAAATGAAGGTATTTACCATTTATTTGTAGAGGAATGTCTGTTAGTAGTATATTAATTTTGTTAATACATCTCATAGGTGGTTATTAGTCCCTATGTAAATTGTTGCTATAGAAACAATACCGTATTAGGACAAACACATTAATGTCAACCTGTGATATTACACTACGCTACTGTCAGAGCTGCTTTTATAGAAAATTAATCAACACCAACAGCACCGTGGTATAATGCGTTTTAATGACCTCAGTACCAAAGATTGAGAGGCTACATTTTCCGTCATCCGAGTTGTATTCCCAGAATGATTCTCCTGATTTACGCTGGACGTATGAGGTTTCACTGTCTTCGTTCAATCATTTAATCAGTCCGACTTCTCACTGAGACGCGCATTACATTTTTTTTTATTGTCTTATTGATGACATTGTAAATTGAGTGCAGCAGAATTCCATTAAAAATGTGCAGTGAATCGTCATCCTCCATTTAACACTGGAATAGTGAGAGATTTTTGTCTTAGTCACTGATTGAAAACAGCAGTTGGCCATCAGCTACTTCTGCCTTCTTCTGCCTCTCACTTGGAAACATTCATCCTACAGAAAGGTAGTCAGCATCCCTTTAGAAGGAGATACCCAAAGATTGTGCGGGAACAACTAAAGTTCTCTTAATTTCCATCCCCGTGTGTTTCCAGCTTTTATTGTTCAGGGTTTTTTTTTCCAGAAGAGAATCAATTCAGTATGACTATAGATTCCTGGGGTTCAAATAAAAGGATCTGTACTAGTGTGAGGATGTTAAAGTGGAGACTATAAAGCACTTCTAGATAAGGGCACTTGGCAAATTCTATAAATTAGGAGTGTAGTGTGTCTTAATGCCATTATCTGTATCTGTATGTGTTTAATGCTCCAAATATATTCACATCATTATCTATATTCAGATTTAAACCCAAAGTGGGTGTGGCCAGAATAGTTTTTTTATTATTATTAAATATGTACCCTAGCACAGTCAGCCTGGTGTGTGCATTCTGGTTCTGACAGTTCCTCAACCTCAGCTATATCACTCAAGTTCATAATTGGTCCAAATTAGAGATTTAGGACTGTTTTGTAAAATCCAATTCATACAAGTCTTACAGAGTTTGTAACACAATTTTTTTGCACTATTTTTTTAACAAATTTACTTGGTTCTGTTTCTTAAAATATAAACAAACTCATAGCCTAATTCAAGTCATCAGAACCCTGACCAGGCAGTTACTAAGGATGCGGTTAACGCAGCATCACACATTCTTTCCTTGTCTGGCAAAAGTAAAGACCTTCCATTTGCACAACTATTTTTTTTCCGTTTTTTTTTTCAAATGCATTCAGCCAAATGCATAAAATTTTATGTTTTCTTTAAAGTTGTATTAATGCTGTACATCACATTTATGCAACAACTTTTTTTTTCTTATTAAAAGGAGAGTCGGAGAAGGTATAAACGCAACAGGATCTTAAAATCTAGTAAATATGTCCCAGCATCAAGACTGAGTCATAGTTCGTGCCGTTCGGTGGAAACACAAAGCAGGAATTATTCCAGGAACAGTATAATTATTGTTCAGAGAGTTAGTTCCTGAACTTGAAAAAGGCACTTTATTCTAATGTACCTAATGCATCTTTATTTCACTCAGAAACACTTTGGCCTGTTTAATTGTGAAATGTGAGTTGACTGGAACACACAGCGTCTGTCACATTCCTCTGTGAGCGTAGGAATTGAGATCCACGGCCAATAAGCTACAGAAGGTGTTCTCAGTGCCTGTGGCCAACTAATCTGCTTTGAAAGAAGCACGGAGGTTTATTGTCCCTCGGAGCGTTCCCTGTCATAACTCTCACACAGAGGTAACAGCAGTGTGTCCAGAACGATGATGAATGTCGTAGTGAAATGAGAGAAGGGCTGCACAGAGGTGAAGGGTGGATGATGGAAGTATAGAGAGTTGAACCCTGCAGGCAGAGTCTGTTCTCCAGACCAAATTGAAGATGGCTAATTATGACAAATCTGTGCTTCACGGGAATGCAGCACTGTGCTTAAAAATTATGACTCAGATTGTTTATCTGAGCTCGCACTCCGCCAGCCCACAGAACGTTAGATCATTTTCTGATATTTCTTCTTCCAGCAGTTTTATGTCTTCCCATGCAGATAAAGCTGATGAAGGTCGTGAGTTCAAATCCGTTAGCCTTTAGCTGCTTAGCTTAATTGTAAGTCTCTTTGGATAATGAGTAACTGTCAATGTAGAACACTTGCATGAATGACTTTCTCAAGAAAAAAAAAATAACCGATCAATTAAAAACATTAATTAAAATACAAAAAAAGAAAAACAATTGGACAGAGAAGGAGGGAGCCTATAGAGCACTGCATAATGTTTTCTCTACTAGAAGGGCACCCATTAGGGCACTTCATCATGTTTTCCCCATCAAAAAACCTTTTAGGCTGCTGTGTCATGTTTTCCCCACTAGAAAGGCAACCTAGAGGGAACTTCATCATGTTTCTCCACATGTAGGGGAACCCTATAGAGCACCGCATCATGTTTTCTCCACTTGAAAGGCACCCTAGAGGGCACTTCATCATGTTTGTCCACATGTAGGAGAACCCTATAGAGCACCGCATCATGTTTTCTCCACTTGAAAGGCACCCTAGAGGGCACTTCATCATGTTTGTCCACATGTAGGAGAACCCTATAGGGCACTGAATTTTGTTCTCGCCACTAGAACGGCACCCAATAGGGGACTTCATCATGTTTCTTCACATGTAGCTGAACCCTATAGGGCACTGCAGCACATATTCTCCACTGTAAAGGCAGCCATTAAGGCACTTCATCATGTTTCTTCACATGTTGGGGCACCCTAGAGGGCATTTCACTATGTTTTCTCTCATGTAGTTGCATTTTTTTCTGTTTGAAGGGCAGCCAGTAGGGCACTTAATCATGTTTTCTTCACTGTAATCATACATCATAGAGGGCATTTCAGTATTATTTTCTTTTCATTTGAAGGGCATCCATTAGGCTACTTCATCGTGTTTCTTGCAAATAGGGGAACCCTATAGGGCACTACATCACATATTGTCCACTGGACATATTTTCCACTTCATCATGTTTTATTGCATGTAGTAGCACCCTAGGGGATCTTCTAGGTTACTACATCACACTTTCTTCACTGTAAAGACACCCTAGAGGGTACTTCATCATGTTGTTGTTGTTGTTTTTTTTTCATTTGAAGGGCACCTATTAAGGCTCTTTGTTATGTTTCTTCGCATGCACTGGAACCCCATAGGGCACTGCATCATGTATTCTCCACAAGAAGGCATCATACAGGGCAGTTCACCATGCTTTCTCCATTTCAATGGCACCCATTAGGGCACTATATAATGTTTCTTTGCATATAGGGGAACCCTGTAGGGCACTGCATCAAGTTTTCTCCACAGAAAAGGCAGCCATTAAGCCACTTCATCCTGTTTCTTCACACACAGGTTATTTCATCATGTTTTCTCTCATATAGCCGTACCCTAGAAGGCATTTCTAATTTTTCTATTTTGTAGGGCAGCCATTAGAGCACTTCATCACATTATCTTTACTGTACAGACACACTAGAGGGCATTTAATTACATTTTTTTCCATTTCAAGGGCACCTGTTAGGGCATTTCATCAAGTTTCTTTACGTTTAAGGGCACCCTAGAGGGCAGTTCATCATGTTTTCTCCATTTCAAGGGCACCCATTAGTGCACTATACAATATGTCTTCACACATAGGGGAACCCTATAGGGCTCGTGTATTCTCAACTGGAAGGCACCCTAGAGGAAATTTTATTATGTTTTCTCACACATAGGGGCACCCTAGAGGGTATCACATTATCACAGCAAAACCCTAGCAGGGTGTTTTTTTGAAGAGCAGCCACTAGGGTACTTCACATTTTCTGCACAGTAAGGACACCCTAGAGGGCACTTTCACCATGTTTCTCAGCTATAGGGACACCGCCAGTCCGGAGAAGTACACAATAAAACATGCATGTCATCTATTCATAGGCCATAGCGCTGGTCAAATGTGTGTAGCAACTGAATTAGGTGTTAGAAAGTAATGCAAATTATTTAACCGCTGCTGTTGGACAGACCAATAAATGGAATAAATGCATTGTATTAATGAAAAAAGTTGTGTGAAAATATTTAGTACCCTTTATGTAGGAAGTGATTTGTAGTCATGTAGTCTTTCACATGAGTAGTGTAACAAATAAACAATACCTCCTAATCTCGTCAAATCCCAAGACTGAAGACAAGCGTTAAGTGGTAACATACACAGTTGGTGCAACACATAACCACTTTAAATTGGTGTGTCTTATTTACAACCATGAAACAATTTGTAATGGTTAAGCATTAAAACCTTAAAGCCTTTCAGTCAGGATATTTGCTTATCCAGACCTTTATAAGGTAGGAATTTTATGTAGATGGATGAAAACCAAAAGTGAATCATCTGTGCATGGGGAAAGATTACAAAATTATTATCAAAGGAAAAAAAAAAATAAACAAGTGGATCCCTTGTGTTTCCATGGACTCCACTTGCCAGGAGATATATGTCTGCAGACCGTATCAGTGCGTCCATCTCCCTCCCCGTGTCAGCAGAGTGTGGGAGAATGACTCAGCCTTACATGATCGATGCGCTCTCATCAAATGGATTTGTCCACTGTCCGAGTTATTGGCTTTCAGCTGTGAGGCTTGAGCTGAAGAAAGGCAGAGATCTGCTGGGTGACTATGTGATACAAAAAAACTCAGTTACATGACTCAGGAAATCAGAAGGAAAGTATAAAAAAGCAAATATTCCACATGAGCAGCAGTGCTTAAACAAGACAACCCAAAGTTGTGAGCCAAGGCTGATTTTCCACCATGAGATCTGCTTGTTAATTATGTCTTTGAGGGTCGCAGCGTGGAGAGATTACACACAATCGTGAGACGTGACCCAGGTTTGAAAATGATCTGTTTTTATCTTGTCAAATTTCTAAATTAATTTTGGTTTAAAAAGTTTGCACACCTGCTGTTTGCTAAAGTCTAAATCAAAGTTTGATTTTTTTTAAATATCTTTTTCATTTGGTTCAGTTAATTTCACATTGCAAACATTTTTCAGCCCCGTTCTTCTGGATGTTCATTGGTTGCTTAGACATTTGATATAAACTTCTTATTGGTTCTTATAAAGGATGATTTACTTTGGCAATTTTATTAGACAAAAGTGAGAATACAATAGTGGTTAAATAGCAGTAACAATATTCGACATCATACTAGATCAATAACAATTTCTACAAGCATATACAGCATTGAGCTATTTTTAGACCCTTCCTGAAAATGGAAGCCATTTAAATGCTTTATTCTGCACAGAAGTGGCTTTTATTTATTTTTTTCTCTTATTAACACTGAGTTAAATATCGTGGTGTGCATCATCTCAGTGCTTGTACTCTTGTAAATATGTGAGTATGTATTGGCCTCTACAATCTGTTCAACATAATTACAGCTGAAATGACAAGTCGGAAAAAAAAATAAATATAATTAAGCTTACAACCTGTCATTAAACCATGTTTCCGCCAGTAACAAACTGAACCGCGGTTCACTTGGATGAGGATCGAGTTGTTTGGTGTGCATGAAGTGTTCATCTGGTAAAATGAGCCAAACTGAAGAAGAAGTTTGCTCCATACCAAACAAAGTAAACAGTAAGGATGCTGAATACAAATAGATTATTCAGAATGAACTGATATTACGTTTATAACGGATACAAATACAGATACAGATGTGGATGTACTTATTTTATTTTTTAAAAAGCTTTGCAGAAAAGCATCTGGATGAGATTAGAGGTGCGCATGCAAATGGGAAGTTTTTACTTTCATGTGGGCGAGTAGTCAGATATGAAGCTCGAGGTACAAAGAAAGACCACGTTCATTGGCGTGAGTGTGAACAATCCATTTACAGCATTCATTCATTCATTCAGCCTTAGTAACTGCCTGCTCAGGCTCGCAGTGGTTTAAGGCTACTAGTTGGTTTACAGTTTTGGAAATAAAAATGACTAAATTCACAAGAAAAGTGAAGTG
>CM074955.1:6031182-6049192 GCA_037577455.1 Pangasius macronema
GCCAGGCCAAGTGATTAGGACACCTGATTCTGATCATTTGGATGGGTGACCGAATGCTTTTGGTAATATAGTGTATAGAACAAATCTACTAGTCTAAGTGAATGAACACACACGTGTGCACTTTTCATTTCATTTCAACTGCTGAAACATAAACAGAGTTAAAAATTTTTATGATTCATCCAATCAGTGACTCATGGTTTTTTTGTACATGAGCATGAGTCAGATTTTATATATGATATCTTGCATCAATAGTTATTTATGGCAGATAGAAACTGCTGGATGAGTAGACATTTGCTATATTGGACTGCATCATAGGATTTGTTTCCTGCACTCATTTGCTAGGTCTCTATATAAATAAGTCCCATTTTTTATAATATACACACTTTGGCATGCGGTTTTAAGGCATGTCTGGAGAGTTGTTGTAATGGGTCACTCTAATTGCTGACTGATATAAGAAGTGCTGCCGTTGATGGTGCTATGGAGAAAGCCATTAACTCGCTGACTCTCCGCATTAGAGCAAAGGCAAGTCTGGATTTTTGCCAGAGTATCATTGCAGAATAATGAAACAGGATCCTTTCCAAAAGCCTTTTATGTGTCTAGTTTGTGAATACGAGCAGTAATTAGGGACTTTTGTTCTGTGCCTGCATATGAGCATGTACATGTGAAGGTCTCCAGTCTTTCTGATCATTTTAAATGTCTAGTAGCAGCGACTGTTATAAAATAAGTGCCTTGAAGGCACTCATTCAAAGGGCGTCATCACTTTTACTTGTGAAGTGTTAAAACCAAACCAATTAGTGATATACAATATTTATACATTTAACACGCAGGTCACTCATTCATATTAGCTAAATTCTCAACACGCAAGTGTACTTCAGTAGTCAATTCAGCATCGTTCAGTATAATGGAATTTAAGAGGTTTTTTATTCAGGATATACATTCCAGTTAAAAAATGTTTATGATATGAAAGCTATAATAGCTATGTGATTAAGATAAGATTTTTGTGCGGCCATTTTTACATCAGGAGGTGTTTGTTTCCTCTTATTCACTCAGACTGAATCCAGGACCATGAAGCAGAAATGTCTTTTATTTGCAGAATATATGCAGAAAAAATGTATTTGTTGAAGAAACTCATATATTCCTGACCTATAAATCTGACCTATTAATATTATAATATTTAGTATTTTAGTATTTAAGTATTTAATAACAATATTAAATTTAACAAATAAACAAAAACAAAAGAAAAACAATCATCATTATTATCATCATAACAATACAGGAATTAAATAACTAGTAAATAAATAAAAATAATATTAAAGAGCTAAAAATGGTCTTGGAACAGTCTTAGTGGAAAATCACTGAAAGTTACTACTACTACTATTACCGCTGCTACTAATCCTACCACTGCTATTACCACTACTACTATTACTGCTACTACTAATCCTACCACTGCTATTACCACTACTACTACCACTACTATTACCACTACTACTACCACTACTCCTACCACTGCTATTACTGCTGCTACTATTACTGTTACTACTACTACTATTACCGCTGCTACTACTCCTACCACTGCTATTACCACTACTACTATTACTGCTACTACTAATCCTACCACTGCTATTACCACTACTACTACCACTACTATTACCACTACTACTACCACTACTCCTACCACTGCTATTACTGCTGCTACTATTACTGTTACTACTACTACTATTACTGCTACTACTACTTTTACCACTGCTATTACTAGTATCACTACTATTACTGCTGCTACTACCAGTCTTAGTGGAAAATCACTGAAAGTTACTACTACTACTATTACTGCTACTACTACTTTTACCACTGCTATTACTAGTATCACTACTATTACTGCTGCTACTACCAGTCTTAGTGGAAAATCACTGAAGGTTACTACTACTACTATTACTACTACTACCACTACTATTACTACTACTGCTATTACCGCTACTACTACTACTCCTACCGCTGCTATTATCACTACTACTATTACCACTACTACTACTACTCCTACCACTGCTATTACTACTACTACTGCTACTACCAGTCTTAGTGGAAAATCACTGAAAGTTTCTACTACTACTATTACTGCTACTACTAATCCTACCACCGCTATTACCACTACTACTATTACTACTACTACTGGTCCAATCTACTGGACCACTACTATTACTGCTACTACTGCTACTACCAGTCTTAGTAGAAAATGAAAGTTACTACTACTACTATTACTGCTACTACTACTACTACTGCTTCTAATAATAATAATAATAATAATAATAATAATAATAATAATAATATTGTTTACTTAACTATCTATCCATCCATCCATCCATCCATCCATAGTATTTTTTTTTATTTACTTATTTAACTCCATTTTTCAAACTCAAGGTTATTTTCCAAAATCCATGAAAAAAGCTTTTCGGTGTGCATTTTCTTTTTTTCCCCCTCAGTAGACAAAAAGTCATCCTTCAGTTCATAAAGGAGCAAATAAATTTCATCTTTTTTTTTTCTTTTGGTTTTCAAAATAATACCATACACTGCAATGAAATTCAGGAGTGGAGCATTCGGAACAATCAGCTGCTCAGCACTGCAGTTTGATTATGACTGACAGCACTAAAGAGAAGGCAGGTTTAGTTTTGCCTTTTGATTCAGGTAGGATAAAGGAAGCATCAAACCATACAGTAAAAAAGTCCTAACCATCTGCATACAATGTAGACGATGATGGAGTTTAATGATATCCCTACTGTCTGTCATGTTGTGGGAAAATAGAAAGTGATGAGTTGTGAGTGGACAGTACAGCATGGTAACTGTCCGACCTCGGTCTTCTACTTCGGAGTAGGACACGTCTGCATTGATCAGGACCACATTACTAGGTGTCTTGTCTCTACCTCTACGTGGTCATGTGGGACAATTCCGATAAACATCCAGGAGGGTTTTAAAGCCCAGGCTCTTCTTAAAATTATTTTTCCTCCCCCATCCTCCCCCCTTCATTAATCCAGTTGAGTAGTTATTTTCCCCCTGGAGGTGGGAGGTTTATGAGCACGAGCTGCATGGAGGAGCAACACTGCAAGCCGTGGAGGAGGAAAGTAAAGATTTAACATTAGAGGAGTGTCAGAGATGGATGTGATACTTACACCCTCATACAATGCCTGTATGAGGGGTATCATTAATGAAAATACAAAACAAAATCAAAAACTATGGCTAAACTAAAACTAGAAATATGGCTTTAGAAAACAAATAATTTATTTTTGCTAAAAAAAGCTTAAATTTGCTTTAATTTATATTCTTTTTGTTTTGTTTGTTTTTACTGGTTTTGTTTTATTTGGTTTTGTTTTCTTGGTTTTATTCGGGTCTGGTTTGTTTGGTTCTACTGTTTTTTTACTGATTTTGATTTGTTTGGTTTTTATTGTTTTTCTTTTCATATGTTTTTATTGGTTTTGTTTTGTTTGTTTTTTATTGCTTTTTTTGTTTTTATTGTTTTTTCTTTTGTTTGTTTTTTATTGTTTTTCTTTTCGTATGTTTTTATTGGTTTTGTTTTTTGTTTTTTTTATTGCTTTGTTTTTTTTGTTTGTTTTTATTGTTTTTTCTTTTGTTTGGGTTTTATTGCTTTGTTTCGTCTTTTATTGCTTTGTTTTGTTTGTTTTTATTGCTTTTATTTTGCTTGGGTTGCATTGGATTAGTTTAGTTTGTTTGATTTTTTTGAAACAAACAAACAAAGACAAAACAAAAAGTACGTTCGAAACGTACTGAACTCAAATTCTAATCACATGTTTGACCTTGTTTAAAAAAAATCAAGAGGAAAAACTAACCCCACCACCTGCACAGCTGGCATCCACAAACAAGAATTTATCAGCCAAGAACAAGAACAGCATGCTTTCTTTAACAGCACCTGAAAAGCAACAACACACACAACAAATTTTGATCTGGTGCCTGTGGTGATCAGACGCAGATGACAAGAAGAAGCTTTACTTTGTCTATTTATAGAGAACGGCAGGTTTACTAGATCATATGATGTATCGACTACTTTATGTTACTATGAGTTTCAAAAGTTTCAGAGAACTCTACTAAAATAAGAAGAAGTGTAGGCAGTGCACAGTGCAAAGCGCCGTGGGAGGATGGATGCAGAACAGGACAAACTGATTTAAAAGGATAGATAAAGTTAGCTCCTAAAAGTGGATGTATAACCTCCTACCTATTGTTTAGTGTATCGTAATCAGACGATTTTTACAAACGAATGGAGAAACAGAGTTATATTACTGACCAGACACTTAATACATATTGTACTACAGATCAAACAGCAGGTATTAAGTTAAAGAGTCTTGTTGTGGGAGTAACTAGAATTAGAAAATGGATGAATGTGATATATCAAAATCAAAAGCCAAACACTGACTCAAAATGTCAGAACAGCTACAAGTGATACTGTGATATTATATAATATGTTTTAGGCCAGTGATTAAGTTTGGGGCTACCAAGCAGAAGATGGCGAGTACTAATCTTAGCGACTTCACTAGATTTGCTGACTTTTTAGCTCTCTTTACTGACTTTATTTCAAAAAAGATTTTTTGAGCAGACATTAGCAACTGTCCTTTATTCCCAATGACCAATCAGTGAGCAGCATTATTTCCAATGACTGATCACTGCTCAGCTTTATTTCCAATGACCAATTGCTGATCAGCATTATTTCAATGACCAATCACTGCTCAGCTTTATTTCCAATGAATATTCACTGATCAGCATTATTTCCAATGACCAATCACTGATCAGCATTATTTCCAATGACCAATCACTGCTCAGCATTATTTCCAATGGCCAATCACTGCTCAGCATTATTTCCAATGACCAGTTACTGATCAGCATTGTTTCCCATGATCAATCACTGATCACAATTCCTCCCAGTGACCAATCACTGATCAGCATTATTTCTAACAACCAATCACTGATCAGCATTGTTTCATAATGACCTATTATGGATCACCATTGTTCCCAATGACCAATAACTGTTCAGCATTGTTCCCAACAAACAATCACTGATCAGCATTATTTCCAATGACCAATCACTGCTCAGCATTATTTCCAATGACCAATCACTGCTCAGCTTTATTTCCAATGACCAATCACTGCTCAGCTTTATTTCCAATGACCAATAACTGTTCAGCATTGTTCCCAACAAACAATCACTGATCAGCATTATTTCCAATGACCAATCACTGCTCAGCATTATTTCCAATGACCAATCACTGCTCAGCATTATTTCCAATGACCAGTTACTGATTGGCATTGTTTCCCATGATCAATCACTGATCACAATTCCCCCCAGTGACCAATCACTGATAACCATTATTTCTAACAACCACTCACTGATCAGCATTGTTTCATAATGACCTATTATGGATCACCATTGTTACCAATGACCAATAACTGTTCAGCATTGTTCTCAACAATCACTGATCAGCATTATTTCCAATGAACAATAACTGATCATTATTGTTTGTCCACCCACTTCTTCTTCTTCATTTTAAGCTCTCTTCTTGGTGATATTTACAGTAATTAAAAGTCAGTTATTCCATCCATAGCTGTTTCCTTTGTGTCCATTTCAAAACTACTCAACACCACTTCATTTTGTCTGTGTTCTTGATAGACATTATATAATGCTGTAAATGTGTAAATAGATAGTTTGTGGTGTCAGACTTTCTTCTTTTTCTAAGTTATAATCGATTTTTTTTCTATACTTTCTTCTGTTCTGCTGTATTCTATTCTATAGAACATTATATTATTTTATTATATTTTTGCCGATATATCATGCTCTGTAATCATTGCATAGTCCATAATGTAAGTAGTTATTACTACTCAAAGACTAATTACTCAGTATTTGTTAGTAGTCAATAGTAGTTGACTTAGGTGTTAATATAGTACTACTCATTCATTCCTGCTTAGCCCCTGCATAGTTACCTGTGAGTTATTGAACAGTATTGTAAAGTGTTACCCATAAACATAATCACACGTTGTAATGCACACTAATCACACATAATCGAACAGACATATTAATCAAGTGACAAAATCAGGAGCCAATTTATTAAGTAAGAAAACAAACCCAATGGATAAAGAAAAGCTTTATGTAAAATCGCTTGTTTTGGTATTAAAATAAAAGGATACGGTTTGTGCTTTCTGAACATGATAACACCATCTTTCAGGAAATGTGTGTTTGACTTTTTTTTCCATGCGTTCCAGAACTGCATTATCAGAAATGGTGTATGCAGCAAACAGCCAGGCTCATTTGTAAAGCCCTCGAGCCAGATGCAGGCTCACTGTTTTCCATTCTCCATTGGCATTTGCAGCCGCGCTAAACTGGCCTGGATGCCTCATTTAAAACCACATGCCTGTACTGCCCTGAGCTCAAATAGTCTGGAGTATGTGAGGGACACCTGAGGCGAGAATTAAATGCAGGATCCTGCTGAAGATGCTTGTCATGGTCCATAAAGACCACAAGACATCCATCAATTTTGACAGTTTGGATCTATCGAATATGTGACACTCTGTTTGTCTAAATGTCACCTTTTTTCTTTAGTTTGATTTGCATGCTTGTAATGGGAGCAATGTCAGAATTAAGCTTCCTCTAAGATTTGAGTTGAGATGGCACCTGACAACTGATTTGCCTTGTACAACTCTAGCCCTGCTTTCCCTCTAACACACTAAGACCAGTTTCAAACACAACCTGATTTCTGGTGATGCAAAGTATATTGTTAGCCTCATAGCTAGTCATATTTGGTCAAACATGAGGCTAACGATATGCAGTAACTAACTACTTTTTTTTAACTATCCCTCCAGTTCTCTTTGCAGAACAGACAACCCTCACTGCCTGCATCTTGCCAGCCAATATTTCCTCCAATTTTTTTCTCTCATTTATCTTTCAATGTTATTTCTGTACAAAATGAATGTACAAACACTACAGCCAGTTGTTCTTGATGCAGGCATTTAATAGATAGCTGTTTATTTTCATGCGAAAGTAAGATTTGGGGATCGTGTGCACACACAAAAAAAATCGCAAGTGATAAAAGTCATGTAGTGTGAGCAGTACAGTGATTCAGAGTGTTCTGTTGTGCCCACTTGCTATTAGTTTTATGCTAAACTTNAAAGAGGAACCAGTCAAATTTTCCTATATGTAGATTCTTGGTGAAATATTTAGAGCTGCAATACCCACTGAAAATATTGCATATTACAAGACATACTGCATGTCAAAGGTAATCAACCCTATAATTTGCACTTAAACACATTAGATTTGACAGCTTCCCAGTTAGCCAAGTCATACGCAAATGTCTCATTTGCTTCCATTTTTCAAAATATTCAAAAGTGCAGCATCTGCTATAATTTGGGCTCTTTGGAGCTGAAATTGGGGTCAGGCGGGTGCAGGTTGTGTCATTTCATGGTTATTGGCTGTTTCTGTTTCTTGCTGGCTGCCGAAGCCTCAGTGCCGCACAAAGCGGACCGCCAGGGGCAGATTTAAATCCTTAGAGCGATGCAACCGTGGCAATGAAATTTTACATAAGTAATTTGTTCATTTAAATGAAAACAGAAACCGAAAAGGAGTCAACACACAAATGGTCTCTGCAGTCTAGAGAAATACAATAAATTAATAAAAATGAAGATGGTGAGAAGCATGTTTCTGTACCCATGCTGAGAGGACACACTGGAATACAAATGGAGGTAAAAGAGGAAGAGAAAGAGGCAATAAGAGCAGATCTGGTGATTTCCTAGTTAATAAAGTTCAGCAATGCCCTGGATGGAAACGGTAGAAAGTATTTAAAATGCATTTACACAACAGGCTGAGGTAGAAAGGTAGCCATATTCATAATGGGGCACCATGCAGACACATTCACACACTCATACACACCTAGGGGTAACTGTTCACACAAATCAGCCTCTTTATTTGTCCTTAAATGGAGTCAGATAGCAGGCAGACAAGGTTGATCTACAAGGTGTCCCAAAAGTCTCCATACTTCCATAAATCTTTTTGAATTTGTTAATAAGTTTGGTAACAATGTCGTGTGTGATGTTCCTGCCATGTTTCCTGTTAAAGTCCATCACAACTTTGAGGCAGCTTCCCGATCCAGCCATGAGAATGATTTCAGTATGTTCTTCTTTTGTTAAAGGCATTCTTAAAGGCTATCTGAAAAACAAACAAAAGAAATTTTTACTTCTAAGACCTTCTTGCTAATCCCAGTCTCGATTACAAACATGGATAACATACTGTAAGAATAAAAAGTTGACATCAGGTTGAGGTAAACCCATTCTCAAGGTCAAAAAAGAGAGGCAGTGTTAAAAACCAGAAAAAAACAACCACCAGCTGACAAGCCAAAAACCAAAGAGCATAGAAATGAAAGATAAAACTAAAAGCGCAGGTTACTAAGGAGAAAAGACTCATAGTAGTAAGGCTGATTGCGCTACATGCAAGACAAACAAAGCAGTGTATTATACACTAGAATTACAACAGATCAAAACGCAGGTGATACAAACTTGACGAAATGAGACTAATCCTGAGGGACAGGTGCTAACAGGTGCCAAGTACATCTGAGATCACAGATGTGACAGAGAGCCAACAGGATGTGTGTGTGTGTGTGTGTGTGTGTGTGTGTGTGTGTGTGTGTGTGTGTGTGTGTGAGAGAGTGTGTTTGGGGGGGGTGAGTGAGTGTGTGTGTGGGTGTGATTGTGTGTGTGTGGGGGGGGAGTGTGTGGGGGGGGGCGGGGTAAGTGTGTGTGGGGGGGGGGGTAAGTGTGTGTGTGTGTGTGTGTGTGTGTGTGTGTGTGTGTTTGTGTGTGTGATAAACAAATTAAGCATGTATGAATAGAGAAATGTTGTGATATGAAATTATTTTATTTGATGAAATGTACTGAAATGCTGCACAATATGAAATAAGCAACTGAGTTTCAGTGTTTCAAAAGTTGTATAAAAATAGTGTTGTGCTTTAACCAGTGCACCCTAACATTTAATTAGGCCACCACCACGGTACACAATTGTATACAGAACACCAGGCAAACTGGAAGTCATTTCTGGAAAACAGCACCGTATGCTCATGAAAATTAATTTTCAGTTTTTTTGTGCCAAGTTGATTTTTTTCAGACTTGACAACAAAGCAATGTTCCAGGATCATTTTCCAAATGTTAAGACTCGTCAACACTCTAAATAGTCCTAAAAATGAAAAATTCAATTACAGTACAGTGCACAAATGTTTCTCTTTTTACAGACACATGCACGTTACAAGCGCTGCACGTTAGTATAGAACCCTTTAAGTACTAGAACATTAACATAACCCTACGATTTTCAGGTGCACTGCTGTCAGAGCTGCTGTTATAGAAAATTCATCAACACCCTCTGACGAATCACAGTCAAGAATTCAACAGCACTGTGGTATAAAATTTATAGAAATTGTTCTGCAGCATCTATACATCTATAAAGCAGCTATAAAGACTTACTGGCCTTTTTTTTAATGAATTTGTGCTCCCATCCCAGACTAAATCCTACCTCTCCATTTTCTTGCCCCAGGCCTCCGAATAGCCACCTGAAGTGCTGACGCCTTCATATTCCGCTGGTCAGATGAAAAGCAAAAATAAAGAAATAAATAAATAAATCCAAACACCACTGAGCATTTCAGATGTAGAAAAGCAGTCGCAAGGGCACTCATGTGGACAAACAGAGCAATATTGTCCTCAAGGCACACATCGTGAAGCAGTTGGATTAGATTGGCTTGCTAACACAGCAACGTTCCACTTCTTACGTTTGCAAATGGAGCGTAATGCTGGCTATTTGGTGTGCATGCAGCCAAAGTGTTTGTTGAACCCACTATCACACCTAATTACAAGCTAACAGAATCCCTGAATGGAGATTTAGAGAAAAAAAAAGGGTGAAGAATCACTGAAATTTCCACAGCCATGGGGGTGTTTCTTTAAAGGCCATTAAGTCCAGAAACACACAAGTGATAATCAGTGAAAGTGAAACAATGAAATGCATTCATCAGTGAGAAATTTCTATATATGAAATATTTTGCATAGAGTATACAGTATATGGATGACAAATTAAAGGAAAAACCAATATAAACTGTGTTGGTATGGTCTTGTGCCAGAACAGCTTCAATACTCAGGTTCTTGGGTTCTCCAAGTCTCTGGGACTGTACAAAATATATCATTTATAAGCAAGTTAACCCTTTCAACTGAGTCTTTTATGTGAACGCTGGGCATCAGTTGCTTAAGGTAAGGCTTCCTTCTGCAAAGCACCTGGACTATTCAAATACTCATAATGGAAGTGTAATGTAGTAATGTAAGCGTTCTACTCTTCATTGCAGGGCTCAGTGCATTGATTCAGGTGTAGTGGAGCGGAGTTACAGCCCAGGGGCCCAGGATTTACTAATCCATCCCTGAATACAAATGAAGTAGTCAGATCTTACTGGTGAGCTGAGCCGATTGCACTGACACGTTGAAAAGGGCTGGAATTCCCATGATTATACTGGAGAGATGGAACACCATTCTTCCAAATGATACTCCTCCAAAAGCTCCATTGGTTTGTGAAAGGGCATAACATCACTGATCATGACTTTCACCCTCATCAATCCATTCAGTGAGCCAAAATCCTGAAAGATACCACGCGAAAAGATAACATATGATTTAATTCAATGGGTTTTAAGTGTAATGAAGATTTAATTCTTCGGGATTTTAGTTAACTGTGGTGATAGGTATGTGCTTAATTTTCTGCAGCCCTCAAACCCTGTTGAGTAACACCGAATCCCACTGTAGCACGTTGTATAATAGCTTTCAGGCTCTGATCACGGCCCATCCATTTAGCTAAATGGAACTCGTGTTATGTGGGCTGGTGAACTGTCACTGTTCTCCCCGAGAGCTGAAGCTTGGCCAATTGCATTAGTCTAACTTACTGACAGCCTGTCAGCAGGGTAATTTGTAAAGGGCCGTACTTCCACTCTAAGGGTTGTAAAATGATCATAAAAAAAAGCAAGGTGAAGGTTTAAATGACAATTGGACATCATCTGTTAGCTCCTTCCATTATAATTGGGGCAACAATTCTTAAAGGTTTACTTGGCCAAATAATTAATACAACACCTTAGATATTTTTTCCTCTACATAAATCCATACCACATATCAGCATGTGTAGTGTGACATTTCCCTTTGTAAGTGTTAATTTACTCTCGTCACATCAAGATAAAGACATAAGGTATAAAATTAGAAATGTTCTAAGGTTATAAAAAGGGCTTCAGTTCAAGCAGGTCTTTGTAGGATTGTAATATCCGGTGCGCATATGTCAGGGATTTGCTACAGAGATGTAACTGAATTATTATTCTGGTTTGCACGGAAGGATAAAGTCCTTAATGCTTTTGGGGAATACAAGGATTTGGTTGTTTCTTACAAAAACCCTGATGGTTATTGCACTTACTCCCTCAACACTTAATCAGAAATCAGGTGCTCTTCTGTGATCTGCCATGTCAGTGGTCTTTGAAGAGAGAAAATTACAAACCAAATTACCATTTTTTTATTTTTTGCCAACTCTACAGTCATGATCAGGCTCTGGTAATTTTGCAAGCAGATACATTAGAAAAATTATTATTATTATTTTTTTTGGACCGCTTCTACTCAGCACATTTACTTGCTTAGCCACATACAAGGTGAACCACAAACAACAAGAACAACAACCAAAAAACTTGGCTCAGACTTAAGGACACAAAGCACGACAAGATACGACACAGAACAGGTGCTCACAATTGGGAAGCTAGCCAATGACAGGGTGAAGGGCGGAGTCTGGAGAGCGTCATCAGGAAATATAGCTTTCTAGAAAAGATTGAGAAGTTGTATTAGTGTGAGCTCTATAATCATCTAATGTAAGATGTGAAACAAATTAACATGTTCATATGGCCATGTGTTCCACAATTATCCAAGTACTTAAACAAAACAAACTGGCAAAAACATTTTTAATGCCATTCAGATGCGAGCAGAGGAGAAAGATTCAGTGAAAATTGCTCTGACATGAATCCCATTCAAATAAAGATTATGATAATTACAACCATAATTTTCCATTTAAACCAAAGAATATTAAATATTTGCGAGATTTACATATCATTATAAACGCTTGCCAATGTTGTAAAAATCTCAAGTTTGATGGCTTCTGTAGATTTTAATGATATTCTCTAGTTTAGTGACATGGACAGAGAAGCTGTAAATCATATTAACACTGGTCCTATTTAGCAGATTCAATTATATTAAGTGTTAGATCTTTACAATGTTCAATATTCAGCAGCACACATTCAGAGAGAGGTATAGTACACTAGAGCAGGGAAGGCGTATAGAATCAATATAAATAAATAAAAATATCCAGAGCGAAAGATGGCTTTCAGGTGCATTAGGTAAGACGTGTGGGAAAAGGTCTTTCATGGTTAAATGGGTGGAGTCGAATAAGACTGGAATGACTTTCATGAAGGATTGTCATGACATCACTTTCAAGTGCACGCAGACATTCAGCTGCTTGAAAGCCAAGTTACAACTCTATAAGCATGCAACTTCTTCTCATAATGATTTATGAGGATTTTAAAGGGATGTTGAGGGTGTGTCTATAAAATGACTAACAAGAGGCCAATCCAAATACAAACAACCATTCTGGATGTTTCCAAACTGTTTTTCTTTTTAACCGTGGAATACACAATAAGACAGTAGCTTAAATTATTATTTTTTATCATTTCTACATATTTTTCCACATTTTTTGGACCAGTAAGAAATGAAAAATATTGTACCTTTAAGTATGTCTTGGTCTGAAAACTCGAGTCTGCACCTAAGTCAGATTGTGGTCTAGGTCTAGGTTCATCCATTTGCTGTTTAATTGAATTTCCTTTGGTGCCAACACTCAAGTGACAAAAAGAACAATGCTTTTTGGATGTCATCTTGCAGGAATACTGCAAATAAGCAGTTGTTCTCATATAAGAAATCTTTAGCCAGGCAATCTGGCATATTTTTTCACTATGATCTCACTGCAAGCACTCTAACATTGCTCCAGTCCTATTAAGGTCTTGTTTTATACACTATATAGCCAAAAATCTATGGACACTTGACCATCACATCCTTATGTGGTTCTTGCTGCTACAAACTGTTGCTACAAAGTTGGAAGCACACAGTTGTATAGAATGTCTTTGTATGCTGTAGCTTTACAGTTTTCCTTCACTGGATTTAAGAAGCCCCAACATATTCCAGCATGAGCTCCATGAGCTCCATGAAGACATGATGTACCAAGGTTGGAATGGAGGAACTTGCGTGTCCTGCACAGAGCCCTGACCTCAACCCCACTGAACACCTTTGGGATGAGTTGAAACGCTGACTGCACCCCAGGCCTCCTTGCCCAACATCAGTGCCTGACTTCACTAATGTTCTTGTGGCTGAATGGACAAATCCCTACAGCCACTGCTCCAAAATCTAGCAGAAAGCCTTCTCAGAAGAGTGGAGGTTATTATAACAGCAAAAGGGGGATCGACTCCATATTAATACTTATCATATTTGGAATGGGATGATCAACAAGCACATAGGGTGTGATGGCTGAGTGTCCACATACTGTATTTTGGCCACAGAGAGTATATCAAGCCTCCACTAATAACATAGCAACCTTTTCCCTTGCATTACCTTGATATAGGAAGTAACATCACAAGTTGAACGAATCATGTTAATCAGCATGTGGTGCTAAGAGTGGTTAGCTTCCACTCTCATGCAGGCCACACCATGGTTTGGTTGACGACTGTTTTCAGGAGGAACAGGGACTGGTCCTCCTAACCACTTTCGGGCTTGAAAACAGCTTTCACACTTCACCAAACATATGCAACTCTAGGGACAAATGGCCCCAAGACTGGGTGAAAAAAACATAACTGTGAAAACAACATCACAATGGTAAAATCCTGATCTGGAAAAGCACAATAATGATAATAACTAACATTCCTCAATTCCAATTCCAAGCCCCAGACTAAATACTTTGCACCTTGTTCCATTTCCTCTAGTTCATTGCTCCAGTTCCATTTCTTGCGTAAGTCACATCAATGGACTGTCTCATACTGATTGCTGCAAAATGAAGTAAAAATAAGGAATCAGTTTTGGAGACAAAACGATGACATTCACAGTCCATAAACATCCTGATATCACCATGAGATCCCCAATCATCTTGTCTTTTCAGTCTGACAACCTCCAATCAACTTTCCTCCATTGCAAGTTCAAACTATTCATTTGATTTATAATAGTAGCTCTTACAGTATCTGCTCCACCATGCTCTTTAGAAACATGGCTGACTGTCAGGAGTGATGTGGTGAGTAAGAAGGAATGACATGTCTGTTAAGTCCTTAATCAGCATACAGAAGAGGAATGAAGCAGCTTCGAGATGCAGTCTGCTGCTCTGGAGCTCATTTCTGCTTAAAAAGTCAACATTTTGAGAAGCCCCTCTCCAGAAACATTAAAGGTCCTAGAGCACCAGATGGGACTTTCTCATGCAAATCTCTATTGACATCCTAATTTCATCCAAGACAAACTCAGGATGTGCCTGGAAAGATGGAAAGAGTCTACGGGAATCAAAGTGATACAGTCTCTTTATTTCTAACACCTTTGGGGCCAGATCTAAAACATCTTTCAGTCCAGTTCAAGAAATCAAATTTTCATTCAACTGCTTCACTACAGAGCTGCACACTATACATAACTGCAGTAAATTGTATGGAAAACATGTCTTATAAATTTACAAAAAAATACAGTAATACAGTAATGGAGTCTGCAATGTTTACTTATTTATAGCAAAGTACTAATAGTGCAATAGAAAAAGTAAAAAATATGTAAAGTAAATTTCATATATTAAAAATGCACCTCAAAATTCTTTACAGTGTGAAGTAAAACAGAGAAATAGAGAAAAAAACATAATAATAATAATAATAATAATAATAATAATAATAGAGACAAAAATATGAAAATAATACCAATATAAAATGTAAAAATTTATAATAGAAAGTGAGTAAAACAGAATAAAAGTACAATCATTAAAATAATAATATAAAACTAATGTAAAAAAAATTTGCCAGGAAAAGTAACACGAATAATGAAAGCTAGCTAAATGCTAAAGAGAACAAAATGCCTCAGCCATTCATTGTTCAAAAATGAACAAATTACAAAAATCTTTGAACAAAATTTCAGTAGAATACTTAAACATGTGATTAAGGAATGAGTGCACTTATTATTGTGTAGAGTATTACAGTATGATACAGTGCATTTACAAAAGTAATTCAAATGATGCTACTCTATAATAACAGTACTTCATGTATTACTCTACTATATTGATATAAATGAATATATTAATTTATTGCTATTATTTAATATATTTAATATATTTATTCTTTACAAAGTCATTTCAAAGGAAATTGCTGTTATACGACGACTAGATTTATCTTTTTTTGGAAGTTTCAAGTCAGACAGAGTCTGGGTCAAACAACCTGATGTAAAGAAACAAGTCGTCTCCTTTATACAGTAAAATTCCACGCAGCACTGATGACATTTCCCTCATTCACACCGAACTGACCTTCACAGTGTGTTTTTCTCCTCAGCTATTAAACAACAGAGTGTCTTTGATGGAGTTTATGATCCCAATTCACCTCCTCGCTCTCAGTTTCTTCACTGGATTACTGAGTTTCTGCCCTTTGCAATGCCACATCCACCTGCAGTGCATGCGATCTGTTTATCCTCTGACCCGACACGTCCCAGCCCTGAACACACATCAGTTAGAAACACCGGCTTACAGGTGCGTCAGCAGTGTCAAGGACACAAAAAAAGTGGATTGCTTGGGGGAAGAACTGCTCTTTATTCTGGGTTTCATGTTTTCTCAAGGCCGGGTGGTAAGAGATGACCTTCTGGATATCACTGTGTGGGAAAAGGCCTGAGGTTGAAACTTAGGGACCTTACAAAGAAGGAAACAAAACACCACATACATAAAAGGAAAAGAAGAAACAAAAGAAACAAAAGTTAAATACAAATGCTTTCATTAGAAGGGTGAGCACACTAGCCATAAGGTTCTGACGTTGTCTTTACAGTTACAGTATATTTTAGCTCCACCTTTTATGACCTTATTAACATGAAACAATGTTAGTAAGTTTTGTTTTGGCATATATTTTACTTAAGTTTTGTTTTGGCATATATTTTACTTGAGTATAATTGAAATTGAATAGCTGAGTGCTGTTACGTAATTACATTTACAAGAATTTAAGAATTTTTTTTTACATGTTAAAATAATTAAAATCAATTATTTAATTTAAATTATTTATTTAAATAATTAAAATAATTTTTACATTTCTATTTAGACCTTCATTTTTTATTATACTTCATTCATAATAATCCATGGACATGTCAGAATCATCATATATAAGTTATTATTATAATATTATTATTATTATTATTATTATTATTGTGTCCTTTCCCATTATCAGCCTTGATTACACATATTTCTCTACAGTAATTACAATATAATGCAAAATTTCCATCTCACACACTCCAGAGTTAAAAAAAACAAACAATATTTTTATAATGAAAATTGGATTGGCATGATATTTTTCACCTTTTTAAAAATTGCATATAATTTATTAATATCACATAATAAATGAAAACCAATGAAACATATACCACAGCACTGTTGAATTCTCAAATCTGATTAGTCAGTAACTGTTGATTAATTTTCTATAACAGCTGTGATGTTATATTGGTGTGATGAAGCTCTCTGTAAGGAGACTGTGCTAAACTCTAGTCGCTGGGGTGGGGGATAAGGACCCAGGATGCAGACGATGGAGAAAGCCAAGCTGTTCTTTTATTACTGAGCACTTTTCAGCACTATGCCTTTCAGCTCTGTTAAGCACACACACACACACACACACACACACACACACACACACACACACACACACACAAAGAAATCAAAATGAAATAAAATCAATCTCAGCCTCCTGCTGTTCAGCACAAGTTCAGCTCAGGTCAGGTCAGCGCTGATAAAGTGAGCATGTGGAATATGTGGGTGGTCAGATTTAAGAAAACATTCAAGGTAGCGTTTTCATAAAAATATTATGTTTCTCATTTGTTAATACAAAAATTAATGTAAAAAAGCTTCTAATTATTAGATTAAATTATGTAGAGTGACCGTGATCGATTCACACAGTATTAATGTAAACCAATTACATTATGAATTCGCGAGGATGTTGGCACTGAAGTGAACTATATCTACAGTATTAAATTAGCATGATTAAAACATGTGTGGTAGAAAAGAGTGGTGATGATGCAATTGTTGCAACCCGCCAGCAACTTTGGTTTGAACTTTTTGGTTTGGGCTTGAGTTTGATTTTATTCCCGAGATTTGAAAATACATGATTCAAATCATGCTGGATGTATGAAAACAAATTGCGTTAATGTAACTCAAGTCAATCATATGGAACTGATGTACATGTTTGAATAAACTAAATTCAGTGAGATGTTTTCCAGTTTACTGAAGAGGAAGCAGGTGTCTTCGGACGACAGTTGGTGCGTCCACATCTGATAGTGAATTATGGGCGAGCAAGAGACGTTGATGAGGAGAGGATTGCAGAAGGCTGCCACAGACAATTTTATCAGCTGCCACAGAGATTTATTTAACATCTATGAAAGGAGTCTCCAGTGTTAGTGCTTTGTAACAATCTGTAAGTTTTCCACCATGGGAAAGTCTTTAACCTTTCTGGTTTTTCGGTAACATGATGTAACACACTTGAAGAAGGCAACAAGCGTGATTGGTTTTTGGGTTCTTTTGTTTATTCAGCCAGCAATTTTTCCAGATTTCACCACAGCTCCGTGCAACACAACATTTCGTGAATGCTACTACTACTACTAACTCTTTCTTCTTTTTTTCCCTTTTTTAGGTTTTCTCTGGGGATTTCCATCTGGCTACCGCCACCCAATGGACAACCATTGC
>CM074955.1:6054535-6079052 GCA_037577455.1 Pangasius macronema
TGGAGAGTGATGATTCGCTGTGGCGACCCCTGAAGGGAAAAGCCGAAAGAAGAAGAAGAAGAAGAAGAAGAAGAGTACTAGGAAACTAAATAGTCGCATAAGGCAGAATGTTTCTATGTGCAGCCCTGGCATTCTAATACTTCATCCTCATTACGCTGGTCATAGATTTGTCCTTTTTATATAACATCCTCATAAGAGGCATATCATCGGCCACCATAGTGCACACAACACAATTTAACTTTGTACATTAAACTAATTTAGCTTTTTTAATTTAGACATTTAGCTAAAATATAGCCGAGAAGTGACCATAAAAATCACAAATGGACTTAAGCCCTATTTGGGTTGGATTAGTGTTTCATGGAGAGGTGTTATATTGTAATTATTTCCATAGTATCTCTGGGATTTTGGTCCCTTCAAAATTCATCATGTCAGAAATTTTTATTGTGTATTCATTTTGTAGAAATATAAAATGGAAGATGTTTTATTAGCGAAAATACTATAAGGTAATATAAGACATACTTTTCTACAAAAGCCCAAAAAATTCAGTATAAAGACACTCCAGAAAGTGCCCGTCTCCCACAGAATCCAAAGTGAAACTAAATCAATCTTAAGACACAGATAAATAAAATGTGGACAATATTTAAAAGGACTTATCAGAGAAGCCAGAAGTTTTAGAAAAGTTGTTGAGTTTCTAGCTCAGGTACAGCCAAAATGCACGTTATAGTCATGTGACCTACACTGTGAGTCAGCTGCAAAATCTCTAAATTACTGCGAAATTACTACATCATTTGAAAACAAAGAAAAACTAAAGTGACATGATGAGGTGGAAAGTAAAAATATTTTTTTAAAAATCCCATTTGATCTAGTGTTAACAGCGAGTCCAGTGGAGACTATATGATTGAAACTGCTGTATGATTCAAGTAGACATTTTATTCAAAAGGCCAGCTTGAGTGGGTGGATTATTGGAGAAAAAGTCAATGCAATACTATCAAAAAGTGAGTCACTGTAAAATTGAACTGTGTTCTTTGAATGATAAAGAACCCTGGTTAAATGGGCTTCTATTTTTTCCACTGTAAGATAAAAGAGTCTGTGACAAAACTGCTGTGCAGCATGAATTATTCAGGCATGTTTCTCAACATCACAAAGCAAAAAAAAAAAAAAAGAAAAGAAAAAGAAAAAATCACTACTGCATACATCATTTAAAGAACAATGCCAGAAACTAAGTTTTGCTTAAGAGTCCATTTTTCTAGGTAGTCAGTGCACAAAGATGGTACAGAATACAGTAAACTTGACATTGGACTGATCTATTCAGAGTCAAGGACTTAAGTTCAAAAGGTACATCAATATTTACACAGGGAAAGTTACTCGTATTCAGACTCGGGTTACGCACACACTTAAGCCAGTTTTATGGGCTTCCATTCAGATTATGCAAATTACATACATTTAAAAACAAAGATAAACTAAAGTGATGCAAATGAGACTAAGCCAAACTCCACCTTGGGTGCAAAATTCTCTGAATAGTGCACACAAGGTCTGAATAGCAACATGCACAATTTCAGGAATAAGACAAGATATAATACAGGCATTTGTCAGCAAACTGCTGCAAAGACATGGCTGGTCTGGACACTATAGTTTGTGTTTGTCCAGAACATCGTCTCTTTGTGAGCGTTGTTCTTTCTGCTGGCTTTTAGGAAGCTGTCAGGGTTTTAATATCACTTCGGTATGATGCTAAACATTGGTAAGACAATTAAACTTAGCTGCAGTCAGAATCTTAAGAGATGAGCCCTCTCAAACCTGCATACAGAGTTGATAGTTCTGCACACAATCTGTCAAAACTGCTACTCTCTGCTCTGGTATATGATAAAGACAGACATTCCAGCTCTCGGCCAGCTAAAGCCACAGTGGTGAACTATGAGGATAGGAAAGATTGTCAGGCCGCATCCCCCGCGGCGTACAATGAGAGGCTGAATCTATTTTGTGCATCTGTTCTGCTCCGATGACAACGGCAATTCTTCAATCTCAACTTGAATGTCATGGCATCTAGCAGGGAGGCAGAGATTCATCGCACTCGCAGGTAAACAAACACGAGCCAAACGATGCTTAAAATGCCAGGTGGCATCAACACAGAAAAACACTTTTGTAAAACCTCGCCTGCCATCTGGAACGGACTCTGCCTGCGATTTCAGTCATGGCTAGGCCAACTTCTGTTATTCCAAAGTGAACTCGCTGCATATAATTTCACAGCTGACACTGAAGATAACACTGTGCTGTCACGTTAAACTCTACTGGTGACTCAGGAGATTAAGTATTGTCAACACACCGCTTCATCTACATGTACATGCTGCCTTTATTCACATGCTACTGAAAATTCCACTACATGATCCATTGTGACAAATTTAAAGGAAAAATCCTACCTGAAACAACTATTGAAATATTTGTGATGTGCTTAGCAGTTCTGGTGCTGTATTTTTGCTGTACTAGTCAGAAGTTAGCGGTTGTGTGTCACACTGAGGTGACAGGGGGTTATTGTTATTGATAGCACAGTTACAGTGGTGTTTAATATGAGAAAATCAATAACAGCAAATCAGTCCGTGCTCATTGAACTCAAATGTTGGACTCAAGGTTCCAGGATGGAATGTGGCTATATGAAGCATGGGCTGAGTAGCTCGGCTAGTTAGTGATTTATGAAATGATGAGTGCAATGCCATTGATGACAGTGTTAGCATGAAAGTTGTAGCTTTGGAAGTTGATCTATTTGAGCACAGTGTGCAAACAAGGAGTTAAGACATCTGGAGAAACTAAAAGACTAAAGTGCCATCGCATCATTCTCTATAGGTAGAGATTATACGAGGGCAAAATCAGGTAATGTAGAAAACCATTAACCGTTATTTTGATGAGAGCATTTTAAACTGAAAACATCAACTCAGAATTTCATTCCAATATAAAGATCACATGTTAATGATAAATATTGCTAAGCAAGCCATCCAAGGTGGATTTTTCATTTTAAACTTCCAGAGGCTCCATTTTAATCCTGATTACAAACACTCACCAAGGACTGAGTTTGAGATTGACAGAAGCTGAGCAGCATATCTGCTAACTGCATGCAAAATCAACTGGAAAACTGGCCTGTGCAAATGCCTCAGGAAAATCGAACACAGAACCAGGAAATTCTGTTGGAAGGAAAAACTCAATGCTCTCACACATATACGAGGATGAAACAAAAAAGCTCCTGTGGGTATAATATCTGTCTGCATGGTGCATCTGAATGTAGACATTTGCCTCTCTGTGTTAAAGTGTGATGTACAGTCTGTGTCTGTCTCACAGGGGTGTAAACTTTTACTGGAAGCTTGTAGAATGTCAGAAAGAGACACTGTCTGTGCACAAGGACAAATAGATCAGCTTTAAATGGAGTGCTTGTAGTGCCTCAGGTGTTGTGCTATAAGAAGTGTTGAATTCAGGTCTCATGCTAAAGTAGGTGCTTTATAAGCTGTTTCTGGGAGTCTGACCCAAAAAGACAGAGCAGAGATGTTGACTTCTCGATATGGTTACTGTTATTCTCTTTATCAAACAAAAGACAAACAGTTAAATTAATACAGTATTTTAGTAAAGACCTCAGCAGACTTAACACGAAGTGGACATCATCTTCTCAAGTTTACGAGCTAGCATGTGTAGCTCTGTGGTTTCGCATTGGCCATTTTGCATGAGTGTTCCAGTACTACAGGTGGTGCTATTAAAGCATGGCAAGGCAGGAGTACACAAACAAATGTGTCATGTGATCCCGCCTTGCACCGAGGGCTGCGTGTAGAGGCACTCAGCGCACATAGCAGCACTACGGCGTGCTCGTCTGTGTTGTCATATGTTTGTTTTCCTTGCCACGTGTTTTTGTTTTGATTCCTGTCTTGTCTCCATCCATGTCCCTTCACTGGTTGTATCCCTCGTGCGCCTTTATTACTCGCACCTGTTTTCAGTTCGACCTTTAATTAGTTTGCATTTTAAGCCCTTGTGTTTCTCTGTTCTATGTGAAGTATGGTTCAGTGTGTTCCCACTTGACTTTGTCAATTTTGTTGACTCTGCCATGTTTATTTTGTGTAGTGGTATTCTAGTTATCCCTGTTCTGTCTCTTGGTTTGTGTATTTTGTATATCCCTGAGACGGTGGTTCGTAGATCACTCAGCTTCTGCCTGTTTCCTGTTTTAAGTCGGATTCACATTTTGGATATGCCTGTCTGCCTCACTACTAAATGCTTCAACTGTGATTGCATCTGTTTCAGCCTCCCTTTATATGACAAAATGACAGAACACAAGGAACAGAAAGAAAGAATTGCTTATTTTGTTTCATACTTATGAAGAGTCTTCCCTTGGTGAAGAGTGCNGCTCCCTCCACTGGCTTCCTGTAGCTGCCCGCATCAGATTTAAAACACTGATTCTCGCCTACAAAGCCAAAAACGGACCAGTACCCACTTATCTCAAAGCTCTTATCACACCTCGCATGGCACCACGCTCCCTTCAGTCCTCTAGCACTGCTCGACTGGTCCCTCCATCTCTCAGGGTACAAGGAAGACATGCGTCGAGATTCTTCTCTCTCTGAGACCTTTGAGCAGTCTTTGGTCAGTCTGTGATCAATCCTTGCTTAGTCCTTGATAAGTCTAAGATCAGTCCATGATTAGTGTTTGATCAGTCTGTGATCAGTCTGTGATTAGTGTTTGATCAGTCTGTGATCAGTCTGTGATTAGTGTTTGATCAGTCTGTGATCAGTCTATGATTAGTGTTTGATCAGTCTGTGATCAGACTATGATTAGTGTTTGATCAGTCTGTGATAAGTCTATGATTAGTGTTTGATCAGTCTGTGATCAGACTATGATTAGTGTTTGATCAGTCTGTGATCAGTCTGTGATTAGTGTTTGATCAGTCTGTGATCAATCTATGATCAGTCTGTGATCAGTCTATGATTAATGTTTGATCAGTCTGTGATCAGTCTATGATTAGTGTTTGATCAGTCTGTGATCAGTCTATGATTAGTGTTTGATCAGTCTGTGATCAGACTATGATGAGTGTTTGATCAACCTGTGATCAGTCTGTGATCAGTCTGTGATCAGACTTTCTAAGTCTTTCATCAGTCTGTGATCAGTCTTTGATAAGTCTTTGGCCAGTCTTTGATCTATCTTTGATAAGTCTGTGATGAGTCCTTGAGCATTCTTTGCTTTTTTCTTTGGTCAGTCTTTGATCAGGCTATGATCAGTCCTTGATTAATCTGTGATCAGTCTTTGATCAGTCATTGGCCAGTCCTTGATAAATTTTGGATCAGTCCTTGATTAGTCTTTGATCAATCTTTGACCAGTCTTTGATAAGTCTGTGATCAGTCTATGATTAGTCTTTGATAAGTCTGTGATCAGCCCTTGAGCAGCCTTTGTTTTGTCTTTGATCAGGCTGTAATTAGTCACTGGTCAGTCAATGATCAGTCTTTAATCGGTCCTTCACCAGCCAGTGATCAGTCTATAAACAGACTGTGATCAGTCTTGGTTTTGTCTTTGATCTGTCTGTGATCAGTATTTGCTTTTTTTTTTTTTTTTTTTTTTAGTAAATCATTAAAAAAATTTAAAAATACTATTTTGTATTTTAAATGCATTTTACAAATGCATTTGTTAGAATGATGTCCCGCCCCCTCTGTACTTGCTTGCTAGCTACATTTTTGTTTTCTGGTGTTGCCTTTTTTTAATCAATTTTCAGTAATTCATTTGAATAATGAGCTCTCACATGATTATTAATGTTTCCCAGTAACCTGATAGGCGTAAGAGGAGACCCTGAATTAATTTGGAGAGAGCTCATACAGTACGTACACGAGTACCTCAGGTAGAGCAACAAAATAAGTCAAAGGAGAAATCAGTTAATTATCCTTAGTACAAAATCAAACAAGAATTATATTTAACCAGTGCTGAATTTGTTAGGAATCAGAATTTGCACCTACTCTCAGATGACAAGGAAGTTTTTTTTTTCCCCAAGTGGAGTGCTGCCATTTAGCAAATCTGCAATCCTATGAATATTTGATCAGAAACCATGGTACAGTGGGTTGGAGGAAAGGAGGGTGAGGTGTGCAAGGTGTGTGAGTGCCAAGGCTGTTTCAAATTGAATGAGCCACACATGCATTATCAGGAGTTATTAGCCTCAGTCCAGCCTGATTCAGTTAGCCATAGCGGTAATTACACTGGAGCCAGGCTGCTCTCCTTGTCGTTACCGTGCGCTTCTGCTCTCATTCATATTATCGACTGGCAAGGACAGGAAGCAGCCACACACACTAGCTTAATAAAGCGGCTGGACATCTTTCTGCTTCTTATCTGTCTTTCCTTCTATGATGCAAATGAAAGTCTGTGGCCATTTCTGTCCATATATTAAATGAAGGTGCGGCCTCATGTTATTCGCCCTGGTGTTTCAAATGTGAAGAGTTATCATAAATAAATATAATATATGTGCATATATAGTTCATTAAACACCATTTGTGCAACAAAGTGCAGAAATTAATTTTTTATTTCAAGCAGCACCGTTAATTCTCCTCATATTACTCCTCATACAACACCAGAGTGCTGGAGAAAAGCCAGAGCCATGGAGAGGACCACAATGAGCAGGAAACATGCTTTAAACTGAACAAGGCTGAAGAAAAACATTTATCATGTTATGGATGATAAGCTTAAAAGCACTGAGCTTTCAGAGGTATTCAGTGGGTTGGAGTAAAATGTTGTCACACATATACAAGGCCACATCTGTAGGTAGGTAAGAAAGGGGCCCAAGCACCTACTGCAAAAATGATGCCATTTGAGAGAAACTACAAAGAAAATCAGAAAAAAAGGGAAAAAAATATCTGAAAAAAAAATTCAACATGTAAAAACAAAAATCCCAACTAATATTGTTTTTATCTTTTGATTTATGGCACTTTCAAAAATAGCAAAGAATGTACTATTAAAGAACAGCAGTATATCCAGTGTTCAGTTTGTTGTCAAAATCTAAGATGACTAATATTTTAAATATTATGCCACAGTCAAATTCTCAATTCTGATTGGTCAGAAGGTGTTGATTTATTTTCGATAACAGCAGCTGTGATAGTAGTTCCAGTTGTAATTCAAATCAATGTTTATATTAATGTGCTTGTTCTAATAAATTTCTATAGTAAGAACTTACAAAGGTAAAGAAAAAAAATCCCTGTGAAATCTTTGATAGAGTGAAATTTTCAGTAAGGAGTTATTGATTTTTTATTATTATTACTGTTATTGATTTATTATTATTATTATTATTATTATTATTATTATTATTATTATTATTGTTGTTGTTGTTGTTGTTGTTGTTGTTGNAGGAGTTATTGATTTTTTATTATTATTACTGTTATTGATTTATTATTATTATTATTATTATTATTATTATTATTATTGTTGTTGTTGTTGTTGTTGTTATTAGAGTTGCTCTATTATTATTATTATTATTATTATTATTATTATTATTGTTGTTGTTGTTGTTGTTATTGGAGTTGCTCTATTATTATTATTATTATTATTATTATTATTATTATTATTATTATTATTATTATTTGTTTGTTTGTTTGTTTGTTTGTTTGTTTGTTTAGAATTTTCAGAAGGAGTCTCCAGTGTGAGTGCTTTGTAAGATTTGGGGTGATATGACCCATTAAATGGGTCTTATGTTTTCACTGATAGAGCTAAAATTAACTAAAGTTGCTGTTGTTATCCATCAACTATATCTAGACTATACATAACCAAATAACCAAAATATGAGTAAAACTATTATGTACTTTTTCAGTAGACCACGACTAAAGCTAGATCCTAATTAGCTGTTAAAATGGACACTCAAAATCCATGATTAGCAAAGCATATATTTGTTTGTTTTGTGCTGTGAATAGAACTGTACAGGCAGCTGAAAGAGAAACCGAAGCCAGGACGTTCTATCACCCCAGATGGCTGCACACTGGCACACAGAGCAGAGCAACGGCTCAGAAAAAAGGAGGCATTGGCGTAAAAAGGCCTGACCATCTGCACTCCATTTAGAGCTTGCATAACACACAGGAAGGAAAATGGGCCTACCTTGCAGAGGAGGTGAGTCCAGTCCTGAGGGTTAATTGTGTCTGTGCCTGAGCTGCTGGGTGAAAGCAGGAGGAGACGGAAGAGGTGATTCAGGACGTGAAATAAGCAGAATTTAGGCTGTGAGGCTGTGGCACTGATCCCAAAGCAGCAGCTCCACTTCAGCTCAGAGACCAGCTGCAGCCTCCATATTGGGACCCACGAGGGACCACCTGCTTCATCACGCAAAGAATCAGCGTACAGGATGTGAAGACCGACGTAGAACCGTTTACTCATCCTTTTCACTACATTCCAGCAAAGATTTCTGACAGCCAAAGGTGCCGGCACGCTCTTTGTCAACCCTTATTACCCCTGGCAGCATCATTTTGGGGAAATTATGTGGCAAGGTTTAGAGGGATAATGGATAATTTCGCATATTCAACTCTGAACGAGTACTTATGGACCATTTTTTAAGTGCATTTATGCAAGATCTGAGGGTTAGATTTGCACAAAATCAGAGTGTAAGTAGTATAAATAGTTTGCATGTTTAATCGTTTGAATTATAGCAATAATTAGCAAGTATAAAATAATTAAATGAATATTAACAAACGATCAGTTGGTCATTTCATTGAGACATTCTTAGGTATCAGAGTGTCTCTCAGAATATGTTACATATTCTATATTATAGCTTTTATTCATAGAAAACAACTCAATTAGGAAAAGTGCCTACACTTTCATAACATATCCATATTGCTGAATAAATTATATTAATTATATATATAATTATTTATATAATTATCAGTTGATCGTAATCATAATTGGTTAAATTTAATTATTTTGTGCCCTGACTGTATTCCTCCTCTGGGTAATTGAACATTATATATCAGAGATATTTTGATATTGACATTATATTTGATATTATAGTTTGTGTGTGTATACAGGTATGTATGTGTATATGCATATGCATGTACACTCACTGTCCACTTTAATAGGAATACCTGTACACCTCCTCATTTACGCAGTTATCCAATCATTCTGAATGAATAAAAGCAGCATAATATCATAAAATCATAGACACATGTAGTTCATGTTCACATTAAACGTCAGAATATAGAAAAAATGTGATCTCTGTGACTTTAACTGTGGTGTGGTTGTTGCTGGTGGATCAGAACTGCTGATCTCCTGGGATGTTCGCACACAACAGTCTCTGGAGTTTACACACAATGGTGTGAAAAACAAAAAACACTGCGTGAGTGATAGTTCTGTGGGTGGAAACGCCTTTTTAATGAGAGAGATCGGAGAAGAATCACACAGAACAAATCAATACATCAAACCTTGAGGTGGATGGGCTACAACACACATCATGTTCCACTCCTGTCAGCCAAAAAACAAGAATCTGAGGCTATCATGGGCACAGACTTACCCAAACTGGACCAAACCACACACACACACACACACACACAATGCTGTCAGCGACTGATAAATAGCTGCCTAGCAGATGGCTTTGGACCAGGCCTTGCTCTTCTGTACACACACATCCTTCATTCCAGTGCCAATCTGATGTTGGGATCAGAGTTTGATGAGGGTCATACAGCTGGGGATGGTCCTGAACCTGAATAGAGGCAATGTAAAGTCCCTAAGTGTGTATTCATTTACATTAACATCTACATTTACTGTACATTTGTTACATTTATTCATTTAGCAGGCATTTTTATACAACGTGACATGCAGTACATGTGATTTTTAATGTAACTACAGTGGTGGAAATCACAGCCCACCTTTATCAAAGTTATTTTATTTATTACCGAGTTCATTTAGTTATAAGCCAGTTTGAGTGGTCACTTGACTGGGGTTTACTCCAAACCTCAGTAACTCAAGAACAAGTACCTAATGTGCTCTGTCATTGGAAGGATCCAGAATAAAAAAGCTCTATGGCTCTAATAAATAGCTAAAATACACATTTAAATAATGTTCATGAAACAAATCTGTGTGGGGATCCATTAAAGAGATATCTTAAATATAGTACATTTTTTTTGTATTTTCTATTATAAGATTACAGTAAAGCAAATTATAAAATATAATTATTTAACCTATTTCTTAATGGGTTTCTAGATTTATTATGTCTTATAAGATTATGAAACCTACATGACATTTTAGGTAAGGTTGCTTTTACCATTGCTTTATAGACGGTTGTCTGTTGACTGTTGAATGCCGGCTATCTACATAATGTGTTACCACAAATATTATTTTTAGGCATCACAAGCTGTAAAAGAGACGTTCATGCATATTTCATACATAGTTCACTCCTGTAAAAATATCTAAACATTGCTGTGGCTTCCTGTTGTGCTCAAGTAGGCAGAGCATTTTCTGGCTGCTTCTCCTAAATTAGAAATTAAAACAATTTATCTGCAGAAATATTTTTTTTTATTTTTCTGATTTCCATTTTCTCCCCAATTTGGTCATCTGACCAAAAGTTTGTGGACACTTGACCCATATGTGCTCATTGAATATCCCATTCCAGATTTAGTTCCCTTTTACTGTTATAATAACCTCCACTCTTCTGGGAAGGCTTTCCACTAGATTTTGGAGCGTGGCTGTGGGGATTTGTGATCATTCAGCCACAAGAGCATTAGTGAGGTCAGGCACTGATGTTGGGCGAGGAGGCCTAGGGGCAAGTCGACATTCCAGTTCAATCCCAAAACAGATCAGTGGGGTTGAGGTGCGAACTGGAGTTCTTCCACTCCAACTTTGGCAAGCCATGTCTTCATAAACCTCTCTTTGTACACAGGGACATTGTCATGCTGGAACAAGTTTGGGTCCCTTAGTTCCAGTAAAGAGAAATTGTAATGCTACTATTGCTTTCAACTTCATGGCAACAGTTTCGGGAAGAACCACATATGGCAGTGATGATCAGCTGTCCACATACATTTGGCCATATAGTGTAAGTACTAAAAATACATTTTGATTCAGAAATAAATTTGGTAACACTTTCATTTAACATTTGTTAATAAACAAATTATATATAAAGTAATATATAGTTTAAGAATGAAAGATTAATGAATTATCAGTTATTTAATAATTGTATACTTTGTATTAGTTGTATCAATGTTTGTGTGTCTTCTTCTGACCTTGTTATTGTTCTTCTTTCAGCTGCTCCCATTAGGGGTCACCACAGCAGATCACTGGTCCACATATTTCATTTGGCACAGTTTTTACACTGGATGCCCTTCCTGTCGCAACCCTCCTGAATTTTGTCCAGGCTTTGGACTGGCATTGGGACTGCACTGTCATGTGCAACCCCAGTGGCTGGGGTCGGTTCCCTGGCCGGGAATCGAACCCGCGGCCGTGGCGGTGAGAGTAATGAGGCCTAAGCCCGAGTCCTCCAGGGACCTCATCTCAACTAAAAAATGGATACAATCATAAAAATAATAAACAAACAAAAATAAGCATATTAACTAACAAGCTAAGTTACATCAACAGTGGAGTAGTGTGTACATTAATAAAAATGTGTCAGAGCTGCTGTTATAGAAATTTAACCAATACTTTCAGACCAGCCAGAATTGAAGAATTCAACATTGCTGTGGTATAAATCCATATTTAAAAAAAACAAAAATTATATTTATCATGATGTCTTCAATAAATGTTAGAATATCTGGGTCCTGATAAAGAGATACAATCATGAGACCGACACAGCATTCGCTGTCCTCATTGTGCACTAGAGCACATCTCTGTCTCTCTGTCTATGTCTCTCTCTCTCTCTCTATCTGTCTCTCTCTATCTATCTATCCACCTACCTAGCTCTCTCTCTCACTCTCATTATAAAAAAGGAGAGGAGAACAGCGGGGGAGCCGAACAAGTGACAGTCACTCAGAAAAAAGGCATCAACACTTTTAATGATGCTCCTCACACCGCTGAACGAGGCTCGGTGTGTGTGAGAGTGTATATTAAACGATTTTCGCACTATTCTGTCTTTTCAGTTGAATAGCCTGTTATAGAGCTTGGAACCACCACCACTACCCCCCACCCCCCCACCCACCCACCCAAAAAAATAAAAATAAATAAACCTTACGCTTACTGGAATTTTGAGTAATCTTGAGTAATTTAAACATGTGGTCCACTCTTTGTGATTGCAGGGCAGAAATCATGGACTGTGAATTCTCATGGTTGGAGGATAACAGCATGTGAGCTGTATTTTTAAACACTCTTGACTATATAGTGCTTCCACTTAGAGGCAGAGGTTATTTTAGATTGAATTCTTTTCTTTACATGAGTCCTGATAAATTGTAACCATGGCAACCCATTACATTTGGCCAAACAGATGTGAGTTCTTTACTCTATATTATAGCAGGTGCTGTATATGTTAGGTCAAACTTGATATTCAGCAAACGTACCGGCTTTACAGGACAGTGATGCATCCATCACATCACACACATATAAAACATCTCTTTTTGAAACCTGTGTGAGTAAACATCACAGCTCAGGGATGACAGTATTACTGAGTGAACTGTTGCACAGTGTAGGTAAGAAACATATCAAGTGAGGTTGTAAAGAATGTATGGTTGTAATTGGGGATCCAGATACAAGAAAGGAAGACATGGATGATGACTGAAAACCAGAGCAATCTGGTTTAAATCTGTATAGGAATTGGCAAATGGTGGGTTGTGTTAAGGGCTATCAAGTTTATGACCGCTCTGGTGTCGATGGGTGCTAAAAGGGAAAAGGGGAAAGTGTCTGAATGGTGGACTATGGCAGGAATGAGAAATGGTTTTGTGGTAATAGCATGGTAATTAGCACACAATGTCCAATTAGAAGAGTCTTTGTGTTATGTGTAAAAGCATAGTGTGATATGGTGGGAAACCTCGCCAAAATAAAAACACAGACTCCTTTATAGGTACTTCTGATGTTCACTGGTTTTAGTTTACCATTTCTTGGGTTCAGGAATGGGACAACTCTTGTTCCCTTGTGACTTGTTGGGACAGGTTTCGAGATTTTCACCAAGCCAATGAAAGCGTCCAACAACAGGTTCCTACTGTATACTGTATACTGTATCTATTATAATAGCTTTTTAAAATAATCTTTAAAAAATCACAAATACTGTCCATCCTTGACTTAACCTAGATTTTTTTTCACTGACCTTTTTCATCACCGCTTACTGATGAAAAGATGCAAATTATTTCAATATTATTCCATTTTGTTTCATATATTTTCTATGGCTTTAGATTGCTGAATGGACGACAGAGTTCAGCTGCTTTTCATGGAAGTCAAGGTTGTAGCTTTTGGGTTTGTTGTCAGTACATCATATTCATGATCAGTTATATAATTTGTGTAAATTTTGTTAGCAGGTCAACAAAAAAATGTCCACACACTTCATAGAAAAGTGCTTTTAAAATTCATGGCCTTGTAGAAGAGGAGAACTTAATTTTTTTTTTCAATTGGCATCAGGTCTTCAGATGTATCTGGAAAGTTTTGAGATTTGTTCATTGATCCCACATCATTATACAACAAGTGAATCAACATAACATCCCAGAGTGATCATATGAGGGTGCAGGGTTCTCAGGAAGTTAACACAAAGACAGAAATGCATTTGACAGAACTTAAATTTATATACATTGTCTATATACTTACTGTATTTGTATATATACATTATATACAAAGGGCACCTTGTATACATTGCATATCACCATTCTGTTATGAGCACACATTATATATCAATCTATCATACTTTTACTAGTCACAGGACTAGTTATGGAAGCAGGCAGTATTTACTCTCATGACATATGCATGGAGATATGAAGCTTGTCAGATATGATGGTCAGATATGAAGCTTATGGGACAAAGAAAGGTCACATTGACTGCATGCTAGCATACTGGATATAACACAGTGCTCATGTGGCGTTGAGCAAATGTTTACGGTGTCTGGAGTAAATTGGGATTTATTCATTAATTCATTCAACTTTAATAACTTGTTTATTCTGATCAGGGTTGCTGTGGTGTAAATTACTTTGTTTACATGTTTATATTTGTTTATCTTCTTGGTAGTAACTGTAGGAGAGGGTGGGATTGATGAGAGATTTGAGAGTTTAAAAAAAAAGAAACAGTCCCATTGCTTTCATTACAGACATGCAGAAAACATGCCATACTGAAAAGCAAAACTTTCACTGCATTGTGTCACATGACCTCTTTACTCAAAAGCAATCATCAGGGGATTTAAAATCCTTTTTATTAGTTATTTTAACATATCACACTGAAAAGCAAAGCCTTCATCTATTCAGTGTAAAACACCGTTTGTATATTGTATTTTACATTTTTTCACCAGTGTGATGTTTGCCTCACTCAACTAATCTATGTAACCTCTAGTGGGGCAGTCGTGGCCTAATGATCTGAGAGTCGGACTTGTAAACCGAAGGTGAACCCGAAGGTCGTGGGTTCGAGTCTCGGGTCCAGCAGGGATTGTAGGTGGGGGAGTGAATGACCAGCNACTGCTCCCCGGGCGCCGCAGCTAAAATGGCTGCCCACTGCTCCGGGTGTGTGTTCACTACTGTGTGTGTGCACTTGCATGGGTTAAATGCAGAGCACAAATTCCGAGTATGGGTCACCATACTTGGCCACAAAGTCACTTCAGTACGTAACACAGTTTTATAAAACTGTGTGTCTTAGAGTATTAAATTGTAAAACTATCAGATGCGTTTGAATCAAGGGCAGTAGTGGCTTAGCAAGGGAGGACGTACAGGAGTGACAACCTGATATTTCAAATCCCTTGACTGATAAACTCTCATTGTTGGCTTCCAGAGCAAGTCCCTTAATCCTCCACTGCTCAGCTTCGATTTGATAGAAGCACGTTCCCAAGGAAATGAATGCAAATCTGAATACATAATACATTCAATAGCTTTTTGGATTTGTGTTATTCAAATGTGTTTATATGGTAGCATGAATGTCCACATAATCAGGGGCTGTTCGACCTTGAACACAACTGCTGAGGGAATCTGGTCTCTTTACAAGAGCCACACGTCTATAATCCACTTTGTGGTGACACAACTATGCAGGAGAATTACACTTGAAGCTTCCGTAAGCTGCCATAAGCAAAAGAACGACCAACGTAAGGCTGTTCATTGGGCACTCATTTACAACTGCGAGGTTTCTGCAAATTGAAGTTAGCCATGAAGCCCATGGGAGCCTTTCACATAAACCACCATAAAGCCCAATCTAAACCCAGCATTCCCATGAGCATCTGCCGTGCTTTCTTTACTAACATCACAGGGGGGGAAAAACACTAAATATGTCTTTGCATCCTCTAAACATACTCATTAAATATTCATTTTCCTGTGTTCCTGCTTCAACACGGAGGTCATGCACGAACAGGTTATCAATCAATCCGGAGCTCAGGCTATTTCAAGGGCAAAATGGGTTTTGTTTCATTTGCCGTCCTCAAAGGAGCACTTTGCATAGCAATGATCCCCAAACTCAATGAGAGTGTTTATTGAAGGCATTACTGGGAACCCATTGAGGTTTTGTGCACACAGTGGTGTGGCACTGCCGCATTGTTCTACATTCACTGACTGATTGATCTGTCATCCTTGTAAAACTGCCACCATACCGCTGGTATCTCTGAGGTATTTTAATGCTATCTGTTCTGCTTCTTTCCAAATCAAAGTACTCTGTGTTCTTTTTTAATGCTGCCTCAGCATTAGTTGATGGCAATGTGTCAAAAAATGTCAAATCTTAATTCAAGGTGGATTATTGTATAAAAGCGACTGTCAGAAAGGAAAATATTAGCTTGTATAGGAATTAAGAGTTGACTAATAAATTCATTAGCGAGATGGAAAAAATAGCAAGACAGAAGAAAGGAAGAAAGAAAGCAGGCTAAATGTACTTTGTTAGAATGAATTCTGCTGCACTATACAATCCCACTCAGCTAGTTTAGAGTGGTGCATATCCACTGATTTTGGTCGATCCAGACTCATATTTGAACGATATTGAGGTTCACAGTGTTTTATATCATGCTATAAGAGTTAGGACCACCAGAGGGTCCCATGATTTAAAATAGCTAAGCAAAAAGCACACTTTACTATCATTTGGTGTGGCAGCAGGGGCATGATCGAGCATCAGCTGTGGACAGAGAGGAGGCAGATCGGACCAGCAGGTAAAGCGTGATGATTCTCACCTGTGTCTAATTACCATCAGTCTACTTATTTGTGTCTCTTTGTGCTTACAGTGACTCCCATAACCGGTGAAAGAGAGAGAGGGAGTGTGATATAACCGCTTGCGAGCCTGCGAGACACACATAAACCCACGCACGCACACTCACACCACGAAGCGTGAATTTGAACCTGAAGGAGCAAAAGCTGCGAGTCTGGGCCAGACCCGTTTCTGTTGAGCTAAAAGTGAGTTGAAAAGTGGACTGAATAAAAGCAAGCCTGGAGCTCAGCGAAAAGTCTCCTGAGTCTTCCTCCACACCCTCACACACCGAGGTCTTACATTTGACAAAGAAGTTTATGTATATGGTAGATGCAGAGGGCCCCCTTGTGGTGTGACCTGAATAGTTAATTAACATAACTAACGTCAGAAGATCATGAAGAAGCGGTGATCATGAAGCATTTATATCTCTCAGGGGTGGAAAAATGCAAACAAAGAATAAAGCAGAAAAGGAGAAATGGACCTTAAACAACTTTAGGAAATGAATGCTAATAAATTAGATGTGTCTGCTTTCTGCTGTCTGCTTCTGCTTGTCGGTGTATTTGAAATGGAAAAGATTGTGGCTAACTAGCTATCAAGCTAGTAGCTAGAGTTAGCTAGTGTCTAGTATCTGGTAGTTGTTGTTTTTATGTTTTTGGTTTAATAAACTGTTTAAAAAAATGGTTTCACACCACATCCTCCATCTAAGGAAGGTTAGTCATTGAGCTATCAGGATGTCTCTGCTGATGGACATGAGCTTCCACTCTGTGCACTCTCAGTTTCAGAAGCACTCATTTCAGCTGAGCTACATCTGACAGCAGATCTTCCATACTACTGTATTTAAAAAAAATGGAAAATCCCTAAATAGTGTAATATCGTACACTTATTTATTATTTTGCACATTTATTACACTCTTTTATTGATTTCCATTGAGAACTGTTGAGCCTAAATAAGCACAGAAGCTGGATGTTATTTTTTAGTCTGGGTATGGCCGTTAATTGAAATGCAGTCTGATGCATTCTTTGCTGCACAAAAAAAATAGCCTAAAAATTGTCCTGCAGTGACTAATATGAATATAATCTCACTGCTTAATATGTCTTGGAAGGAGACACAAATCTGAATTCAGACAGCATCTGCAGTTTGAATCATTCTATATGAGAAATCTGCATGAGGAAAACCATCAACAAGGTCAGACAGGTTCACCACATTTCTATCAGCTTTACATAACATGACCGCAAGATATCACATATCACACCCATATCACACCCTGCGCCACCCCCAACACACACACACACACACACACACACACACACACACACACACACATACACACACACACACTACCCCAACCCCCTTCCCATGAGCAATCCTTCTCACCCTGGCGTAACCCGTTGTGACACTCTGAGCCTCTCAGAAAATTAAGTGAAATATTAAACTTGGTCTTCAAGAGCGGGGGGAGTAAAGCTGGGGGATTCGGGGACCATGCTGTCATCCATATTCATGTCCTATTATGCACTGAGATGTGCAGAGCCAGAACAGATATCCACTTTTCACAACTTACACTGATCTGATCTGATGGGAAGCTGGAATTATAAGAAGAATTGCACTTGCTTTGGTTCCCATAATGTCATATCTTATATGAAACAAGTGCTTCGGACAAGTGTACGAACTATTCAAAGTTACTACCATCGTGCCAAGCCCTCGAACATTTTTGTCATGTTATTACATTTTGTCTAGTGCCATTTGCTGGTGTTATTGAGCCTAATATGCACTGTAGAGTGTGTGCTTGTGCTTCTAATTATACCTAATGCTCTAAATTCCCCTCTGTTGGTATTCCCTTCCATTGCTATAAGGCCCTGGGGGACTGTGTTTGCTCTGGATAATGCAACAGCCTGGACAAAAGCGACTAATGAAAATGAAATGCACTCCATGGTGATATCAGAGTCGATATTACAGTAAAAAGGCAAAGTCTTGTATGGGTTTGAAACATGGACTGGGGCTGTTTGTGAAAATTGCCTTTATTATCACAAAATGGTGATAATATCACAGAAACAGCCTGAGTTTCCAGGTTGATAGTAATGAACAAACCTTATTATACAACAACCCTGTTGACTTCTCGATTCTGATTAGTTTTCTTTAACAGCAGCTGCAATTCAAATCACAAGGTAATATTAATGTACTGTGATGTTACTGTTTATTATACAGCTCAGATATGCTGTAAAATTAAAAAAGAAAGAAGTTATTTAATGAAGAAAATGTCTACCTGCTGATAACGTAAATGTAAAGACATGTTTACTTAAAGTTTATGTTTAGGAGTCTCGGTGCACTCAGTGTCAGTGATTTGGAACAGTTAGTACGTTTTCCACCAGAGGAAAAAATCTTCAGGACAAACTATTTCTCTGTAACATGACAAACTATGTTGTTTTGTCTTATTATCTTCAAGTCGGTGAAAAAACGAAGAGGCTGATGAGGGAACTACTGCTTATAGCTGCTAGGTAACATAAGCGGTAACAGGAGCTTAATTGTTTGTGGATGCGTCACAGCAATAGATGTCACTATAAATGGATTTAAAAAGTATGACGTCATTATTTAATAAATATAAATTATGATTGTAGGCAAATTGCTGTAGTATAGAGGAATATAACACTTTGAGATGTACTTTGAAGTAGTAGTAGCAAATCTGCTTCATCACACCACCCTGTTGTTGATTATTTTCCTATAATAGTAATAAAATATTCTTTATTTTAATGCACACTTATACATTAACACATTACTATCATTAGATAATGGTTATTAGACGTATTACCGTTTCATAATGCACACTATTGTATTAAGTAGTGTTTACTAATGAATCCTCAATCTAAAGTCAACTTGTTCCCATCGTTGCCCTTAAGTGTTGAATAAACATAATAAGCATAAACTAACAGGCTAAATAAAGCTTGTCCTTAGAAACTGACACGTTTAAAAGAGGCATTAGTATCAGCCTGGGAGAGATAGTAGAAAAGTAAACGCTCCCTCTCAAGGATGTGATCACTCCAGTAGGCAGAGCAATGAGCCTGAATATTACAGCTCTCTGGATTTGTCACGCCGCCGTGTTATTCCAGAGGCAGAACGGTGCCGGTGATCTATCACTGCGCTCATTTCACCAGCCGTTCCTTTAACACACTGTATTGCTTACATATTCGGGTGGAAATATTGTACAACGACAACGGCCTTGAGATGATGGATGGCAGAGTAAAAACAGCTGAGATTCCCTGAGGTGATCAATCATCAGTTACATGCCTTAAGTAATGCTTATATGTGTACAGCGTTGTCTGCTGCACGGCTACAAATAAAGATGCATCACCTTTACAATGCAAATATAATCCTTTATAATGACCTGTCACGGAGTTTACATTAGCATAGTGTATTTTATCCCACAAAGGAAGTTATGAAAAACTGGGAGGGCTGCAAATTCTGGATTAAAGGCTGTATATCTTGAAGTACAGTAAACCCTCTTAAGAGACAGAGGATATAGAGGACATGATGTCTGAGTCACTCTTACCTCTATTACCTGTATAATCAATAGAACCAGTCCATTAAAGCAGATCTGGTAGACTGTTATCTGTGAAGCTGTAAAATGTCAAACAAGCAGGCCACAACACCATCATTATGTAAAAGCAAAAAAGAAAAATAGTGACAGATTGAAAAATGCATTCGGTACAAAATGCTGGGTTTAATTAATTATACTCAGATATCAGCACCATCTGTTGAATTTCATTCATACTACATATGGTCTGCCAATAATTAGTAAATAAAATGGATTTTCTTTCATATGCTTTAACTACAGTGGCACAGAGGGTAGTGTTGTTGCCGCATTGCTCCAGAGTCCCCAGTTAGATCCTGAGCTCGGATTACTGTCTATGTGGAGTTTGTCTATGTTTTCCCCATGTCTGCATGGGTTTTCTCCAGCTCCAGTCTCTTGAAAACATGCCAGTAGCTGGATTGGTGATATTACTTTGTGTGTGCTTGGTTCCTTGAGATTTACTAATGTCCATCTTTAAATGGTATCTTTAAGTTTGGATTTGGGGTTTGGGTTTGGCGTTTCAGTTTGGGTTGGAGCTGGGTTTGAGGTTTAGGTTTGGGTGTCAGTTTTGGGTTTGGGGTTATGGTTTGAGGATTGGGTTTGTGGTTATGGTTTGGGGTTTGTGTTTGAGGTTATGGTTTGGGGCTTTGGGTTTGAGTTTGGGGTTTTGGTTTGGGTTTGGGGGTTGGGTTGGGGTTTGGGTTTTGGCTTGGACTTTGAATTTGGTCTTTTAGTTTGTCTTTGAGGGTTGGTATTTGGGGTTTGAGTTTGGGATTTGGAGTTGCGGTTTGGGTTTAGGTTTGAGATTGGTGTTTTGGTTTGGCTAGACACATTGTTAAATTCAACAATTATGATGTACAAATGAAGATTGGCCCGGTATTCTGCAATGTTGACATGTATCTCTTGGTCACGGCGGGTGAAACACTTGATATGGAATGTGGTTAATTAACTGGCTCTTGAGACTCAGACAGTGGTCAAGGTTAATGTCTGCACTTCATTATTCTGCACATAAAGCACAAGCACATCAAGAACCTTTGCTCATTTGCACAATGATGCATGCTGCCAATTTGCTGTTAAGTATGTTTCTTACAGATTAATGGCTGAAACATCCAGACTGTAACAACTCACTAAACCCCCAGGCTTACATTCCCCTCCCTCATAACAACACACTTTATCTAAGTTTTCTATTATTCTCCCTCACCATGTTTTCCTTCACTATCCTCAGTGCTCTCCCTCCACAGTTTCTCTCCTCACATTCTCCTTCACCATGTTCTCCTTCACCATGTTCTTCCTAACTGTGTTCTCACTCATTTCTTTCTTCCTCACTACATTTTCCACCATCATCATGCTCTGCCTTCACATTCTCCCTCTCCATGTTCCACATTCTCCCTCTCCTCTCTCCAACTGTGTTCTCTCTCACACTGTGGTCTTGATCACTCTGTTCACCCTCACCACCATCTTCCTCACTGTGTTCTCCTTACTGTCTTCACTGTTCTCACTCAAAGTGTTCTTCCTCACAGTGTTCCCTTTTCATGTTCTTCCTCACCATATTCTCTCTTCAAGTTCTCACTGCAGTCTGCCTTTAAACATTCTTTTGCTTCAAACACTACAGATGGAACACTGACTCGAAAACAAGGGTTACAAGGGTTCAATTATTAGAGCGTACAACAGAACAGGACAGATGGACTGTTAGGAGCAAACAGAAGGACAGTGAAGGTCAAGTCTTTCATCTGTTTCGACCGTTTTGTTTACTCTCTCTATATTTTCCGTATTAGATTCGAAACTCGGTCTCTGTTCAATGATGCTTTAAACAAGTCCTCAAGCTCTTAGAGAAGAAGAGAAATAAGTCTTAATTTCATGTATTTGTGATAAATTCACATGGTTGCCCCATTACCATTTGTAAACATTAATGTTTTTTCAACCCCATTCAATGATGAGGACACATCTTAGCTATCAAATAGGAACTCTTACAGTATGTCAATAATAATACTAGTACGAGCTGATGACTAGTCATGGTGTTAGAGGTGAGGGATAAAATCGAATATTTATCAATACCTCAACAATGAGACTATTCGTTTTGAGCAATGCATTATGTCACTAGGTATCATCAGTGACAATATGAACGATGTGAAGCAAATCATTACACACAGACACTTGAAGATAGACTTAAAGACAAATCGCCGATACAACTGTCACTGCTAGGCTGCATGGTTCTACAGTCTGAGCTAGGAAGAAATCAGTCCTTTCTTGCTTCTTCATTCCATTCTGCATATTTTTCTTACAAGCATAGGTAGTGATGTCACGCTCTATTCCACAAATCCTCTAAAAATCCTCTTTTTGCAAATAATCTGATATGGATGCAAAAAATGAAACCTTATATTGATTTCTTTTTTACTTTGAAAGACAGCAGGGCTTAGCCCTGCTAGCCCATTTATACTAGCCGCCCCTGCTAGTACAACAAACTGGCCTAGCTAAAGCAGCTTCCCTGCTAATACTATTAATAATATAGATAATATTTTGCTAATGGTTTGTATGTTGTGTTTTGTGTTTTATGTTTTCCTTGAGGAACGTGTGACAGAGATTTCTCAACCACTCATGTAAACACTCATGTAATTGTGTAAAACCTGGTTCTTGACTCAGGTTTTACACAACTGTTACAGTACAGTTTTAGGATTTCTCTGCTCCCAGCACATACTGTCCAACTCAAAAAAAAAAAAAAAAAACTCCCTGGAGGAAGTGGAGAAGGTGTGATGAAAAAATTGAAAGTGTGCAGATCATGTGTAATGTGTTGACATTGCATTGTAATTGTCATTTGTCAATGTGCTGTGTCCTGAACTGATGCTAGAAGTTTTTACTTTATACCTTTTAACCCCTGACCATCCAGTTGGATTCGATTGACTACAAAAGACTTTGCATTGTAAGTTTCCCAAACAACCTCTGGCTGAACTTTTATCCCCTTACTGTTTGTCACAATTCATGCAGAAGGTCTGTATTCCTTCCCCTCCAAGCTCATCTCTCTCTTCACGCTCAGTGGATTTAAACAAAGCCTTAAGATGGAGAAGCACTAACCCTTTCTGTCAGCTCCCTGACAAACATTTCACTCTTGTCTCAGGGAGGTTTGTCTCACTGCCTATGGCTTCATTAGGATTCCAGTGGTCATTGATCGGAACTGGTTCATGAACTCATTTATCAACCTGGGTACTTGTCCACAGGAACACTGACACAAAAAAATTAGCTTTCATGGAAATCCAGTTCAGGAAAAAAAAATATTCATATCCTACAAGAGCTCCTGGGTTTGTGTAAATTTAGGTATAAGGAGAAACACTAATGTGAACCTTGTTTCACATTAAAACAAAACCAAATATGGGTAGCTGTTCAATTAGGACAAAAGTAATGGCACTCTACTGAAGACAGAAGAGTTAGTGTGTGTCCATGGTAGCCAACTCGCTGCAGTGGCTGAGCTGCATTAGTAGAAGATTTAGCTCTTGCACACTTAAGAGACATTGTTTCACTGTTTAATCAACATTTGGGTGTTTTCAGCTCTCTGTGAGCTTTGCCTTTTATGGAGTTTTGTAGGTGTGGCTAAATATAAAACAGCTATGGTGCAATTTATGGCTGATTTTTCAACATACGCACAAGTATGAAGAAAATCAGCAAAACATTTTGTTAATCTGGCAGGAATTTTCTTATAAAAAACATTTACACACAACTTTAATACAACAGATAGATAAATGAGGCTGACTGCATGCATGTGAACAGTGTCTGAAATATTTCAACACTTGCTCATCATTTTATCTGTTCTTATTTTTAATGCATTTCTCTCTCTGCTGAATCACCGCATGTTAAAAATATTGAAAACATCATTGACAGGCAGCATGTGGGATTTGCAAGAAGCAGAATAAAGGTTCTTCCTGATTTGTTTTCTGAAAGCCAAAAGACAAAATAATAAAAAGAAGACAATAGAGCAGATTTGGGCAGAGTTATTTTCAGCAAGTTTTGTACCATAATAAATCCGGGACAAACAATAAAAATACAAAGTGCATTTTATAAATATCCGGAAGGATCATTTTAAATTCAGGCTCTCCATAAGCTAAAAATCCCTTTGACAGCCTTCATTCACAACAAACCGCAGGAAAGTTCAGACTTCAGACACATACAGTCTGCAGCTTTCACAGGGTTTTACACTTCATCTGACAGTCGATGAAAGTTTCCTTGTAGGATCCGTTCCTATTGATCCTATATAATGAGCTATACCACAGCACTGTTGAATTCTTTATTCGGATTGGTCAGATGCTGATTAGTTTTCTATAACAGCAGCTCCCACAATAGTGCAGCTACAAATCACAAATTTATATTAATATAGCGTTTCTGTAGCAACAACTTGTGCGTATACTTGTATAGCAAACACACCAGATAAACAAAAATATGTTGCTTGTACAGAGAAAAGCATATAATTGTTGATATAGTGAAATTTCTATGAGGAGATGTTTATGGAAGGAATCTCCATAAACAGCTTTACGGAGATGCTTTATAACAGTCAGACGTAAAGCTGTAACTTTAAGTTTTTTAAGTGGGAAAGTCTTCAAGTGAGAAGATGTTTGCAGTTTCTCAGCAACTTTTTTACATTTGTCCAAAGCAGATTTAGTTCTTCAGTTTTTGGAAGCGCTGCTGTGATGAAAAAGACATAAGCAGCACAGCTTTTTCAAAATGGCCGCATTCTGTCTG
>CM074955.1:6080446-6119048 GCA_037577455.1 Pangasius macronema
CCAAACCATCTTAATCTGGCCTCCCTAACTTTGTCCCCCAAACGTCCAACATGAGCTGTCCCTCTAATGTACTCGTTGACTAAGTCAAACCCTTTTTTGTAAACTAGGAATTATCCAAATTCCCTTTAAGTACTCTTAAGAACCAATTTTTAAGTGTAAATGTCTTAGGCATGCGTTAAGAAATTTTGTACAGCAAAAATAATGACGTGAAATATTTCAAAATATAAAAATAGACTTAACTAAAGTAAATCAATATTTGCCATGAACACTCTTTATTCCCTTCACTTTTCTCTGGTACACTGTCAGTTGGAGATCCTGTCACATCTTCTTGAGACAATAGTTGTCACAATTATTTTATTTTAAAAGTGCTCAAATTACTAAATTTGTTCATTTCTTTAACAACAGTCAATGTTTACCTGTAACTATTACTTTGATGGAAAATAAGTGTTTGGAAATCAATCAGTTTGCTTTCTTTTTCCTGACATATTAATGCAGATACACATTTAAGAACAAAATTACATTACTTAAAGTTCTCTGAGACTTTTGCACGGTACTGTATACTCTTGAAGAACAAGGCCATTAAGGGTTTGTTGAGGGTTTTTATTTTGGATAATTAAGGGATCCTAAAAGGCTAAAATTCTAAAAGATCTAAAAGTTGGGCTGAAGTCAACACTGCTGTTAAGTCCGAGCCCAGGACTAGCCGAGAATCGATTTGATTCGAGACCAAAAAAACTTTGAATCGTTTTCAGAGCCATTACTTCAACTATTTGGCATCACTCATGCATTGTGCCATTGATTAAATTGTTGTCTAGCAGAAGGAATGCTTCTTGTCAAAAATAGTGTATGTGAGAAGAAAAGACATGAACATTAAGTTTTAGAAAATCTGGGTTGGGACAAATGCAACTACAAATGCCAATAAGTCTGAGACAAGTCCAGAGTCCAAGAAAGCCCTAATCTAAACCTAAAGGCTTCTAGTTTGATCCAATAGAGAAACACACTATTTTAGGGTTCTACCGTACACAGAACCTTTAATGGTCAAGTCAAGTCAAATAACAACTCTCAACCTAATTTAAACAACTCTAAATAAAATAGAATCAAATAAGTACAATAATAGTACAAAATATACTAAATAAAATAGGGCTCCTCCAGAGGGACAACCAAAGAGTAGAGTGCGGAGGAACAACTGCATAATAAATATGTTGTGACATTTACCAATGCAGCAACCCTTTTTTTTTTTATAGTTCTGTCATCTTTCAAATGAGACACCTTTTCAGTATTATAATTAACCAGCAGATGGAGTAATGCAGTTTTTTTTCTACCTCTCACACTGCATAAATCTGTGCAAGTCTGGAATGCCAAAATATCCTCTTTTTCCTAAAATAGACTGCATAATAATCTGTCAAAACTCTCTCAATCACACACTTTTTTTAATACACGTCTTAAATTTAACACCTTTGGAGACCAATAGCATTATGCTTCATTATTTTTCATGGAAGTATTTTTATTTATTTATTTTTTTACATGAGCTAAGATTACTATAAAAGCATTAAATTTCCATAACATGTTCCGATGGTAGGAAAATGATGGCCCCATTTTGAGCTCGAGCGATCCATTTATTTTTCATCTGCCCTGGCTTTAGGAAGCTTCCATGACTGATACAGCGCTATCATTAACAGTGACTGAGTATCTGTCGCACCTATGTAATGGACTGTCCTCATCTTATTCTGGCTTCTGGCTCATTTCAGGTCCATAAATACAATAAGGAGACAATGTACGATTATAGATTAGATTAGAAATCCAGGTGAGTGGGTATGTGCAGAAATCAGGAGCAGAAATATTTCCCTGTGCAAAGAGAATCAATAAAACAATCTGATTTTAGTGCAAAGTTGGCTCTTGTCAAGGGTTCGCTCATATGAATCTGATATTATCTACATATCCTATGTGGATGAGAAAGCTGATTATACACTTCGGCACTCGGAAATCGCTGATCTTTGCAGAAATGAGATTTCACTTTAATATCAATTATAGCTTAAGAGACTGCATAGCAATTCTAACTTAGATAATGTGTATTTGTTGGGTATCTACAATAGAGATTCAGAACACTTTAATAAGCATAGAGCATTTTTAATGCTGGAGGATTTATCTGAGGCTTATTAAAAAAAAGAGATTGTTTGAGACTTGTATTTTAATCTGTATTTTATTTTTTTTAAACATGATCCTGGAAATGATTCGTTTGTCCCTATAAATAGCACGCTCATAAAGCACTGTGTCCACTTGTCACCTTGTCTTTTATAAAATATTTAGAAAATATAAAGTGTCCACCTGTCACATGACCTTTTATGAATGGTAAATACTAGGCTTATATACAATATTATACTGTATACCACAGCAAGGTTTAATTCTCAATTCTGATTGGTCAGAGGGTGTTGATTAATTTGTATTTTTTACAACAGACAATACTGTGGCTGCAAGTCACAAGATTATACACTTGAATTTAACATTTATTGAAAGAGTCTTGAGTGTCAGTGCTTTGTAACAGTCAGCAGTAAAGCTTAAACGTTTTTTTTTTGGTCACGTTTTCCCCCAGAGTTAAAGTCTTTAGGAGGAGTCAGTGATGTCTTGGTAACACAACAAGCTTGTCTTATTAACTTCAAAATAGAGACTGGGAAGAGAACGTTATAATGTAAGTGATAACAGGAAGTAACTTGTTTTGGAGATGTTCCAGAAATTAAATGTAACTCTAAATGGATGAAAAGCACAATGTGTCATTCTTTAATACACTGAAAATTGTAGTTATTGGCAAACTGCTGTGGTAATGAGGAATAAAACACTTTGGGACATGCCACTTCATGGTGGTAACAGTAACTCTGCTTTGTGTTGGGCAGTCGTTGATTATTTTGCAGTAATAGCACACCCCAAGTGCTTTATTCCTTACCTAACATATTAACAAAATGTCAACGAACTAGTTATTACTTGATTATAAAACATTTATTACCAAATTGTTTACCAATTTTTTTGTTTTCATCTGATCTTATTGCTGTCTAGGAGTAACTTTTGAAATAACCAGTCGATTTCAGACTTTCTTTTCCTACAGGTTGCAGTTTGGCACTTACAGTAAGATTTATGTACATCTGAAACATCTCGCCAGCTGCATGCGTGCGTAACTGCGTGTGTAATAAAATCAGGGCTTACATCCGCAGTGCTGCTCAGTGCAATGATTCTACAGCTAGTAGGAAAATTAAGCCTTGTCGGTGTGATACAGAAGAGCAAATTCCTTTGGCATGTAGGACAACTTTCCTGTCATGGCAGAGGAATGACAGCAATTTCTTCCATTCTGTTGTCTCACCAAAAGCTTTACACTCTGATTAAGGCCTTGGTGGCGGCATAGCTAGGTGTGAGCTGCAATGAGAGAAACACAGCTGCCACATTGGGTAAGTGATAATGGGAAATATTGTGAGTGAACGTGTATGAGCTTTGTGATACATTTTCACGAAAAAGAATTCCTTGTATTCCACGCTACGCAACAATAAGTGTTATATTAGAAACATTTATCCAAAGATATGACAGAATGATGATAGTGATGATACAGATCTGGCAAAATTCTCCTAATTTGTTAGTATTTAATATTTGTTATACTGATGTTTTGCTACAAATGTATAAATGCATGCATATCAGTTACTGACATCTTGCTGTTCTTTTGAGTTCAGGCACAAAAGACACCCTTCACATTTCAGTTCATTTTACCACTCACAAAGGATCAGGCTTGCAGATAACTGTATCAGTTCCTGCCATCAGAACTGAATATTGGACTGTCAGGCCGTGTTTGATCGATGCTTTATAGCTGCAGCCCCTTAACGTTCCCCCACTCCACCCCGCTATAACCACTGCTATTGATTCTGAGAGCTTGTCTCTGTGGGAAAAACGCAGCAAGGAGGTAGCTCATCCATGAGAAATGAGAGGGGTACAATCTTTAATACAGTCTTATAATCTTCTCAAATGATTCAAGAGTGATTTTACTTTTGCATGTAAATGTGTCATATGCAGTTTGGCCTAGAGACTTGCACTTTCCAAGAAGTGCTGCTGTCTTATGCTCATCTTAAGAGTCCTGTTCACTAAATACACTATATGGCCAAAAAGTATGTAGACACCTGACCATCACACCCATATGTGGTCTCCACAAATTTGGATGTCCACAATTGTATAGGATGTCTTTGTATGCTGTAGTTTTAAGATTCCTGTTCACTGGAACTAAGAAGCCCAAACCTGTTCCAGCATGAAAAATGTGCACAAAGAGACATGGTTTGAGAAGGTTGGAGTAGAAAAACCTAAGTGTCCTGCACAGAGCCCTGACCTCAACCCCACTGAACACCTTTGTGATGACCTGGAACACTGCACCCCAGACCTCCTCACCCAACATCAGTGCCTGAATTCACTAATGGTCTTGTGGATGAATCTGAACAGCCATGCTCCAAAATCTAGTGGAAAGCCTTCCCAGAAGAGTGGAGGTTATTATAACAGTAAAGGGGGACTAAGTCTGGAATGGGATATTCAGTAAGTGCATATGGGTGTTATGGTCAGGTGTCCACATACTTTTGGCCATAGATAGATAGATAGATAGATAGATAGATAGATAGATAGAGAGATAGTAGGGATGTAACTGAATATGGATATATTATTGAAAATAAACAGTTGCTTCTAAACAAATACAAATACAGATATGAAAAGGTGGTGACTACTCATTTTTTCCAGTGTTTAGGGAGGCTTATTGGTAGGATTTATAATAAAATAAACTCTTCCGGGTTAGACCACACCCACTTAAGTCAGAAGTTTGTCCGTACGAGTTTGGAGGCAATAGGTATAATATGGTGATGTTTTTTTATCATCAAGGAAAAGAAGCTTAAAGGAAATAAAGAAGAAAATAAGAAAATAAAGAACTGAACATTTAACATGTAAAATTACAATGACATTTAAATACAAGGTGTCCCAAAAGTCTCCATACACAGGTGACTATATTTGCCAGCACCACATTGTTTGTGCCTTCATCAGTGGATGTTCATGAACGTCCACTTCTCACTTGGTCCACAACATTTCAAGTCTTTTTGAATTTCTTAGTAAGCTTGGCAACAGTGTTGTGTGTGATGTGCTTGCCATGTTTCCTGTTAAAGTCTATTGCAACCTATTCCAGCCATGAGAATGATTTCAATATATTCTTCTTTGGAAACTTTGGAAGATATTTTGCTAAAAAATGTGCTAAATTCCCCTATCTATGGAGGCTTTTGGGACACCCTGTATTACCCTCTGCTGTATGTCACATTCAATTGGGGGGTGGGGTGGGGGTGTGTGTGTTGCCATTACTTTTTGTTATTGACATGGAATCATTTGGAAAGTCAGGGCTCATAGAAAAATACAAGTTCCCATGTTGTAATTATGACATTGCGGTGACGGTCACGTGTGTTCACTTTATAATTATGATATTTCCGACAGGACATGATGGCAGCATAAATCCCAAAACAGATACATGTATTTACGCACTAAATAGATACAGATACAAATCGTGTCACTGTGTTAGAACCCTAGATAGATAGATAGATAGATAGATAGATAGATAGATAGATAGATAGATAGATAGGTGCAAGATTAGGGAATATTGGTAATATTGTGTAGTGCTTTGCACATGGTTAGTTTTTTATAATAAGATTTTCTCCTCATATCTCTTTTGAGAAACATGCAGCAGGGATGATTAGATGCCAGAAGCTGGCACCATGGAATCTGAAAAGGTCTCCAAAAACGAGCCGGTCGCTAAAGGTGCGCCTGGGAATCACACCATAGCCTATATTTTCACCACATGCATACTTAGAAAATGTGGAACCATGAAGGCAGCGGTTCTCAAACTGGCTGTCCATAGAGGGGTGCCAAAGCTGTATCTCATTTTTAATTTTGTCAATTAACTAAATCTGCTTTGGTATATTGGTAGGAGAATGTTGGACATGGAGCTGCCAGGCAGGAGGCGAAGAGGAAGGCCAAAGAGGAGGTATANATATGGAGGTAATAAATGAGGAGATGAAGCTAGTGGGTGCAAGTGTTGAGGATGCAGAAGATAGGGATAGATGGAGAATGATGATTCGCTGTGGCGACCCCTGAAGGGAAAAGCCGAAAGAAGAAGAAGAAGAAAGGTTTGACTTAGTCCTGATGAGAAAACACTCAGCTGGTGGAGTCGACAAGCTTTTAAGAGTTCCCCCAGAGGAACAGCTGAAGATGTAGACCAATTCCAATTGCCTGCAATGGCAGACAGAATGCGGCCATTTTGAAAAAGCTGTGCTGCTTATGTCTTTTTCATCACAGCAGCGCTTCCAAAAACTGAAAAAAGTTCAGTTGTACAGAACAGTGAGGTTTTTTTTTTGATCTCCTGATCAGTCAGGTCTCAAGTTGGGAAGAAAGAGAGAAACAAACATGGAAGACTAACGTGTTGAATCCAAAATATTCAATTGGCAATATTCCAGTGTTTCAATGGAAAAAAAAATCGATCTCTCTATTTTTGTGACATTCACCGATACATGATACGCAACTAACGTTCAACTTTATCTGTGGCTGCATACAGTCAAGTCGCACAAGCAGCTCATATTCCTTTTTTTTCCGTATTTTCTGCCTCCAAAGCTACAGCAAAGACAAACAACCTCCTCATCACCAGAGTTACAGTACACCTATCTTTCTTTCATCTGCGTTAAAGCTAGGCTAGGTGATTAGCGTGAAATAGCAAGGAGCGGTAAAAGCTTTCTTAGAGTTACAGTGTGATTGTCACATGAGCCGCATTTTGTCATCAACATTAAAAGTGCTCTGGTCAGCAATTTTATTCCCCAAAAAAAGTGGAAGTGTGAAAGCTGCCTACCAGCTTTATATTTAAGATATATATTTTTAAAATATTTTTATTAAAAGTGAGCATACTGGAGATGTGTTATGAGTTTTGTAAGCAACTAGACATCTCATTTAGTCTAGCTTTTCTCTTTCTTCTTCTTCTTTTTTTTTGGAGCTTCTCTAACAGAGTGCAGTGCATTTAAGAGAATATTTTTATTTCCTCAAAGTACAAGATGGCGGTCTTCATTCTTCTCCACACACCTGCCAGGTATCTTTGAACAGTGTGAAACAGACTCGGCTGTAATCTGGCACTTTCAGAGCAGATGGTATTGGAGTGTGTTGCTCAAGGGCGCTGTATCAGTGAGCAGAACAAATAGGGAGATTTATTTATTCACATTTTATTCTCACTGACCCGAGGATCTGTGTGTGTGTTTGTGTGTGTGTGTGTGTGTGTGTGTATGTGTGTGAGTCATGAGCAGCTGGGATCAAACTTCTCCATGAATCCCCATGGTGTGAACACGGAGCCTGAGGCTCAATCTGCTTTTAACGTCGAAGCTGTTAATCATCATCATACCTCAAGGTTCTGTATTTTATACTCACATGAATTCATTTCTCTGGACTTTCACCGAAATGATTCGGTAAAAACCAATGAAGTGTGATAATCCATTGATTTAGCTCGTACATAATTAACCGATTCATTTATTTCATTATTTACTTGTACTCCTATAAGGCTATTGAAATTTTTGTCTCATTTCCATATGCAGCTTTTTGTTTTATACACTCGCAGAAGTGTCTCTGCAAACCAAAATCACTAGACTTGAGTCAGTATTGCTGCATTTTATTTTATATTTCTGTAATATCATTCAAGAAAATAAAGTGATGTCAGTAGAAAATATTCCACATTGACGTTTTGCAGCTTGAAAATAAAAGCAGGTTCAAAAACCACACCCTGTTCACTACATAGTGCACTATTTTGCCATTTTCTAGTCATATCCAAAAGCATAATGAAGAATATCCAGTGCACTCATGACCTCCCACAATGCACTGCAGTGAGTAAGTGACTAAATGATGTACCCTAGAGGCTAGAGAATATCTATAATGCACTGAGGTGCTTGTAGGGAGTAGGGAATAGGGAGTAGGGCACTGCTTGGCACACATTCTGTACTGTGGATGTAAACTTTTACACTAAATCTGTTTATATGGATTTACAATGCAATCAATAAAGCTCTTTTAACACATTTTTGTTAGATATTTTTTATATTTTATATTGTTATTATTTTCTTCATTCTAGAACAGATATTATTTGAGTGCTTGTATAAGAGCAGAGACGATGAAATACAAAAATAAAGATTTATCTATCTGTGGGTTCCAAATTTTTATAATTGAATCATAACTGCACATCTTTTTTGCACTGTAGTTAAAGAATAATTCCTGGTATTTACTGAATGTTTTTAGATGAATTAAGCTTTGGTATGTATGCACAGAAAGAGAAACAGAGCAGTAAATTAAAGCAGTAATGTGAAATATTCAGGTGAAGTCACACCATTACAGATTTAGCTTTAAAAAGCAGCAGATGAAAACAACTACAATAACAGGCAATTACAGATAATGCTGCTAATCCATGAGAGAATAATCATACATAATTATATTGTAATGACATAAATGTATTCACATTATCTAAATCTCTAAGTAATAACCAAAGGTAAATTTGGTTTCCAGATTAATGGCATGTATAATTATCCTACATAAGGACCCTTTTTTTTATGAGCGTAGACTGCCAGTCAAATGTTTTTCAAATCCCTGTATTAACATTTTTGGCTAAACTTTAACAAATGGTTTCAAGTTAAATCTTCTAGACTTCGATCATAAGTAATAAATAAGAAATATCTTATCTCGATCTAACTATAAAACAAAATGCTCACCTGGAGCAGTCTTATTAAGCACACAACATATTTGAGTTCTAGTTGATACTAACACTGTCTAACATCGATGTAAGAGAAATCTTGGCTTACTGCAACTTGCTGTCATGAATTCCTCCTCTCAGCATAACCAGTACTGTTCATATTTCTCTCCAGGGTTTTTTTTTTTTTTTACATTGATTTCATGTGCCTTGGTTTGATTTCAGTCTCTGGCACTGTCATGTCATTGTTGTTTTCCTGGTTTTTGTCCAGATGTTCTGAGTTCATCCCTTGATTAGTTTGTCTATTTATAATATTTATAATATACTCTATATCCTGTGTCTTTGTCTGGTAACGAAGTCTTGCCAACGTTTTCAGGAATTTGCCCCTACCTCCAGACTTGGAGGGTTTGATTCCTGCCTCCACCTTGTGTGCCCAGAGTTTGTATGTTCTCCCCATGCTTTGGGGGTTTCCTCCACCAGTCCAAATACATGCGTTGTAGAGAAGCTGATTGGCATCTCTAAATTGTTTGTAGTGAGTGACTGTGTGTGAGATTGTGCCTGGCAATGGATTGGCACTGGCATACGCTCCAGGCTCCCTTGTGACCCTTTGTAGCATAAGTGGTAGAGAAGATGGATGGATGGTGGGTGAACTTCAATAAAACTGAATAGTACAGCTATTGTGAAATGCGTTCAATCACATTTATCCACATTAAGTTTCTTTTTCCCTGCTGTGATTGCTCTAAGCACCTACAACCAAGGCCCAAATATACAGTACAATTAACGGATAATAAGGGGTGAAACCCTTGTTCTGCTTTCCATTGAGATGATGCATGGTAATTAGCACTAGCCTGGAATGGAGTTACAGCTAGAGGAATTTTGCACAATATTTATAAGGGAGTTTTTTTAAGCATCAGGACAAATGGGAGTGTGGTAAATGATGATCTCTTGTTGATGAGCCAACATGTACTTTTACAAGAAGCCATAGGCCTGAAGGGCAAGATTGGGCTGCATGCGCAACAAGTGATGACGTGATTTTAGATGACAGATGAGGATTCCAGGAACCAGCTTTCGAAACAGAGTGTGGGTGCATAAGCGCTCCCTCCCTCTACAGCCTGGCGATTGTGAATAGAGTCTGTTTATATCTCTATGGCAAAGCACTGAAATGGTTTCATCAGATAGCTTATCAAAATTCATACACTTGGAGCGGAAGCAACAGTGCTGCTTTTCTGATAAAATTATTGGCTCTGACTCATTTGCAGTTCAATCCTGAGCTCGAGTTACTGTCTGTGTAAAGTTTCACACGTTCTCCCCTTGTCTGTCTGGGTTTGCTCCGGGTTCCTCATGGGGTCCCACCTCAAAAACATACCAATATATGGACTGGCTACTTTAAAATGAATAGGTGTAAATGAGTGTATTAATGTGCCTGCATACAGTCCCATCCAGGCAGAGATGGATTATGAGACAATGGGCCCCTGGGCACAGACTCACTTTTGAGTCATTCTGGTGTCAACTCATTTCTAATTCTGGACAGAAGCAAGAACAACTGCTCCCCTTCGCTGTTACACACAGGCAGAGTAAAAATACACATAATAATGGTTTCTTTGTGACATCTTGAATCGTAATGTGTTGGATATTTCTTCAGTTTTTCACTTTTGACCCTTTGACTCTGAGTACTTAAAATGATTCTGTGACTTTATGTGACTTTATGACTCCTTGGGCCCCTGGGCCTGTGCCTGGTTGGCCTGTTCATTAATACACCTTTGCATCCAGGCTGTATTCCCAGCCATACTCCCAATGCTCCCAGGATACCGAAGCGCTGACCAGGATAAAGAGCCTACTGAAGATGAATCAATGATCTGTGGTGCCATCTGGTGATCATGATATGAGACTGCATTGCACTGCATTCAGTGTGTTTGAGAGATCTGTACATTTTTAAACCTAAACCTACAAATAAGCACAAAGCTGAACAAAATCATACAATATTTAGGTTAGAAAATGTCTTTTGGTTTAAAAAATTGACATAAAAAATCACATCTAATCAATTCTTGAGCAATTGTGTGTGATACTTTAATATTTGATAATAATATTTTAATATTTCCAGATTACAAACAAACCTCACAACCTGAGAACGGTTTATTACCATTATAATACGCCGGAGGCCCCGCCCACTGTGTCGCCCAGCACAACCTTGATGATGACGTAGACACCATCATGCTAGGTACGTCTGGCGAATAAAATTGCGCCTATAGCTGACGTCAGGCCGCAGATGGTGCATGGTGTCCTCCTTACCGGTGAAGTTAGCATTTAACTATCTTTAACACTAGCGTCAGCTTAGCTTAGCTCGGGGCGCATTGTTTTTCGCAGTGATAAGTAGTTAACGTTTAAACAGCTTAAGTTTTTCTTTTCTGTCTATTTTTTTTTCTCTCCTTTGAAAACAGAACCACGACAAAGCTGAAGGTCTTTTAGGAAAGGTAATTCTTTTCCGTTATGTTTTAAATTTATACAGTTGCTGGATATCCGTAGCTTGTTTAACGCACGCGCAGGGTTGTGAAATGGCCGTTAGCTCGCTTCCTCCGCCTGAACAAAGAAAGCTAGTTAAAAAGTGAACATCTTGTCGCTTGTCATTCACACTGTTTCATTTTCACGCGAGGTTATGAGGCAAATTCGTGACTTGTTATCGAATAAAATTTGAAATAGTATACCTTTCTGGTTGTTAAAGAAGAAAATGGCGGCTAGCTTCAGCCTCCTGATCAGCTGTAAGCTAGCTCACACTAGCCGAACAGTTTATCACAAAAGTTACATGTTTATCTGAAGTTTCTTTTTTTGAAGCAATTCCTTAATTGAGTGAGTGCTTATTTTCTTTTTCTTTCTTTCTTTTTTTTTTTTAAATGTAACACTAGCTAAATGACCAGAGCCATCAAGAGAACAAACATCCTGTTAGCTTCTTGGAGGAAAAAAAAAGGCTAATTGGCTAATCAGAGGCCGGCCATTTTCACTCCTATTGTTTATTATGTGTTTGGTAATATTTTACACCGACGGAAAGGTTGTGTAACATCCACTACCTCATGTGGGCAATCTTTCCTGAGTGTCTGTGGCATCAAGTATATTTTATTTCCTTATTATTTCCTCAAACGTCTGAGCTACAACAGGGCAGAAGTCTTTGTCCGGACCTGGGAGGCCTTGTGTTGAATGGAGATCAGAGAAACACAACATTTAACTCGTGTCCTCATCATATCTGGTCAAATATTTTTCAGGTTTTTGTAACAGTAAACTATGTACGTAGTTTTTTCTTTTTATAGAGTCAGATTTCTGACAATCTGACACTGTGAAATGTTTGAAAAATCTGAAAAGCATTCACTGTAAACACAAGAGTTCTTCTTAAGCTTTGTGTATTGATCACATGCTTGTGGGAAGAAGAAGGGAGGAAAAAAAAAAACTCAACCATCCAGTTGTTTAGTCACATTCTGCCTCTCTGTTTCTCTTCCAGATCGTGTTTCTCCACCCCACCCTTTCGAAATTATTCTTTTTGAGTGTCCATCGTTGTCAAGCCGCCAAAGTGGAGAGTGTGGTTGCAGAGGGGGGTGCTTCTCGTTTCAGGTGACATTTTACTCCGATACGAATTGTCCAGCGTTCTTTTATAGGTGGAAGGGGTTTGTGTGGTGTCATGCGAGTCCGGCATGTCTTTTTATCCTAACATTGTGATTCGTGTGCTTGGATTTTGCAGTGCTTCTTCGGGAGGAGGAGGAGGAGGTCGGGGTGCGCCTCAGCACTATCCCACGACTGTCGGCAACAGGTATATATCACATCCCTTCATAAATATATTGTCTTATCAGCTTGTAAGGAGTAAAACAATCAGTGAAGAGATGGTGTGATACACTGGATGTCCCTGTTACCACCCCAAAGTTTATTTCCTCATAACAGTACACTCTGAAATGTTTTATCTCTTATACCACAGCAATTTGCAGACAAGCGCAATTTTTATTATTAAAGAAAAACACCATAGTTTTTTTTTTAAAACCTTTTATAGATACTGTTCTTGAGTGTTCACGAAACAGTACATCTGTAGTTCATGTTTTCGCTCGAGTTATGACAGCTATTGACTTTAATAAGACTGAAAAATGCTGCTTGTCCTGAAGACTTTCTCATGTAGGCAAGAATAAAGTTACAGCTTTAACTCCTACAGTTACAAAGCGCTGATGCATTTTATAACAAGCGCATTAATATAAACCTGTGATCTGCAGCTGCACTACTATCAGAGCTGTTACAGAAGATTAATCAACACCTTCTGACCAATCAGAAGCAGGAGTTCCACAGTATTGTGGTGCAGACATACCAAGCAGATGTATAAATTTGAATGATTTATTGTTTTTGTTTGCTTTGCCAGCGAGTTCCTGGGGAAAACCCCAGGGCCTAGCGTTCAGAGATGGGTTCCTTCACGAAGCACTAGACGAGATGTCAGCTCCTCAAACGACAAAGAACACCAGGATGCAATCTTCAGAAAAGTGAGAGGGTAAGTCCTTGATCTTTCTAACTCTTCTTTAAGAATTTATAGTATGTTTAATTAGCTTAACTGATCTGTTGTATGTATTTATTTATTTTCTTTCAGCATACTTAATAAACTGACCCCTGAGAAGTTTGACAAGCTATGCCTTGAGCTTCTGAATGTGGGCGTGGATTCAAAGCTCGTCCTCAAGGGAATCATCTTGCTGGTGAGTATTTTGTCTCTTTCATTAGTTATCATTTAAGAAATAGTAAAAACAAACTTGCAATGTCTTATTTTGGCTTTTCTTCCAAACAGATTGTAGACAAAGCCCTAGAAGAGCCCAAATATAGCTCGCTATATGCTCAGCTATGTCTGCGTTTGGCAGAGGATGCTCCAAACTTTGATAACCAAACAACTGAGATCCAGTCATCACAAAAGCAGAGCACTGTAAGCTTTAATGTCGAATATGAAGTTTTCTGAGTGATTGTGACTCCGGGTGTTCAACAAGCGTGCTCTTGTTTCAGACATTCAGGAGACTTCTGATCTCAAAGCTTCAAGATGAATTTGAAAACCGCACCAGAAATGTTGATAGTAAGTTGCTTATTTATTTATTTTTTAACAAAAATCAGAATAGATTGCAGAGCATGGGCAAAATAATTAAATTACAATATTAGAAGTTTTTCAGGAAGTATTGCAAGATATTTAGGGTTCAGTTCTGTTGTGCTGATTATACATGATGCGCTCAAAAAACAAAAGATTGCAGTGATCTATCTGTCTGTTACTCAGCACTAAGGCTGCTTTCACATTTCTCCCCATAACCCTACAGGAAAACGACTGCTTTTAACAAGAGCTGTCGTAAATCCTTTTGTCACAGCAGAGATTCCAAAAGTTCAAAAAGTACCCAGTTTTTTTAGCCTTGCAGCTATTCAGTTCACAATGGTTCAGTTCAAAAACAAAAAACACAGAGTACAAAGTACTAGAGAAAAACAGGAGTCTTGTTTGTGAGTGAATATAAAGAGACAATATTTCAATGTAAGTATTCCCAAATAACATGTCTTTTTGTGACATTTACTGGCACACCATGTGACGTTCCTCTTTAACTGTGCGTGCACGCTGTGATTTCCCACAAGCCACTTAAATTCTCTTGATTTTCAGCCTCCGAAGCTACAGTGAGGACAAACAACTTCCTCATCGCCGGCATTACACAGCTATATTTCATCTGTTTTACTGATGATAAATGTCATCCAGAGAGAAAGCTTGACTAGTTATTTAGCCGATTCTAGCTGGATCTGTTTGTAACACATGGTTACAATGTGTGTGCATCACAAGAGCTTTTTCCCCCCCACATTAGCACAAAAAATGCAGTGTGAAGTGAGTAAGTGATGTGTTATGGTTTAATACGTAGACATTTATAAATACTGCATTTCTTTTTCAGTTTATGACAAAAGCGATGGCCCTCTTACCTCTGAAGAGGAGGAGCAGCGTGCCATCGCCAAAATCAAGATGCTGGGCAACATCAAATTCATTGGGGAGCTTGGCAAGCTTGATCTCATTCACGAGTCTATCCTTCATAAGTGCATCAAAACAGTAAGTTTATGGATGAAGCGATGAATGAGTGGTTGAAATTGTTCACGTTGGTGATGAACTTGTGGTGAAATGTTTCACCTGCTACATTTTCAGCTTCTGGAAAAGAAGAAGAGAGTCCAACTTAAAGATATGGGGGAGGATTTGGAGTGCCTCTGTCAGATAATGAGGACTGTGGGGCCCAGACTTGATCATGAGAAAGCCAAGGTAAAAAAAAAAATGGCATTTTAAAGCAGAGTGGTAGAATAGTACAGTTTGGGCTATCTGTGTTGTGGTTTAGTTTTCTACCTTGTAACCATAACCTTTATCTCTTACAGTCTTTAATGGATCAGTACTTTTACCGCATGCGATCCTTAATGAACAACAAGGACTTGCCTGCAAGGATTCGTTTCCTGCTGCAGGATACTGCTGAGTTGCGAGAGAACAACTGGGTGCCTCGGAAAGCTTTCATCGATAATGGGCCTAAGACCATCAACCAGATCCGTCAGGATGCAGTGAAGGTTCACACTCCTTTGCACGTCTCTGATTGGTATGTTTAAGTGCAATTAAAAGACCTAGTGACTCATTTTCTCAATTCGTTTCAGGATTTGGGCGTGTTCATTCCTGCTATGACCCCAGGAATGAGGACAGACTTCTTTCAAGAGAACTCCTTCTTGCCAACACGACTGAGCAGGGAGACTCTCGGGGGATTGGCTGATATGTTTGGACAAATGCCAGGTACACACTGATCCTTCTGCTTGTTCTCTCTGGTGTTTATCTGGTTTTTAATATCTCTTGGGTTAATGTTGAAGGGCAGTTTCATACAGATGTTAGCTTTACCACGGAAAGCTTTGCTTTGCTTTTCCCTCAAATAGCAGTAAACCAGAACGCAAATAACAAGGAACTTGCTGATGAGTTTTGGTTCCACCCATAACGGATGCTATCAGGGTTTGACTACTTTTGTTGCACCAATGAGGTTACAGTTTGGTTGAGTAGGGCTCGTTTTTTTTAATTTCCAATTAACCATGGTGGGTTTTTTTATTATTATTAATATTAAATAGCCTACAGAACTATTTAAACTGTAGTTTGCTCCTTGAAGGTCTTTTTGAATATCAAACACCTTTGGCAACACCATTTGTTGAAATAGTCGTTGTGATCATAATGCTGATAAACTGCTCTGTAAGGAATACAATATTTGGGTGTGAAGTTACAGTAAAAGGAATCAACAGGGAGTTACTGTTACCATACCAAAGATGGTGTGGTAGTGTCTTACTCATCTTTAACCAAAGCAACTTGCCAACATAAGCAATTTTTTTTAAATAACAACTTTATACTTAGTTACATCTAAGTTCCTCTTTAAGTTATCTTCTTATTTTTTGGGGGGTAATAGCAGCTAAAACAGTAATTCCCTCCTTTTTTTATTTTCTTTTTTATTTCTCTCTCTTGAAGTTAACCACAAAGCATAAACCTTTCTGTCTTGAACAACTTTCCCAATTGGAAAACTTTGTCATAGGTTTACTTCTGACTGTTACAAAGTGCTGATACTGGCGACTCCTTCTAAAATGTCTTTTAAAAAAACCTTCAACGTTTCAGTTATTCACTTCTTTGTTATACAAGGCTTTTTGCAATTTGATTATATGTCTAGATTATGTGTAATGTCGGCCATACAGTTCCCTGTAAATAAACTGTTAGTAACAATAACGTATTAGAATGAGTGCATTAATATAAATGCAGTTGCACTACAGTCAGGGCTGCTGTTATAGAAAATGAATACACATTCTGACTAATTAGAGTCGAGAATTCAAAAGCTCTGTGGTACAAACGTCTATAAGGTGTGTGTGTGTATGTGTAGTTTATTAATAGTCTGTAACATTGCATGACAAGGTATGCAAACTGTCTGGCTGCTGCTGAGCTCGTACAGAAAGCCACACTTTGCACGTCGACATGTTTATATGTCGCACTGATAATCCTGCCGTGTCCTCTGATGGTTTTCTTCCTGTCTGGTCTCAGGCTGTGGGATTGGAACTGGACCTGGGGTTATTCAAGACCGATATTCCCCCACCATGGGGCGCCATCGCACAAACCCGCTCTTCAATGGCCATAGTGGCCACATGGCTCCTGTTCCTCAGTCTCAGTTTGACAAGCCTTTCATGAAACCTAATCAGGTACCAACTGGTCTTGAAATCTATGCATTAATTTACTGTGGAACTTTTTTTTTTTTTTTTTTGATGTTTGAGTCATCAAATTTTTTTTTTCCTCCAAAGGGGCAGAATCTACTTTTCCAGAACCAAACTCAGCAACAAGCTCAGTCCAAGGACATGCCGCCACGTTTCAGCAAGAAAGGACAGCTCAATGCTGATGAGGTACAAGATATCTGGAAGAAGTCAAATAATCTGCTGTATAACAATGCTAATTTCTTGAACCACTAAATATCCCTCTCTGTTCTTTCCCCCCTCTCTCCTCTTGTGCCAATACAGATTAGCCTGAGACCGGCTCAGTCCTTTCTCCTGAACAAATCCCAAGTGCCAAAGCTCCAGCCTCAGATTCCCAACATGATTCCTCCCAGCGCTCAGCCTCCCCGCACATCCACTCCTCCACTTGGACAGGTTCTGGTCTTCCCATAATCCTCTACTCCAGAAATCTTCACAACCAAAGAGTGGTATTCATGACTTTTCTTTTTCTCCCCCACTTTTTTCCAGCCTCCACAGCTTGGCCTGAAGACAAATCCACCTCCTATTCAGGAGAAACCTCAGAAGACGAGCAAGAAACCGCCTCCTGCCAAAGAGGAACTGCTCAAGATGACTGTATGTATCTAATTGTGAACTCCCTTTTTTTTTTTTTTTTTTTTTTTTTTTTTTAAATGCATGTTTCTTTTCCATCAAATTATAATCGTGAAGTGACTTTGTGGGCAACTATGGTGACCCATACTCGGAATTTGTGCTCTGCCCATTTAACCCATCCAAGTGCACACACAGTAGTGAACACACACCCGGAGCAGTGGGCAGCCATTTTAGCTGCAGCACCCAGGGAGCAGTTGGGGGATNGGTGGCAGAGAGCGCTGGTCATTCACTCCCCCACCTACAATCCCTGCTGGACCCGAGACTCGAACCCACGACCTTCGTGTTACAAGTCCGACACTCAGATTCCTCAGATCTTTAGGCCGCGACTGCCCCAATTAATAAATCATTGCCAGTTTACTGTGATAAAAGAAGTATAAAATACTGCAGAATGTCCTATTATGTGGCCATGATTTTGACCAAGAATTTCGCTTAAACACTTGGTCATCATTTTTTGTTTTCAGGAGACGGTTGTTAAAGAATACCTGAGCAGCAAGAAAATCAGCGACGCTGTGAATGGGGTGAGGGAGATGAGAGCACCTAAACACTTCCTGCCAGAGATGTTGAGTAAGATAATCGTTTGCTCATTGGACAGCCCAGATGAGGATAAAGAGCACATCAGTAGTCTGTTCCACGCACTGCGTACTGAGGGCCTCATCACCGGGGAGAACTTCATGCAGGTGTGATTTTATTAATGTTTATTTTATACATTTATTTATTTATTTTTAAATCACTCCTTCCTCACGTTAATGGGTCTCCCAAATAAATTAAAGTGCCATTTTGTGTATATTGCCACAGGCTTTCCTTAACGTTTTGGACCAGTGTCCTAAGCTTGAGGGTGACATTCCCCTGGTGAAGTCCTATCTGGCCCAGTTTGCTGCACGTGCCATCATCGCTGAGCTCATGAGCATCGCAGACTTGGCCCATCCTCTGGAGAACGGCATACACTTCCCTCTCTTCTTGCTTTGTCTACAGCAAACGGCCAAGATGAAGGATAAGGAATGGCTCACTGACCTGTTCCAGCAGAGCAAGGTCAACATGCAGAAGATGCTGCCAGGTACTGCTGTAAATTCTCCCAAGTGTTCACATGACCATTTTGCTCTTGTAGCCCTTAAATTTTTTTTTTTTTAAATATATACTCGCTACATTATCGATGATATGATCCTCTGTGTGCAGAAATAGACCAAAACAAAGACCGTATGTTGGAGATTTTGGAGGGGAAGGGTCTGAGCTTCCTGTTCCCGCTCATGAAACTGGAGAAGGAGCTGCTGAAGCAGATCAAAGCAGACCCAGCACCCCAGACTATCTACAAGTGGATCAAGGACAACATCTCACTCAAACTCCATACCGATAAGGGTTTCGTCAACATTCTGATGACCAGGTAACTGGCTTTTCCTTCTGTTGTTTGTCAGCTTATATCACAGTAGTGCTGAATTCTCACCTCTAAGTCAGTAAGTCTTCTAATTAGTCTTCAAGACAGAGGATTTTACACTTTGTGGGTTTTTTCTAAAGCCCTATTCGGATTGGATTAGTTTATCAGGGGGACGTCAGTAATAAATATTTTTACACATTTAAAAACTCGCATCCGGAGAGCAAAAAAATGACCACGGGAGCAGCGACTTTCTCGCAGGTTGTTTTTTCTATGGACTCTGATGTTTGTACCATGTGGCCGTATGATCGTGCTCCATTCACAACATGGCATCCAAACGCTTTAAGAGGCATTGGTGAATTCTGTTTGTTTTGGGTGCAACAAAGTTCCAGAAACAATCTGAAAATGTAATCAAAACAATCACAGAGCATATGGGAAGCAGCTATTTTTCCAATCTGAGGTGACGTGTGCATAGAAAATTACAGACGTGTCCAAATAAGACAAAATTATTAGCTGATTTTGAAGGAAATAAAATCAGAGGAGCAGTTGTGAAATAGGAAATTACCCCATGTACATTGTACTCTTGTCTGGATAGGGCTTGAGCAACATGACAAGCTGTGTATTTTTGACTCGTCTTCAAGAAAAAGAAAAACAGAGGCTGTTGAGGGAAAAGCCATTATAAATAACTTTGTATCGAAGACCTTCCACATCATAAGTGCTGTATATAGGATGTGTGTTTTTGTTAGCTTTGGCACATTGCAGTGGTATATGAGGAATAAAACACACAAATCACGCTTGACTGTTGTTCTTGTAGTAAAGTCCTTATGTTTTAACCTCTTCCTTGCGTTTTCCCGATCAGCTTTTTGCAGTACATTTTCCACGAGATATATTTGAACGAAGCCGATGAGCAGCTGTCATCACCTTCAAAAGAGCAGCTGGACCAGGAGAAGCAACTGCTGCTCGCCTTCAAACCGGTGATGCAGAAGTTCCTGCACGATCACGTGGAGCTGCAGGTCAGCGCTCTGTACGCGCTGCAAGTGCACTGCAATGCCAAGGCTTTCCCCAAAGGTCTGTAACTCGAAGCAAAATGTTACACTGATTATGGATGCTTTCTTTTTCTTCCCCCTTCCCCCCAATGCTGGCAACAATTATTGTGAGTAATTGGCTGTATATTTCCCCCTCACAGGAATGTTGTTGCGCTACTTTGTCAACTTTTACGATATGGAAATAATTGAAGAAGAAGCCTTCCTTGCGTGGAAAGAAGATATTACCCAAGAGTTTCCTGGCAAAGGCAAAGCGTTGTTCCAGGTACTGACATTTGGTGCATGTTATGACATGGTTGCACATTTCTAACCAGGATCTGTCGTTTAATTGTGGGGTGACCAGAGAAAACCCTTCATATGCTAAATTTATGACCTCAATATCCAGTTCTCTCTGTAGTAGCCTTTTAAAATCTGGTTTAAAGTAAGGAGAGAATTGCTTTTAAAAATTCCAGTCCAGTTTCACTAAAAGACACTTTGAATTGATTTAATTAGCATTTTAATATAATAAATATGACCTTGAAAGTTGTTTATATTTATGCCCATCTTTATTCTTAGCCTGTAACCGTGTTTATTAACTGGCTGCTTATGTCTGACATGCTTTGGATTTCTGTAAAGATCAAGTTTAGAAAGTTATAGGTTTTTGGAGAAATGTTTTTCTTCTTAAAGTAGTGATGTCATGTATGATCTCATGATGTCTTATTTAGGTGAACCAGTGGCTGACCTGGTTGGAGACAGCTGAGGAAGAAGAGTCTGAAGAAGAGGCTGACTAAGAAACCAGCCAAAGCCTTAAGGGTCTAATTGACATCATGCCCATCTAGCTGCCCCCCCCCCAAACCCGCCGTGTCATCATTCATACATATTTTTTTTCTCTCTTTTTTTTTTTTTTTTTTTTTTCCCTCTTTTTTAAATTAACCCTCTGTTTCATTCCCTGCGTTCCTCACCACACTTTGATCCCCTCACCATTATCATTTAAAGCATGTAACGGTTTACTACGGTTAGTAAGCCATTACTAGAAACGGTATTAGCGGCATGATTCTGCTCGTTTTTGCTTTTAAAGACCACGCATTTGCGAAAGCCTTCTTTTCCTGCTGCTGTAACACAACACAAGCGCAGAAATGCACTTTGTGCTCAGTGTCATGAGCTGTTGCAATATGCTCCCTCGATTGTTACAAAGATCCTTCAACTGTAATCATCGCAACCGTAAAGTTTTAATAGTCGGCACTTCGTTTCTACCTCTTTAGCGATGGGTTGAATCAAGTCCCTCCTTCGAACAGGTGGAATTCTCCAAACCTGCACGGTGCTCGAGTCTGGGTCGCAAAACCCCACCGTTTACTCTCTCGTGCTAATCGGATTGTGACAAAGGAAAGCCATGTGGGAGAGGAGTTCAACAGCCTTCTCTCTCTCCTTTTTTTTTTTTTTTTTTTTTTTAAATCAACCCATTTTCCCCCTTCCATTACTTGTCAAACTTTGATACTTGAAAGTGTTTGGGTTTTTTTTTTTTCTCTTCTTTACAGCATGTTCAGGGATTTACCAAACATGGCCTGTTTCAGATTTCAGATGCAGCAACCATTGATCGAATCGACAACATGTAAAAATACATTTTTAGACTTAAAAAGAAAATGAGAAACTTTTAATTTGTGAAATAAAGGTAAAATGAAATTGGAACTGATGTCGACTTTGAGAACCACTCAGCTTATGAAAATGTAAAAGTCTGTTTTCCATAATATCTAATATAGATATTTATTGAACTCTATCATGAAAAAAGAAACCAACGGATGCTTTAACTTTAGGTAGAACAATAAAAAATGGATGCACATGTGGTACACATCTGAACAATGAATTACTTGCTATTTAAAGTGTTACTGTAAGATGTAAGAGCTCTGAATGTTCTGTGTACCACTCGCTTAACTTTCAATAAAGTTGCACACCAGGATCACATGGCCGTGTCGCTGGATTTCTACAGAAACAAGTCTACTGTTAGTTTGTTCTGTTGTTGAATTCTCAAAGCTGATTGGGCAGAAGGTGTTCACTCAGTTATTGTTCAGTGATTAAGGCTCTGGGTGACTGATCAGAAGGCTTGAAGTTCAAGTCCAAGCACTGCCAAGCTGCCACTGCTGGGCCCTTGAGCAAAGCCCTTAACGCTCTCTGCTCCAGGGGCGCTGTATCACGGTCGACCCTGTGCTCTCAGCCCAGCTTACTAATAAGCTTACTAATAAGCTGGGATATATGAAGAAAAGAATTTCACTGCTGGAATGTATATGTGACAAAGGCTTCTTCTTCTTGATTAATTTTCCTCTAACAGCAGCTCTGACAGTGTAGCTGCAAATCAGATTTATATTCATGTGCTCATTCTAAAATGTTATCATTTCCATAGTAATGGCGTAGCCAGGAAATTCTATAATGAATGCATCATTGATAAGATGTTTATTTACCATTTTTGGAAGGAGTCTCCAGTGCACTTGGTAACAGGTAAAGCTCTGACAAAATCTTCAGACTCGGGAAAGTCTTAAAGATGGAGGAGTTTACACTTTCAGGTTTCTCTGTAACAGGACAAACAGCTGTTTTTTTTCCTCTCTCGCCATTCATAAAGAGAAGAAGGTGAGGGAACGACTTTATAGCTGCTATAACGTAAGTGAAAGCAGGAATTAACTTGTTTCATGGATGTTCCACAACATGAGCTGTAACTAAGTTGTACAGTAATTAAAGCAAAAAACGGAAGTCAGCATTGGCTCACTGCTGCAGTATAAGTGGAATAAAGCCCTTCAGGATATGCTGTTATTGGAAACTATAACCTTACTTGAAAGTTTCATTTTAATTTCAATTTAATGAAACATTTAATTCTTAGTAACTGAGAAAACATGGATTCCAAAGGATTTATTTCAATTCCGTACAAATGTACACATCTTATAATAAGGAATTCATTTCTTTCGAGTATTTAGGCTCCATCTTGGTTTATTTTGAAATATCCACTGCATGAAAAACGCAAAAAAAAAAAAAAAAAAGTTCAACAATCTTACTCAAAACATTTTGTGATGTTTTATCCCCCCAGGAAAAAAAACTGTTCAGCCATTTTGGGGAAAAAAAAAAAAGGCAGCAAAGCCTCACTTACTCAACCAGCAGATAAAAGGTGTCCAAAGAAGAGACATGATAGTGATCTAATCTAGGACAGAAGACTTCAGGAGGCGGAAAATAATTCATGACACGTTTATAGTGTGTTAAACTCAGTCACTTTCATCGTCAGAGCCTCGATTTGAGGCCTCGTTGTTGGATCCCTCAGGCTCGGATTCATTATCTGAGCGCTGAGGCGATCCCTCGTTTTCAGAGCCCTGATCCGAGGCTGGTGCTGGAGAACCGGGCCGGGATTCGTCATCAGAACCATCCGACCGGCTCCTCTTGCTCTCATTGTCCGATTGCTCGGAATCAGACTGACGCTGCGGTCTCCTCTTCTTCACTGGCCGCTCGCTGCCGGATTCGTCCTCTTCCGAGTTGGCTGAACGACGTCGTTCTTCGTCCGATTCGCTGTCGGAGGCGATGCGTTTCTGGTGGCCTCCGTCCTCCGATCCCGAGCCGCTGTCCCGATTCCCGCTGTCCCAGAAAACAACCGGGAGGTTAGCAAATAAGTCACTGAATAATCACCTGATCACAAATACACAAAGACTCTCACCGGTCCTCAGCTATTTTCAGACCATCCTCATCTGAAGAGGAATCCGAGGAGGAAATGATGGCCTTGGATTTGATCTTCCCTTTAAGAGACGGCGGCAGACGCTCAGGTTTCGCCTAGTGTGAGAAAAGCACGTTAAGTATAGATCTAGTAGAACATTCCGTAACCACAGTGATTTAAAAAAAAAAGTTCTGTACCTTCTCAATCTTCTTGCGCTCTCGAGGTTTGCGCTGTTTTTTGGGTCTTGAGCTGCCCTCATCATCGTCACTTCTGTCATCTCCACCTTTAGCTGGTCTGAAGAAACAGAAACAAGCTCGGCTCAGAACTGTGGAACACTTAGCATTAAGCAATCGAGCTCGGCCCTCTCTTAAAAAGCATAATGTATATATAATGGTTATATAATGAAACGTATTTATAATGCTTTTTGTATAATCAAAATTAACATATGGACCTTTTCATCACCTTATGCTTATTTTTGTACGTGTTTCGATTCATCGATATAAAAAAACACCTCACTCATATTCTCCTCACCTCTTCCTTTTCTTGCGTGGCTTCTTCTCTCCCTCTTCATCTTCTTCCTCTTGTTCGCTCCCACTGCGAGGTACCTTCTTCTTCTTCTTCTTCTTGATGGGCAGCTCTTCATCGGAGTCATCGTTGACAAAGTCGTCGTATTCGCCTCCTTTCTTGCGCTGATGAGTAAGAAGAGGAACTCAGGACTTGGATATGGAATTTGCTTTAGCTCCACCCTCAGCCAGAGCACAACTCCTCAGCTCCGCCTCTCTTCCTTAAACAGGAGCTCACATGCCATATGTAGGTTCACAAAGAGGGTGGAGCCAGATTGCAGAAAGCTGAAGGCTATGGCTGTAATTATTTATCGTAATTCTATTTAACCTTTCGTTTTGCGGTTTCTCTGTAATATGACAAGCTGCATTTTTTTGTCTGATCAACTTCAAATACAAGACGAGTTTTAAAGACACTCAACAACATTAAATATAACTATAAATGGATAAAAAGTATGTGTCATTAATTAATAAATGAAAATTGTTAGGGGTGGCAAATTGCTGCTGTTTAAGAGGAATAAAACGCTTCGAGACGTGCTGGTTTAGGAAAATAATTCGCTTTGGGTCGCTGATGATTTTCCTACGTCAGCATGGCACGGAGTGTCTTATTCCTTACGTAAGATCACGAGGCAGCGGAGATTTCTAATCACAGACTCCACAGGACAACATAAAAAATTCGACATTTATATATAAATTAGAAAGAAATTGTAAAAGGGCTGAGACTGACCCGTCCACCGCCTCCACCTTTCTTCTTCTCTTTCGCAGACTCCTTCATCTCATCAGTGAAGGTGAGGAGGTTCTTGGTCTTCTCCACATACTGCGCTCGCTGCTCCAGGAGCTTCTTCTGTTCCTCTGCCTCCTTGATCCTCTTCTCCTCCTGCTCGCGGAGCAGCTGCTGCCTCAGCAACTCTCGCTCCTGGTCCTGCTTGGCTCGCAGCTCCTTCTCCTCCTCGTCCTGTTTACGGGCACGGGCCACGTGGTACTGCGCCTGACTCAGCAGATCAGAGCACTGCCTACAACGGCAACACGTGTTCTATGTCAGCTTAGCCCGGTCCGGATCACAGAGCTCCGAACAAACAGTGATGAATCGTCATGCAGCCATGATTAACCGTGTGAACCCACCTTGCTTCACTTGCAGCCAGTGCCAAGTCGAATCTCATCTTGTCTCCGGCTTTACTGAGGTAGCTGAAGTACCTGTGGGAGGACAGAGTGCGCTTAGAATCATGGAGACATCAAACTTTATTTGGATTTGGATATTTATTAAGGATTAAAGGAGCAGTGTGTCATCTTTAGCACCCTCTTCTGCCTGAGAGGTGAAGTGCAATTACGATGAACACACACAAGCCTTCATCGCAACTGACTCCACCCCCTTGCCTTATAAGGAAAAGGGGCAGGTCAGGGTAGAGCAGCTCTGTTGTGGTTGGTGGAAGTGGGGATGAGGAGCGAGGAGCTAATTTTCAGGCCAGAAAGATACAAAGAGAAGCCTGAAAACACAAATCTATACAATTTTTTTTGAGAAGTTTTGTGATTAAAATGTGTTTACTAACTGCACTTTCTATCCTTAAGAGTGTGTATACTTGGAAAGGTCACCTCATGTGTCCTGCATGCTGTGGTGCTGATATAAAAACAGCTCATGCGCCATGCACACTGCAACATACTAACATCCTTCTTTTACTAGTTCTAGCTAGTGTCTTCTAACTAACTAGCCTAGCTTGTGCTCTAGATTAGACTTGTTATCAGTTGAAGCAGTTGAAAGCAGTTGAAATGAAGATTGGTGTTTGTCTTTGCTGTAGTTTTGGAGGCAGAACTGCTTGTATGACTTCACTGTATTCAGCCACAGTCTTTTTAGTTTTACTGCATACAGTTAAAAATGGCTCAGGATTGGTACGCTACTCATCTGGGCGGAGCGAGTGTACCTGTGAGCGAGCTCCAGCTCCTTCACTGCGCTCAACACAGCCTTCAGGTTGCTCTTCTCATCCTTCAACACCAGAGTGGCAAGCCGCTGCAGCACCAAGGCCACGTTGAACATCAACACCGTGTCGCTGGGAGCCACATGACGGGCCTGAAGAAAAATATAAATATGTTTATAGACAGCATGCACAGATGAATACTTCCCCCGCCGTTTGCAACACTGAACGCTTCTTTACTGAACATTTGTTTTTATGCTCCAACAATCTAGAACATCGGGGCTCCTCATTATAAAACACAGTTATAAATCTTTTCCTTTTCATATGCATTTAATTTGATAATAATGATATCGCACAACAGTACTAAACATTTTTACTAATGTAAATGGTTACTAACTTCTTTTAATGGTTCTTCCTGTTTTGCACGTCTGAGCTGCATTTAAATACACAAGTATTATAGTGTGTGATTGACTGACTGACCCTCAGCAGCATCTGTTTGCACTCCTGCAGCTTTCCGCACTTAAACAGCGCTCGAGCCAGGTACAGTAGCACCTCAGTGTTCTGGTACTTGTAGAATTTCTTCAGGCAGTTCTCGTACTACGACACAGAAGGACAAGCGATAAGGACAAATCTAAGCAGATTACAGTTTTATATTCTCATCACTATCCCTGAAGTCATGTCTACTGTTCCTCTCTCTCTCTCTCTCTCTCTCTCTCTCACCATCTGCACAGCGCTGATATACTGCTTCTGCTCCACGTAAATGTGCGCCAGGTTCAGCCAGACGTCACTGATATCCGCCGTGGCTTCCCGGACCTGCGCAAACACGTCACGTGCTTCACGGTAGTAACCCTTGTGGGCCAAAACAGCTCCTGGGTAAGACAACACACAGCAGTGCATCACATTAAAAAAAAAAAAAAAGCAGCGTGGGTGCGTATTATGTTCTCCTCAGCATTCGGGTTACTGAGAAGATTACACTGATTATAAAATGTTAGAAATAATGAAGGACCTTTGGGGAATATTTTGCTATGAGTTTATCATTTACAATCAACAAGACTAATAACACTGAACAAATGCTGAGCCAAATGTTAACTGCCTGCAACACTGACTGGGCTCTTAAATGGAGAAAACACAATATATATATATAAACATTTATTTACAAGACCTTCTGAATAAGTAATAAGTGTGTGTTAGTATGCTAAGCAGGAATTGGGGAATACATACCGATACCATTGGCAGCATACAGATTCTTAGCATCATTCCTCAGAACTTGTTTATAAATTGCCAAAGCTCTGTCCTGGTGCCTCTTTTCCTATAACAGTAACCGAGGAAAGATGAGCTGAGAAGACTGAAAGGCCACTACGCATTCTCAGTGCTTTAAACCATCAAATCCTGAACCACATCTCCCACCTTTTCTCGATCCCTCGTAGGCTGGTGTAGTGTCTGCAGCCACACGTTACCCAGCGCCAGCATGGAGTACGTGTCGTTCTGAGTAGACGGCTGCTTCAGGATACGCTCAAACTTCTTCTGGCCGGGACCCCACTCCTGCTTGGCCAAGTGGAGATTTCCAATCAGGGACCAAGCGTCTGGGTGATCCTGCAACGACATACAGACACGTTATTAACCCAGAGCTCACACAGGCCGCGATGCGTGTTGCCGATCTAGACCAGGAGGAGGCGGAGCTACTGTTTGTGATGCAACATAGGTGGTGAGAGCGTTGCGAAAAAGTTGAACAGAATCTCACAAGCCATATTTTGAGCAAAGCTAGACAGTCTGCAATGTTTCACTAATCAACATGACCAGGATGAGATCATTTGACTGACATGTCAAACAACCAATCAGAGACAAGCTGACAATCTCTGATTAATTTGATTTTTTAAACAAATGATGTTGACAAGGCCAATTAACCTAATTATTACAAAAATTCAATATCTGAATAAAGGATATACTCAAATCTAAAAGTATATTTCAGTGAATTACTGAAATAAATGTCAAGACTACCTGGTTGATCTGAAGAGCTTCTTTAAACCAGTCTGAGGCTTCGTAGAAGTTGCCTTTGTCACGGGCCATTGCTCCGAGGCGCAAGTAACCTATTAAAGGTCATAAATTATAAATTACAACAATTATGTTGAGGTTATTACTATAAGAACGGCAAGGTATCTAATATACAGAAAAACGTGGGATTCCGGTTTCTTACAGTCGACGTAGTTTGGATGTTCTCTCAGGATGTTCTTGTAGAGCTTCTCAGCCTCGTGGAACTCGCACATGGCTTCATAGAGCCGCGCCAGGTTGTAGGAGGTGGTAACAGAAATGGCGTTGTAGTAATGCTCATCGTGCTCACCTTCCGCTTTGGCTCTCTCCAGAGAGGCCAGAAAGTATTTCTTTTATTTCATAAAACAACAATAGAGAAGGGTTACAGGAAAAAAAAATCAATTAATCCAAATTAATCAATCCAAAACAATCAAATCCTTTCCAATTCTGCTGAATCCAATGGTTTTCAATTATGCCCTATCCAATCTCAATCTCATTCCATTCAATCCAGCCCAATTCAATTCTATCCAATCCTGCCCAATCAAATACTGTCCCATCCAATCCCATCTAAATCCCATCCCAGTGCCATCCCAACATCTAACAATCCATCCCATCCCTCCATCTTCTGTAAGCACCTTATCTTGGTCAGCATCTCAGTGGATCTGGAGCCTATCTGAGGAACCCTGAGTCCAGGAATGCACCCAGGATGGAAAGCCAGTCCATTGGAGTGCACCATACATACACATTCACAACTGCCGCCAATTCTGTGTCCTCAAATCCCATAACTAGTACGTTTTTAGGCAGTGTGAGGAAACGAGAGAACCCAGAGGTAACACACACACAGAGCATCTGAAACTCTGCACAAAGAGTCCAAAACGTAGACAAAAGTATATTCTGTGAAACCCCCACAGCAAATATTCTTCTATATAACAAATTTGATCAGACAGAAATTCCAATCGGTTTACTTTATTCTAATTATCATGAGATTATCATCAGATTATTAGGCTGCATTTAAAAGCAGCTATTCTACACTCAAACTATCACCCGTTTCTACCTTTGCTTCTCCAAGGTTCCCCAGTCTGAAATGCAGAGCTCCCAGATTGTTAAGGATCTCAGGGGGAACGTCAGCTTGTACCTTCTCCTGGAGAATGCGTGTGGCTGTGCCGTACGCAGACAGAGCACCCTGTGGGAGGAGAAAGTGATTAGCACTGGGTTTATTTATTAAAAAAAAACAAAAAACACATCAGTCCTTGCACAGTCCTACAGAAGCATATCCATCATACCTGGATGTCTGTCTGCTCTAGAATCTGGGCAAGTTCAATCCAGGCTTCTACATCATCAGGATACTGCTCAGTGACTTTCTTTAGATGGCCCTAAAACACAAGAAACAAAAGATCAACATTAACTGCTCATTTTTGTAAACTACCTTACAATCCACATCACTTGTAGAAACCGAGGATTACTTTAGCGATGTCTCGTTTTTCCTGGTCGTCTGACGTTGCGTAAAGTGAACCGAGAATTTTCATGGTTTCGTAGTTGTTCGGGTACGCCTTCAAGACCTTCTCGAAGCACTGAGCTGCGTTTTCTTTGTCTCGCCGATACACGTACATCTGTCCCAGGCCGAAGAACGGCAGCACGAAGGTGGACGAGGCGAACTGGGTAGCTTGGTAGTAATATTGAAAAGCCTGATCGTAGTCCTCCTACACGAAAAAGTAAAGACTTTTAAATAAAGACTTCAACCCATTTATCCCACATCTCACAGGCTTCAGAGATCAAGAACCCGGTTCTAACCTGAACGTGGAAGGAACGAGCCAGCTGATAGCAGCTCTCAGCCTGCATGGCCTCTACCTCTGTGTTGTGGAACGCATGAAGGGCCAAATGCTGGACTTTACTGTAATCCTAATAAAAGAAAAAAAGGCAAGACCTCTGAAATGCACAGGCTCCATTTACGCAAAAACAAAACCATTACTTGCATTACGTGCATTATTCTCTCAATAATCTTGTTACCTTTTTGAAAAAGAAGTGGTTGGCCAGGTGGTTGAGCACCATGGGGTTGCTCGGGTCGATGGTGTAGGCTCTGGAGAGCAGCTGCACGCCGTTCTTGATGGAGTCAGCCTCTTTGTTGTTGAGCTCGAGGACGGCAAGACCAACCAGGGCCCCCACGCACTTCGGGTTGAGCTCGAGGGCGCGGCTGAAGGCTAGACGAGCTTTCTCCAGCTTGTTCAGCTTCACAAAGCAGTGACCCATCCCAAGCCTCACTTCAGCTACAAAAAAAAAAAAAAAGGCTTCAAGACATCAGCGGCAAGCATCGATAATCAATTCTAGAGGGTGATATCTGACAAAAAGTGTCACAGTAGTTTCATTTTAGACAAGTCGGGCTACAAAGCACAGAATAAAACATCACAGGGTGTGTTATTATGGGAACATAATCAGTGCCAGGGTGGTATGTCCTGAAAATTTTCCCCACGGAAAAAGCACTGACACTGGAGACTCCTTCCATAAATCAATAAATCAATGTCTCTTTACAGAGAAAACACCACTAGATCTACTACACATTTTTCTTTGCTAAATAACAGACCATTTTAATCCATTCATTATTAGGTGTATTTAATAATACATTATAAATGATAATAATAATTTACATGTATCTGTCACATGTGAATGAGCTGTTACTATGGAAAAGATAACGTATTAGGACGAGCACATTAAAGTAAACCTGTGGTTTGCAACTTCTCTATTGTCAAAGCTGTAGTTATAGAAAATTAATCAATACCTACTGACTAAAAAAAAAAACCTCTCAGATCTAATTAATTTGACCAGATATTGTGAGTTTGATCACTCCATAAAAACAGCTTTGGTAAGACTTTCTCTCACACCCGTTTTTCAGGTCACATTTATCACTCCAGTGTAATGGCCGTAGATTTAAACTCACATTATATATTGTACATAGTTGTTGTCAGGAATTCAACAGTCGCTCTTAGACTTCTGTAATAAGCGAGCGTGAAATAAACAGGTTTTCTGTTCGTTTCTCAGTGCAAAGAAAGTGTTGAAGTTCTTGTCCATTATAATCACATCTATTTAATCCTAACACACAGGTCTGAAATTCTCACCTGGACACCCGGGGTTTGTGCGCAGAGCTTTTTTATAGTAAGCCAAAGCTCCTCTGTAGTCCTTTTTGTTGAAGGAAATGCAAGCCTTGCCTGTGAGGGTGACAAGAAAATTATTACAAATGACAAAAAAAAAAAAAACATGCATTGTTGAATACACTATAGATCAGTGGCTTCTCAAAGTGAGGTCCCTGAAGCATAGGCAGGAGCCTGCGATTTTTTAATTTTTTTTTCTTTCCCACAATTCCTCCTCCAAATTTTGGCCACCTGCTGATTCCCACACGCCAGCAAACTCTCCCCCATCACACAACAGCTACCAAACGGGGAAGGTGAATGCTAAATACTGCATTCATGACCAAGTGAGAACTTTTGACTTCCAAGTAGGAGAGTCTCAAACTCGAAATTCCAACTCGGAAAGTCAAGAGACTTCCACTGCTCCGAGATGTGATTCTGTGATGTCACTTTAACATGACGGTGCTCATAGCGAAACGTAAGAACAGCAATAACAGTTTGATTTAAGTCTTTTGAGTTTCTCTAATTACTGGGTGATACTTTGATAATCATCACATCCACTTTCTAAAAATAAATTAAGCACAAACCAAACAACTTGGAATATTCATATTATTTATCATGTGGGAACTAGGAGGTTCCGAGTTGAAAAATTCCCAGTTGTCGTGAACGCAGCTCAACATCTTTTCTTCATGTGTCTTTCTAAACTGCTGCTCACGTTGTGTCACAGGGTGGCGGAGAAAACTGCTATCCGCCCTCTTCCACATACGTGAGCTCAAAGACACCCACGATTGGTTAGCATCACTGAGAAAGAGCACACCGTCCCTCCCACCCACAGTCCACAGATAATTCTGCTCTCTAGACTGGCGACAGATGGCTGGGGCATCGTCGGGATTCAAACTCGTGACAACAGGGCGAACACTCTTCTGGTAAATAATAATATCAACTTGAATTTAACATGTTCTGTCTGTAGAACGTTCAGGAATACAAACTCCAATAAACATACAAAATATTACCGTACAGAAATAAGTAATGAGCCTGATATTTGAATAGTTGGATTATGTTCGGAGGAAGTGCATGAAATTTGTTTTCACACGTAGAACATGTGAGTGAGCCCACAGAGGAGTTACCCACCCAGCAGCGCAGGGATGTTGTTAGTGGACTGGTTCAGGACGAAGTGAAACTGGGCGTCTGCCTGATCCATCTTGTCCCCTTCCAGCAGGCAAAAACAGGCTCGTCCCAACAAGTGGTTCTGTTACGCAAAAACAAGTGAAACTGTCTGTATCCTCTGCAGGACAAACAACTATCCATGTCTAATTGTGCATTCACTCTCACCTGATCGTACATGATGATCTTATCCGCCATCGTGTACAGCAGCGTTGACTGATTGATAAGGTCCTTTTTTGCATCCTTGTTCTTCTCTTTGCGAGCCTGCTGGACGTAATAAGCAGCGAGAGTGTCCAGGCACGTCATCTGGTCCTTCTCGTGGTCTCTGTAGTCGAGGTTTCCGTCGATACGCGCCGCCTCCAGCAGCTTCACAAAGTCCTCCGTCTTCCCCTGTTTGTAGTACTCCAGCTACACAGAGAGTTACAAGAGTTAGAAAGGACACGTCTTTGATGATTTCAGGAGATGACATTACTTCTCCGAGCTCACTCACACACAAAAGAAATGAAATGGAAAACGTACAGCGAGCGCGATCCATATGTGCAGCTGTGTGTGCTCCTGCTTCAGGATACTGATCACTTCATCTCCTTCAGGAAGCTGATCAAAGTCCAGCTCAATCACCTAAACGACAAAAATCGTTGAAGCAAGGTGAATCGACCGTCATGCAGTGTCATTTCAGGCAGACAGCAGGAGCAGGATTTATAGGAAAGCACTGATACTAAAGTGGATTTTATTTCTATTAAAAATTAAGTTGTACGTCTCTTTGGAGAAAAGCGTCTTTGCTTTAACTGCAAATTTATTTCCATGAACCCCATCAGCAGAGATTTATTTTATAACCATAATTCAACTATTATTGTTATAGAATAACAATAACATAACAGAGACTCATTATGAAAGCCAAGCACGTCTATATCCAATTTATTTAAATCTAATTTAATCCAATTTAAATATTTAACAAGGAAACTGACAGAAAGCAAAGCAACACTACAACTGGTGTATGTTAACGATCACTTAAATAATATAATAAATAATAAAATAAATAATATTTAATATAACACTAATCTGTGACCTGACGATAGCCATAACATTCATAGAGGTGTATAACAATGTTAATATTTTGCTTTATTATTATTATTATTATTATTATTATTATTATTATAATAACAGACACCTTTATAACTGTGGCACAGATGATTTTTTTTGTGGGGTTTTTTTCACAGCAATACTTAATTTACTCAAATATCAGTTACATTAAAGAATTATTATTCCTGAACTTTAATCATTATTATTATTATGCAGAACTTAAAATAAATTAAAATAAAACAGAGATTTTAAATTGTAAAGTCACATTTTTGTCTTTTTTCCCCACTTTCATTAAAATGAACTAATTAAGAGTAAAGGTTATATTATTTACAGTTATTTATGAAATTAATAACTTAATAATGATCACATTAGAAACTGGAATCATTTTAGATCCTTACATTTAAGTGAACACTAATTAAGGGATGTAATTGCATAAATTAATATTTAAATAATAGATATAGTGAATTTGACTGGAATATTATAAATGATAAAATTACAGACTTTGACATACTGAATAACTTTAAATAAACCCATATTACTTTAACCTGCTATTAAAGTGTAATATCCTGTCAGATTCATCGGTTCTGCCTTAATAATTATTGTGTTATAATGAAAATATTAATATACTGACATGACACTGGACAGGTTTAATGTAAGCTGCTTTGCGCTAACGATAGCAGTTAGCATGGCTAGTCGGCTAATCAACAAAACTCCTTTTGCTGCAAATAAAGTTGCGAAAATGTCCAATTTAATGTGTATAAAAGTCTTCGCACCTCGTCTGTGTCCCGCAGGGGGATTTCAATGGATCCCCGAGACATGGTGACGGTTTAAATCCTCGGTTTTCCGTCAGATTAGCAGTTTAGCTAACTCGATAATTTTCTCGTCGCTACTGATTGAAGATGGTGTTCATGTGAACAACAAAGTCTTTTACTTCCGGTGTCACGACTTCCGCGCGCTAAACGCGGCAAAGTAAAGGTCCTGAAAACGCGCGCACACGCACACACACACACACACACACACTCAAATAATCTCAAAATAATCCTTTTATAGTCCCTACATAGTGCTCTGAATATTTAGGCTTTCGTTTTAAATAGTTTTGTGAAGGTGTGTGATTGTAGTATTTACTGTTTTTGTGTTTTGTTTTCCCCAGGGTCCATTTTAAGTGAAGTGAACTTGTGACTTGTGGCCAAGTATGGTGACCCATACTTGGATTTTGTGCTCTGCATTTAATCCATCCAAGTGCACACACACAGTAGTGAACACACACAGTGAAGTCACAATCGGAGCAGTGGGCAGCCTTTTTCACTGCCTGCGGAGCAGTTGGGGGTTTGGTGCCTTGCTCAAGGGTCTCACCTTAGTCGTGGTATTGAGGGTGGCAGAGAGCGCTGGTCATTCACTCCCCCACCTACAATCCCTGCCGGACCCGAGACTCGAACCCAAATCCGACTCTCTAACCATGAGGCCACAACTGCCCCCGTTTCTCTGGTTTCCTCCCAAAAACATATCAGTAGATGAATTTGTGACTCTAAATTGCCCCTAGGTGTGGTAGTGCAAGATACATCCTTCTGATGCACTGGGACGCATCATCACTGATGTTTATGGGGTCCTCGGGCGGGTTTTCGGGGACATCAGACTCCCTCACCAAGGGTGGATTTAGTGATTTGGAGGCCATAGGAAAAATATAGGAATGGGGCCTTATTCAATTGTACACATTTCTTTCGACATTCCATTAAAGCATGAGGTGGGATTGGGGAGGGGCTGCTGAAATAATAGTGATGTGAATCATTTCAGTGTTTAAACATAAATATTTAAACTTTCAGTATATGTTATTTAGCATTAACAATTTAAAATATGTATAATTTGCATTTTAGGGGGCCCTTGGCTTCTGGGGGCCCAAGGCGGTTTCCTACCTTTGCCTAGTGCCGCCCTAAGTCCGCCCCTGTCCCTCACCCAGGTGACCCAACCGGGGTTGATTGAGTTCCGTCTAGCCAACAATCTGCCCTCTTTATACAAATCCACCTAGTGACTTTCTCTGCAGCTTCAGATTACAATAATATGGCCCTCTTCTTCACTGCCCCGGTGTTTCCAGGCGTCGTCAGATCCTTGCAGTGTGAGCTGTAAATGAGTGTGTGTGTGTGTGTGTGTGTGTGTGTGTGTGTGTGTGTGTGTGTGGTGCTCTGTGATGAACCAGCATCCCAACCAAGTGTGAATTCCCATCTCATATCATTGCTCATGTCATTGCACATGTATATTTGTTCATCTCACGCCCATCCTCCACCACCCTGACCAGGATAAAGTGATGACATACCGGAGATGACTGAATAAAATGACAGATGTAGATATATACAATGAGAGTAATATTAAGTATACTTCATTTTATATGCATTATTTACAACATGCGCCCTACATGTTCCCACTGGTTCCTGACTTTTCGAACACCCTGTATTACCCTTGTGAGTAGAAGAAAAATAAAAACTACAGTCTGCATGATAATGTTAATCATCCATCCATTTATTCATTCATCTTCAGTAACCACTTTATCCTGGAGAGGTTGGTGGATCTGGAGCCTATCCCAGCCTGGGAATATTGGTTGCATGGGAGGAATGCACTCTGGATGAGATGCCGATGAGATGCACTCTGGATGAGGAACACCTAAGGGCAGTTTATCATAGTCAATCCACCTACTGACAAGTTATTGGACAGTAGGAGGAAACCAAAGAAGCTGGTGGAAACCAACAGACATTGTCCCACAGCTCAGGATCAAACCAAGTTTGGTGGCTTTCCCCTCTCTTTCAATGATATCAATATGAGGTTTTAATTTCTGGCATCCACATCAATTATTTCCTGTTTAGAAATATCAGGAGGAAACAGCATGTAGCCAGTCAAAAAAAAAAAATCATGAATGCAGAGGTTGACTCGGTCTTTGCGCATGTGTGTCTGTGTAATAGTTTGCCTCATGACATTCTAATGCTAGCAATGACACACTGTGCTATAATACATTGCTCAACCTTAATAGGTACATTCTAAAACTACTGGATTAATTCATTAGATATTAGCCTCACATCTAATATCACAACCAGCCATCACTCATCTCACGCATCTCCTCATCATCAATATTCTTTGGGGTTGATTTCTGCCTTTGAGCCCTGAGTGGGAGCTTGATTACTGTCCAGCATCGTCCAAGCGGAATCATTTGATATGGAAAACCACAGTTGTGTTCATTACAATAGTCCATTATGACACTGTGTACTGTTATGAGTCTGCAGGCAGGGGGGATAAGTAGATTGGGGGGGGATGAAGGTGGTGGTGGTGGAGGAGGGTGGTCATGTCAGCTGGACTTGATGTGTGTGTCGAGATGAGGACAAGCAAATCCTCTCTCCAGGATTTCTATTTTAATAGCACAGACATGATGCTGCTCACACTCAGCCTTCTTGATCAGTCAGGAGGGGATACGTATATCTTAACTATTTTTCTCTGGTGACTGTACAGAGTGCACTGAAGATGCTAAAATGGAAGGTTTCAAGGGGATAATGGTCAACTAAAAGGTATGTGTGTATAGATATTATTTCCCCTTGGCATGAAGTTGAGTCAAAGTGTTATATATTCCTGCAGGACACTTCCAGGATGTGATCTTTTTACAGACTTCCACAGAGCTTCATCACTTTTTGGATTTTATATAGGTGTTTTGGTCTAAACCAGAAGAGTAGGAGACTTCTGGGCTACGGTGATGCAAAGTTTTATCATCCTTCCTCATTGAACACACCTGATTCAACTCATCAGTTAATTGCCTAGACCTTCCTGAGATAAATTTGGGGTTTAGGAGAGAAAACACAAATCTGTTCAGAACCTGTAACATGTGGTTCTCCTTATTTGTGTACTCTCCAGAGCCTCTGTAGAGATTGACTCTCCTGAAATAAAGTATACCAAAGTTGTAGCTTTGCCTTGGGTGTTCTTAAAGCCTCATTTCCATTTCAATGAGGCTTGAGAGTATGAAAAAGATCACGGTGACATTTAAATGATCCTTTATGTTTGAATTAAAATGCAATCCCATTTCCATCTCATGGTGACTTGTCAAAGTGGATTTATTTATTATAGTGCTACAGCATTTGTTTATGATTTCCTCAGTGGTCATGGCTTCAGGGAATGCAAGCGCAGGCTGGAGTGGTCCTGAGATTTCGGCCTATCGGCAAAGTGAAAACTCTCCTTGTCAGCAGAATAATGTGCCGGATGGTGAACATCATGGATGCAGTGCTTTGAATTTGTCCATCGACTCTGGAACATCCTCAGCTGAACTTTCCCAGCTGCACTCTGACACTGAAAGTAGGTTATTTATTTATTTGTTTTTATTGACACCATTCACATTTAAATTAATTCATTTTGAGCATTCATTTTGAGGTAAGAGAAATCTGGACAGATTACAGGACTAAAGTGCTGCTGCATCACTCTCTTTAGGTAGAGAGGAGACTCTGGTCTTTGTGGGATTCGAAGTCAATCTTTTTTATTATTATATATATTTTTTGTTTATGATGCATTTTCACCACTCTCTGTTTTAGACTTCAGACTCAGTGACAGGTATTTATGTGACCACCTTGACATGAATGGCTTTTCAGAAGAAGAGCTGCTGAACATTACGTTTGAGGCATGCGATGCTGCTGGACGAGGTAGACTCTCTTCTTTCTCTCTCAAAATTGACAGGACATTTTTAGAGGGATTTCTGAGAATTTCTTTCTTGTCAACAGGAGAAGTTCTGGCCTCCACTGTGGTGCAATTTCTGCAGGCCATGACGGGCCACAGCAGTGGACAAGACAAGCTGACTGTCCTGAAGCACATGTTGGACCCAGAGGACCGAGATCCGCCCATCAACAGAGAAGCGTTTCACACCACCATGAGGAAGTGGATTGCTCAGTGCAGCCAGGATGGGTGAGACACGGCAACACGTGAAAAACATGTCTCCATTTGACTATATTGCCAAAAGTTTTGGGACACCCCTCCAAATCATTGAATTCAGGTGTTCCAATCACTTCTATGGCCACAGG
>CM074955.1:6119148-6147298 GCA_037577455.1 Pangasius macronema
GCAGACGTCCCAAAACTTTTGGCAATATAGTGTAGCTTTTTTCCATCCAAACCATAAATGTGTCACAAATTATTAGAAGAATTAATTTTTCTAAGACCATTCTGTTATATTTCTGATGCTGGAATTTGTAGTGTTTTATAAGTTTCCACTGACTTGTAGATTATTTGATGACAGCTACCAGGCGTCAGGATCAGACTCTTGCAAAGCAACTGGGAATGGTGAGTTTTGGCACCCTGCAACAGAATGAGCACCAATTAAACTCAAATTTTCAACTGGGACACATACTTAAGTAAACTTACTTTGCCTCTGATATATACACACACACACACACACACACACACAAACAAAAAGCTTTCAACACAGTGACAGATGGTCACGACATGAATAAGTAAGGTAATAGATATGAAAAATGCATAAACAGTTAAAAAATCTCACACTTATAATGAAACTTTTTCAAAAGCCTAAAAAATAGCCAAACGTAGGATGCATGAGCATATTCACCCCAGACTCTCTATGAAAAATAGAGAATGTAGTAAAAGAGACAACAACCCCAAAGATCACAGTTTCAGAATTGCACAGTTTAGTTGAATCTTCCCATCCTGTAACTACAAATTGTTTAGAAGAGTCGCAGGAAAGAATTCCATCCTGAGAGCAACGCTAAAAAAGCAAAAACTGAACGTCACCAAGCCTCCTTAGAGCTATACTTGTGCTGTGATCAGATGAGAACAAAATCACAAATGGACAAAATGAAAAAAAGGTTTGAAAAAAGGTGATTGTACACAAAATGTCCCCAGTGACACAAATAGATGGTGGCATATCATTATATCGTTGATGCTTTAGGGTTGTTTTGTAGCTGGTGGTTCAGGGATGGTGCTACATACCAAAATATTTTAGTGTATTACCTGGTTGCCTCTGCCAGGATTCAACAAGTTTACAAGCTAAATTCAGACATACTTCTAAATCACCTCAGAAAATGTTAAACACTTTTTTTTTTATTTCTTTGCAATGGCCATCTTAGTCTCTCTTTCAGGGAGGCTTTTCAAAGTATTTGTTGTAAGGGTGCCAATAATTTTGAAACTATTAAACCAAACTGGAAACAATGAACAGACACTATATGTTAAACAACCTCTTAACATGGCATATGGTGCAAAGTTTTGCTCATTTTCACAGAGGGTGCCAATAATTCTGCAAACGACTGTAACCTTATTATAAAATGCAGTGGATTTTAGGTTGTGTTAATGCTGTTCTGTTCGTAGGAGCTGAGTTTTCTCCTTCACCGGCTGAAACTACATTCACAGACCAAGGCGAATATCATTGGTTAGTAAAATCATTTCATATCTTATACGTAAGGAATAAAATACTGTGTCATGCTGTTATAGGAAAATATTCAACGACAGGGTGGTGTGATGAAGCAGCATTACTGCTACTAGCTTGACGTTGACTATTTTCCCTTAACAGCAAATCCTAGAGTTTCAGTCCTCTTATAAAGCCATTTGCCACCCATTATAATTTTTAATTTAGTCATGGCACTTCGTACTTTTTATCCATTTATGGTTATGTTTAATGTTGTTGAACATCCAGAGAACAAGTTGGTTCCTGTTATCTCTTCTGTCATAGCAGCTATAAATAGTCGTCTCACCAGCCTCTTGAATTTGATGAGACAAAAAATAACTCCTCCTGTTCATGTGTCCTGAAGACTTTCCCATGGAAGAAAACATCCAGGAATGAAAAGGAGGTTACTATAACCAAGCTCTGACACTGGAGACTCCTTCTGTACATGTTGAATAAACACCTCCTTACGGAAAACTTCAACATAACACTTTTTTTAAATCCATTTATATAGAGCAGCCACCATACAAAACCTTGTGAATGAGCCGTTTCTATAGTAAACGATAAGATGTTAGCACGAGCGCATTAATATAAATCTGTGTTTTGCAGCTGCACTACTAAATAAAATGAATCAACACCACCTGACCAATCAGAATCGAGAATTCAACAGCGCTGTGGTGTAAAATTTGTATATCCTGTGTTAATTATGATTAGGATTATACTGGTATTCTGGCTGATGCNTGTTTTTTTAAATGGCTCCAGTGACATGGGTGATTTGTTGGGCCTGGTGGCGGAGCTGAAACACGATCAGTGCAGACTGAGAGGACAGAACAGCAGCCTGCTGAGGAGCATATCTCAGTGCGAAGAAACCAACCTTCAGCTCATGATGGACGTTTCAGAGCTTCGCAGCAAACTAGCGAGGTGCTGCATCATTTTCAGTGTTTTTCTCGCCCTTACTAAAGTAACAGACATCTCAGTGTTCTTTTTGTCTTGTGTGTCATGTGTTTAAACTCTTCAGCGCCCAGCTGTGTGCAGGAAGAGCTCAGTCTCTGGCTGAGGAGCTGGATGAAGCCCGGCGAGCGCTGAGAGAAAGTCAAGAGAAAACCAGCCGAGCTCAGGCTAACGGCCATTCACTGGTCTGTTACACTCCCAAGTCCAACAAACCATTAAAATGTGTAGAACAATAACTGGTTTAAGGCTTTATTTTAATCCTTAATTACCAAAATGGGCCTATACATGAACATGCAATTTTTAATATATTTAACATTAAGGCAGCTAGCCGGCTAGGTAACTGCTAATCAACTAGCGCAAATGTCAATACGAGTGGAATTTCAGTATCAGTGTCTCTATGTGCGTAATCATTTTTTAAAGCATCCAAATCTGTCCAAATATAACATTAACATAGCAACCATGATCTGTCCATCATTATCATTAGTTACGTTAGCTAGATATATTTGTACAAATGTTTCCAGGAATATTGTCACACTCAAAAATTATCCAGCTCTCTGTAATATACTGTGTGATGGAATGTATTTGTTGTGTTGGATCAATTTATTCAACACACTGAAGTCAGTCAGCAATAAGAAGAAACCATTTCACCAGTGTTGGGGAAGCCATTTTGAAATTGTAACTTGCCAAGCTACAAGCTTAGCTAAGCTCCAGGCAAACTTGGTGACAACAGTGGCTAGTTAATGGAAAAGCTACATTTTGAAAATAGCTCCACTAAGGTTTAACTTTACTCGCACTCTACACATAGAGAGCCAATGAAATGAAGTTTTCACATATCCCAGCTTTCTAGGAAGCTGGGGTCAGAGCGCAGGGTCAGCCATGACCTTCCGAACAGTAACCCAGAGCCGTAACTGTTCAGCTACCACTGCCCAGAAATGTACTTAAGCTAGTCACTTTGCTACATACAGCTAGCTACTCCCAAACACTGCAATTGTTTTGTGATTATGTGGGAAATGGAATAATTTGTAAATTAGGAAGAAGAAACAAACATGTTACTTTTAAGGAATGAAACAGATTTTAAAACCAGGCAAATTTCTGCAATATACTTCAATACAATCATGTCTGGGTTTTTATACACAGTTCAGTGAGCATTTTTACATCTTTAAAGTTTTTTTTTTAGATTTATGTTTGTGTTTTTGCTCATTGTTGGGCTGTACTGTAACGTTTTTCCTCTTTCAGATGAAGGAGACTGAACATCTGAAGGCTCATATCAAACTCATTGAAGAGATGGTACCCTGACTTATTTATTTGATCAATAAACAGTTTAAAGACAGAATTATGTGGAAATTTTCAGTGTTTTTTTTGTGCAGAATGAAAAACTGCTGCTGGAGAGAAACGGTGCAGAAGATCGGCTAAACAAGCTCAAAAGAGCAAACACGAACGTCAGGGTGAGAACAAGCTGGTTACCAGAGCTGTTTAGTTCTCAAATCTGATTGGTCAGAAGGTGTTGATTTAATTTTCTGTAACACACTGTAAAAAATAAATAAATAAATAAATAAAAAATTTTAAAAATTCAACTATCTTGAATATAGTCAAAATGATCTAGCATTTCCTTTTAAAAGATTACAATAAACCAAATATAAGATTATTAAACCTACTTCTAGACATATTATACTATTTTTAAGCTTTAATTTTCCTGTTCTATTGGCAGATTATTTTGCTAATTTTAAGCATTTATTTACAGAAAAAGCAAAATTATCTGCCAATAGAGAATTTTTAAAATTCTTAAAAATAGACAAATATGTCTAGAAATAGTCTTAATAATCTTATATTTGGTTTATTGTGATATCTTGTTCTTGGGTTAGGGTTATGAAATGGCACATAAAAATATATATATATAAAAAAAAAACGGACTAGATTCAAGATATTTTCTCTTGCTATAATTTTTTGTAGTGCAGTAGCTCTGACACTAGTACAGCTCCAAATCTCTGGTTTATATTAATGAGCTGGTTCTAATACATCATCATTTCTGTAGTAATGGTTAATTTCATGTGTATGGTGGATCTAATAATCTAACGGTAATAATAAACACACTAAAAACATGTTATTTAACAAAGAGAAACACATGCAAACGTTGAATGAGTGATGTTTTCTCTATGGAGAAAATGTTAAATGTTTATGGAAGGAGTCTCTAGTGTCACCGCTTTGTAATAGTCCAAGTTAAAGTTGTAAAGTTTTCCGACAAGGGAAATGTTTGTGTTTTGCGGTTTCTCTAACAGACTGCATTGTCTCAAGGTTAAGAAAAAGCGAGGGGCTGTTTACAGCTGCTATGCTGCAAGTGATACCAGGAAATAACTTGTTTTGTGGGCATTCCACAACATTAAATGCAACTATAAATGGATAAAAAGTATGACATGGTGTTTAATGTATTCACTGACAAATTGTTGTGGTTATAGAAAAATAATCACCTTCAGGGTGGTAACAGGACCTCCACTTCATCACCCTCACTCTGTTGTTGATTATTTTCCTATAATAGCAGATCTGCAAGTGTTTTATTCTGTACTTCTTGTTTTTTGTCATTATTTAATGGCACTCTTTACGGTTGTAGGAGGAACTGGAGGAACTGCGGGTGTTACTGGCAGTGAAAGAAAGGGAAATCACTAAGGTGAGCAGATACACATGAGGTCTTTAAAGCATACTTTATGGTAAATAAGTTACATTGATAGCTTACAATATGAGTCATTCACCAGTCTTACACACACACACACACACACACACACACACTCATTCACCCTGGACCTGTATTTTTCCCCATTTTCTCCTCACTTTGGCCACCTAACCCACGTTTCCTCCATGAATCCAGCCAATGAACTGCCGCTCATGCCGTGTAACAGACTCGAAGGAAAGTGCTATCTGCCCTCTTCTTCATACATGAGGTCACAGATGCCCATGATTGGCTAGTATCTCTGTGATTGACAGGAGAGAGTGAGTATGCTCCTCCCACCCAGAGAGCACAGCCAATTTAAAGTCAAGTGGGTTTTTGTCATTCCTCTATATAGCTTGTATACACTGGAATGAAATGTCATTTCTCCAGGGCCATGGTGCAACACAACAGTACACAAGACTACATAAAGTGGAAATACAACATACAACAGTGTGAGATGAGTGCAGGACAATAAATATGTAGAATACCCGGGACAATAAATACACAGAACGATGAACACACACCCGGAAACAGAACAGAGATGTGCAGGAAAGCTATTGCACAATGGACTGTAAACTATAGTGTAGTGTAGCAGCAGTTTGGCTCTCTTGACTCCCAGACAGATGGCTGTAGCGTTGTCGAGATTCAAAATTGCAATTTCCTGATGATGAACGCTTTTCTGTTGCATCATTGTACAATGTTTTTATACATTTATTGCCTCATTAATCCATGTTGCACTGGATGTAACTGCCAATATGTAACTGCTTTTCTGTTTTACCCCTGCCTTAACCATCATTAAACCAACTACTCTCTCTCTCTCTCTCTCTCTCTCTCTAAAATCATTCCAGTGTCATTTTTCTAAACTAGCAGGATTTTTCTTGAACACCATTTCTGTGTAAATGCTCCTGCAAACAATTTACGAATGAACTTTGTATCCGGCTTGATCACCGAGGCCCAATAAAACCTGAGCCGTTATGTGGTTAGTGTTTGTTACAGCCTGTTCACTAACCAGTTATGTGTCTGATTACATTTTCAGAAAAACATCACACTGCAGAAGCTGAAGGAGACTTTTCTGGACTACCACAGAATCATCGACGTACTGAATTCACATTATACAATTCAAAATGTTAGAAATGTGTTTGGAAAAATGAGATGTTTTGGTCAAATAGATATTTTTTGTCTTTCAGGGTCTGCAGTGTGATCTGGTGAGATTACAGGAGCACTCACGCAAAGCACTTTTGAGGTAAATCCCAGCAAGTTGCCTACTTTAATGGGTGATTCCACGACTGCGGTGCCATTTGTGGCCCACTGATATTACATTTACAAATATGTACATATCGTTAGCCTCATACCATAATTGCCTAAGTCATTTTTGACCAAATATGACTTGGGCAATTATGCTATGAGGCNAGCACTCACGCAAAGCACTTTTGAGGTAAATCCCAGCAAGTTGCCTACTTTAATGGGTGATTCCACGACTGCGGTGCTATTTGTGGCCCACTGATATTACATTTTTGACCAAATATGACTTGGGCAATTATGCTATGAGGCTAACGATATGTAAAGTTGACATTTTAAAACAGAGGTCAACTTTCCTTCACAATAACCTACATGCATGTTGCAGATTAATAATTACAACCCTGCTACCTGAACACATTCACCCCTATGAAATATTTGGGATATTTTGTAAGTCACATGTTCAGAATTTCCTGAAGCTCATGGGACGATGAAAATGAAGTTCTTTCATTCTAATTCAAATTATAGATTAATTAAAAAGATTAAAATGAAAGGTCTTTGTGCCATTTGCATGGATGCTGGTTAACCAAGTTTTGAAATTCCCTAACCCAACCCATTTAGAGCAAAATGCAAAAGAAACTTAAAAAAAAAAAAAAAAAGATTGTTGGCTGAGATGGGATAACGCACTCTCTTTCTTTCAATGTCGTAAAGTTTAAGAGGGTTCAATAACACCCCAATCATGGAATCACCCATTTGACTGAAAATCCCAAGATTGTACACAATTATATTTAATGCCGCCCAGTTAATGAAGCACAGTTAATGCCCAGTTGGCGAGGTGTACATTTACTCAGTCTCCTGCTTTATTACAGGTTTGATAAATGTTCAGCAAGTCTGAAAAATGCTGCTGCCCCAAACCATTTCTCCCTACACCGCGAGATCCAGGAGGCTGAGCCGGTAAATTCAGAGACACATCCACCCATTACTGTGCATGTTGTACATTTTAGCTATGATGAGTGCCAGTTCCTGGTTTGAAGTGATGTATATTCTTTTTGGTTTTAGAGGACATGTGTCGAGGAAAACAGCGGCTCAGTGTCTGAGCTTCAGCCGCCTTCATCTCCAAAGAGAGATCTATACAATTTCATCCACAAGATCAAGTCTGCAGAGCTGCGGGTGAGAAATTACAGCTTAATAAATAACAGCTATAGTAGCAGCTAACCCACTGGGCAAGTGAAAGCTCCGGTGTGAATCCCAGTGCCATATTTTTGTAAAAAAACTGCAATGCCATCACAATCCCGTAGGGGTTCAGGACCCCCCTGTTGGGAAACCCAGGCCTAGTCAGTTGTGTTTCCCAACAGGGGGGTCCTGAACCCCTACGGGATTGTGATGGCATTGCAGTTTTTTTTACAAATTCAAATTATAATAAGAAAAAATGTGAACAGTAATATATTTCACAAATACTTAAGTTTTTCAACTAACGTTAGCATATTTACAATGGCAAGGGTAAATAATTTAAGTTGTAGGGGTTCAGCTGACAAAAGTTGAGAACCCCTTATTTACCCTTGCCAAAAAAAAAAGGTAGCTAGCGTAAAGTGTGGTGAGTGAGCTAGCTAGCAAAAAAAGTGTTTATTAATACAGACACAAACAATATAAATGTGCATTGTGCTGCAGGAGAGTTACGACAGCTTTGATTTACTCTGCATTTTATTTTGCTCGGTTTTGTCTGTGTTTTCACAAACCTGTGTGTTTCTTGCTAATTAATCTGACTACTAAAAGTTAATGTGTGTGGTGCAGCAGGTGGTGGGATTCAGAACAAGTAGTACGTGTTCACCATGGAGGTGCGTTTTATGGAGCAAACTTTTGTGGGGGTTTTTTCTCTGGTTGTTGACCAAGAGAAAAAGAAGATGCTGTTGACTGCTAGCTTACCGAGAACTATGAATTTAAAAAACAAAACAAAAAAAAAAACACAAATTGCCCTAATCTTGTTCTCAAGATCAGACCAAATGTCCTGCTCAAGGGTCTGGCTGTTTTGTGATTTAAACTCGTACTCCATTACAAAATACTGAACTTAAACAACGCATTATGATTTGATTTATTGCATTTCAGGACGCATATAGAGCTGAATCATTACAGAAAGCATTCCTACAGGACCAGCAAGAGCAGGCGAGCTCCAAAAAACAGCTACTGACAATGTAAGATGTGTTTACTGCATTATTTCAGCCCTTTGTTTTAATTATTTAGAACAAGATGCACTTTTAACTCAAGCTATCTAAATTTTTATTTTGCAAGAGGCAATATTATAGCAAATGTTATATATATATATACACACACACACACACACACACACACACTACAATAATGAAAATGGAAACATGGAAACCCTTTGACATGCTCAGGGATTATTCTGATAGCAGGGTTGTGAATAATAAAAGGAGGTCATGTGACTGCTTGGAAATGTGAAACTAAATAAATGCTTATGCAAATTTAACTCTTGGGTCATAATGATTTGAATATAATCACTGAAATGTAAAGCAAGAAAAACAAGATAGAAGCAAGTTTCTTACTGGAAATTAATTTTTAAAAATATTTTTAGGATCACTTCAATTTTAGTGTGTGTGTGTGTGTGTGTGTGTGCATGCGCTGCAGTCTGAGAGAACTGGAGCAGCCACAGCCTCTGTGGGACCAGCAGCCAGAGCACAGGCAGATTGAAGCACACTGGCAGACACAAGAAGTGCGCAAAGCTCCGCCCATCACCTGGTGGAGAGCTCGTAGGGTGGAGGATGAGAGAAACTGGAACACCCGAGACCTCCAGGACACCACCAGGGACACGCAGGAGAGGATCAGCACGCTGGAGATGCAGCTGAAGGACGCACAGATGGAGGTGACGGAGAGGAAACTCACAGCATTAGTTTAGTACTTCCTAGCAACAGGTTGTGTGTGCCAACAGTGTATTCACAGCTTTGTGTTTAAAATATGATTATTTATTACTAAAGTCCAAGTGACTAAGTATTTCTATACCATTAAAACAATCTAGACAAAAAAAAACACCTTTTATTTATTTATGATTTATGAATATGCAAGTTAGAAATGTCCTCCTGTCCATCCCTAAGAGCATATCACTAACATTAGCCCACTTGGCTAGCTAGTTAGCAAACTGCTAATAAGGTAGCACAAAACAATTTGTGTCCCTCATCATTTATTTCCCTTATTTAAAAAAGGTTACCTTAACAACCACCATCTACTCATAGCTATGCTGGCTAACTAGTATAGTACGCAGATTCTGCAGCTAAATAAGAGTTACTAGGTAACACACTGTAATAATTTGCATATTGGTCATAATTGGTCCAAATCCCTGGAGTTTAGTGAGCTCATATGTAGCCCCGCCCACAAACTATTTTTATGCAGAAGTATTCCCAAATAGAAAGATGTGTTTTTATTGCAGTTATACAAATATGATCCAAATTTGATGCAAAATTTTTATTAGAATCAGCAGCTGCTGAAAAGAAGTTTAGAATTTAAACACTAACTTTAAGTGGCTATGATATGTAAATTAGTGTGGTGGTGTGGATATATGATATGATTGTGTTTTCCATCCCCATGTAAAAAACTAATTAAATATGACCAAACTGATGTGGTACATCAACAGCAGTTGCAGGCTCACTAAAAATCCTATCTTTTCTTTCTTTTTCTTTTTTTTTTAAACATAATTTATATTTAAAAGAAGATTTTTACCAGTGATTTCATTCTGAACTGTTCTTAGTCACTTCCTGTTAAGTTTATAAAACCACCTGGAGGGAAAACTGCCCAAAACCCATTCTGACGATGGTCGCATTAGGTCCAGAAGAGCAGAAAGGAGTTGGGAGAAGCCCGTGTCCGGGTGGAGAGGGCAGACGTGGCCGTGCAGACAGAGCAGGTTGAAGATGGACAGAAACGTGTCACTGCAGAGAAAGTTCTGGAGTCTCTCAAAAAGGTGGAGGAGGTGGTGACGGGAGCACTGCAGGCTGCTGAGATGCTGACTGGAAGTGAGAAGAGGATGAAGGAAAGGATGGAGGCCATCAGGTGCAAGGTGGAGGAAGCTCTGAGTAGAACAGCAGATACGGAGAACCAGCTGAGGGGGCTGGAGGCTCGGGTTTCCTCCTGCACAAAGGTATGCCCTCTGATGTTCTTTCTCTAGGGTTAGATTGGGGAACCGACATCTTGAGTACTTTTATTTATAATGAAATCACTCTTATTTACTTTACATGCTCTTTACATCATTACTTAAGTAAAATCAGGTAAATAAGTGTGTAGAAATTTACTACAATCTATAGTTTGAGCTTCGACTGTGCAAACTGAAAATGAAGAAAAACTGGACTAAAATGAAGAAAATCCTTTCACAGTCAAGGAAACGTAACATCAGCAACCATAAATGATGACGATTTCAAACATGTAAAACAGCTGATGGGCTGCTTTGCTTTCCACAAGTTTCTGGGTGAAATGTTTTGCATAGAGATACAGGATATTTTAATTTTGTCTACCAAAAGGGTGTTAAAAATGAATTTTGGGGTGTTCTACAGTCCAAAACATAAGGCAAATTTTCGATTTAAAAAAAAACAAAAAAAGAAGCCATGGTTTTGTGTCAAGCCTCTTGGTTTCCGGACCTGATCTGAAGGTTGATTGACATCTAGCAGAGTTCTAACAATGATATCTGGGGGAAAACATGGGTGATTATTGGCCAAGCAATCCGGGAGAGTTATAACAGGACAACCGAGAGGATCTTAATGCTGTTCACAGGGTGGAAGCACCTATAAAGGTTGGGAATACAAGTTATTACAGAATATTAATATCACAAAGAAATAATAATATACAAACTCTTTGTGGCAGTAACTAGCTATAAGGACACTGAGGTCTGGATCTCAGTAGTTTAAATTTTAAGATTTAATTTTTTTTTTTTTTTAACGTCAGTATCTTCAGTTGTCAAGTTCAATATGGAAACAGCTACAGTATGTCCTGTACATGCAATGATGAGTTCTCAAACTGACCCCAGATCAGTTAAGGAGACATTTTAGGTTTGTCAATAGACTCATGAGACGTTATGCTAGCAGACTTCTTGAGACGGCTGCAGTGGGCAAATTATAGGCTAACATCTGACATGGCTAAGATATAAATGTGTGAGAACATGTGATGTACATGTTAGTCTTTATGAAGGCAAATGGTGATTTGTAGAAGGCAAGCCTCAATTTGTTGTTGAGGGTTTTTTAAACTACTTGTAGTTCTGCTAGCCAAATCAGCTTGCTAATTACAGTAACATTAGCTGATCAGATTAAGCTAGCACTTAATGTAAGGGTATTTTGTTGTATTATTCAAAAATAAAATCTACTACTAACATGATAAAGTGCATTAACAGTTCTATTTTTCATGTCATGTAACAATTCAGAAATTGAGAGCTAACTTAGGGGACAAGGTGATGGGGGGGAAAATGAGATTGGAGAAAAATGTATATTTCAATGCTTTTGTGTTCGCTCGCAAGACTTTCGCAAAATTTTAGAAAACGTTTATTAATTTTCCCCCCATCTCATATTTTTTTCCATTACCATGTCCTCTTAGGGGCTCCGTAGGTGGTCTGGTAAACCAGAAAGATCAGAAATTAGTAAATGATCATCATAATTGTGATATTAGCTATGACATGGTTCTGTAATATGAACCTCCTTTTTAAGTTTAAAGGATGCCTTAAACATTATTTGGCTATTTTTTGTTACTTGTGGTGATTAAAGGAACAGCTGTGATACCAAACAGATTAAACGATTCATTAGTTGTTGGTATAAATTACTTTGTTAAAGATAATTTTGTTAATTTTTTTGTTTGTGTTGCTATTATGATTTACAATTTTTTGCATCTGACTCTATTTGTAATTTAACTAAATAGAAGCTTTAGATTCCCAAATCTAAATAGTTAAAATGCTTCTCATATATATTTAAGCCTTCAGGTATTTCGGCATATTCGGAGGTGAGGTCAGTGGACGCCGGACATCATCCAGCGGTCTGCAGTAACATCTCCATCTCGGACCCTGTGAACCTGAACGTGACAAACGGTAATCACTACTCCTGATTAATTCCAAAAAAGTTTTCCACACCAAGTCCTTTACTTTAGCTCTTATATCTTTGGGCAGTGAAATTGTTTCTTCCTCTTCCTGGTTGATCCTCAGGGGCCTTGATGGCTTCCATCCAAGCTCCTTTAAAAGCCAGCTTTTCCTCCCTCCATCCTGTCTGCAGTACACGCACTGGGTAGAAATGTCTGCTTGTTCTCGCGCACTATGTGTTTAATATGAGCTGGCTGGTATGAAACATGGGTCGCTTTAATCATTTTTTTCATGTGAAGATGTAAATGCAAAGAACAGGATCAACTTGCGTGTCCTGACCATTCTTATCATGTGACCGTTCTTTTCCCTGTTCCATTCTGGTGCGTTGAGCAGCGTTGCATTTGCATGGCAAATGAGCAGGTAAATGAAGGATAACGTGGATGTTCACTGGAGGCTTTTTCAGAGGCATGAACATCAGCAAGTTTACCTGATGCCAATAATTGTTAGTGTAGCTGTTTCTTGTGTTCCCTTTCCATTTTCTGGATCTTTCTATGGGCTGCTTTTATTAAAGTTGATTGCAAGATAGTTGCATTTGTGTTCACTTAAAGAAAAAAAACACCTGCTGAGGGAACATATTACACAAATCTTTTCTAAGAGAAGCTTAAAATACAGTTAACTTACAGGGCAAACATTAGCCCTATTCGGACAGGATTATATTCTCTAGGTGATTTCTGCCATAACTTTGACATTTATTTATTTTTTATGAAGTATCTAATATGAATACATACTGAATGCAGACTGCCACAGGGTTGGTCATAATAACAATATGTAATTTAGTAAAGGAAGGAGAGCAAAACACAGTCATGACCAATCAATATGGGAATAAAATTAGTGTAGAATATGGAAATTATGGAATTAACCTAATCCCCTCTGAATAGAGCTACTAGCATATAAAATACTTAGCCAAATTCTGCCTCGTAGCGATGCACCATCATAAGCTCCAGCCAAAAAGGCATATGCAGTACTTCATTTTTGCCAAGTCATACCATTTACGTGGGTCTGGCACCTATGCAGCTTCTTTCTTTTTTATAAAAAACAAATTAAATAATTCCTTATTATTACTTTATCATTCTGTGTCACCTCCCTTCCAAAAGCACAATCTTATTTCCCTGATGTTTAATTGATAACGCAAGTACACGATGATAAACAGTTATCAGTCTCATGTGCTCATGCGTCGTGAGTATGGTGAAACCAGGCAGCTGAATTTGTTGTCATTTCATGAAGTAAACAAGAGTGATAGGGAAAGACCAGGATGCTAAAAAAGCAAGAGAGGTGTCCTTTACTGTTTGTGAAACTTCATTCAACCTTGATAGACAAGCAGAGTAAAACGTGACCTCAAAAGGAGACTGTAAATTACATTGCATTGTTGAATAATGTTAAACAAGCTAAAAGTCTTTTTATATCTGTTTGTGTTGTGATGATTGAAGGGTGTAATTTTTGTGTACTTTTGCAAAATGAGAGACTGTGCAAAATGTTTGTTGTGAGGTTTATATTATATTGACTGCACTGAACGCTACAGTATTCCTTGTTGTCTAGATGTTGTCTGTTTCTGGATTATTTCTCTTTGTGTTCTGACACCTCGTGTTTTACATAATCATGGACATAATTCTGCACTCTTAGATAACAAGCTTCTATTTAAGACCTTTGCATTTCTATGAAGATCCCTACACTTGGGGTTTTCTCTTTCAGAAAAAGAACTGCCTTTAAGAGAGTCTGATGCAAAAGAAACAGTCCTGGCTTTCGAGCCTGATGTCTACACAGACAGCAGGAGTGAAATCTGTGCGTATCAGTGACTCCAGCTAAAGAGCTGTGGAGTGTCTTTACAGTGTGTGTCTTTTGCTTGTCCTCTTGTCACAGACTGGTGACAGATCCAGACTCTCTCGCCTAACTGGCTGAGCCGAGCATGATTTATGAAGCAGAATCATTTCTCCAATCCAGCTCTTTATTTTTTTGTTTGTTTTATTGAAATATCAATGTCACTATGAACATATTCAGAGGAACAGCTCAGCCATCACTTCCCTCCTCAGCCCTAAAGGTATTAAAAAACACACATACACAGGTCCATGGTGTGGGCCGTGTGATCAAGCGGCTCATGTAAATGGTTGCCAGGTTATTGTTGCCCGTAGATATGGAGACAGAGCGAGAGTGAGATGAGGGAGTTGAAAAGAAATATGGAAAACTCGACCACCAATCATTTGTCTGAACCTGCTTCAGTACGTCAGTGTAGAGAAGGCTGGCTATTTTAATGCTTTGTAACACTCGGTCATTTGCATGACTGACCAGTGAGATGCAAATAAACCCATGTGCCTCTTTGTAACTGCTTCCCTTCAAACAGGTGGCTGCTTTCCGCACGCAAGAGCCGAGCATAACAGCCAAGAGGTAAGAGCTCCCCTCCATACCACAATTTTACACTTTTCTTTTCTCTGTTAATGAACAGAATGGTCTGGACTTTTTTTTTTTTTTGCTATAGGTGGATTCTTTGAATGTTTTAAGGATAAGTAAACTCTTGGTGGAATACAATTATTCATGGGTGATAGATGTTATGAGCCACCCCTACTGATCATCAACGATCAAGGGAAATTGCTGGAATTTTTTTTCTCTGACTAATCCTAAGCCGTCCTTGCATAAGTTTTCACTCCCTCTTGAACTTTCCCACATTTTTGCAGTGATATAACCTAGAACTGAAATGGACTTATTTGGGATTGCATGTCATGAATCCACACAAAATAGACCACAATAATGAAAAAAATGCTAATGAGATTTTTACCGTTTGATTTTAACAATATATCGAACATTTGTAAGTATTTGGTAGTCTTATTGGTAGTCTTCAGTCTTTGTGATGTTCTCTAACAAACTTTGGGTTCTTCCAGGAACAGGTGTGTTTAATATCGAGATCACATGACACTTAAATTGCAAACTGTGGACTCGATTCGACTAATTATGCCACTTCTGATTGCACCAGAACTTAGTTTAATTTGTACAACTTTAACTCCAACTTTAATTCGTAAATAATTTAGCAAGCTATGGATTTTTTCATCCCATTATGTATAGATTCATAAGCTATAATCCTAATTAAGTGCATAGCAGTTCCATGCTACAAAATGTGGAAAAGTTCAAGGAGGATGAATACTCATGCAAACCACTGTATCAGGTGCCAATGTGCAAATTTTATTATATTTACACAGGAGATATTAGTTTTTCAGATCAGTACAGATATTTGAAATTCAGTTGGGAAAGAGTCTGCATTAAATAAGCTAATGGATATTTTTGATGAACATTTGTTTAACTATTTTTTGCATTGGTAGTCAAACATTTTTTAGCTATTTTACACTATGTTCCATTATAGACATGCAAGTTCCCAAATGTCTTAATTTCACCATTTTGTCTATGCAAACCGTCACAATATCTGAAACGTAGCAATTTTGAAGAAAGCTTTAAGCTCCGCCCACTTCACGATATACAATGTCATTATGATGTACGTGCCGATTTCCTTTATAAGCTTTAGAAACAACAGTAACTAGAGCAGAAAACATTAAATTGCATCATATTTAAAACTGCTTTTTCCAAAATTTGAAGTAGAATATTTTCCTTATGACTCGATTTATTTACCGCACTAGCTAGTCGCACTAGCTAGTCATCATGGATTCATGGTCAGTGCTATTCATCAGTTAAAAATATTTACTGTTTACTCTTGAACGCATGACTGTTTTTAAATGTAGATACTTTCAGTGAAAGTCGAATAGATATTTGGCTCCATGTGCCAAGTAAGATCCTGGCACCTGTAGAATACTTTTTAATAAAGTACAGTTTCTCAGTACTACTCCCACCCCTGATTTTGTACAGTAAAATTATTATTATTAGTTTTAATAATGGCCTGTGGTGACTTCTTGATAAAAATAATGATGAAATAATTTTCAAACAAACGCTTGGTCACAGTAAAATAAGCATTTAAATTCTATCATCATCCAAAGAGTAGATTTTTTGGTTTGTAAGTATGCAAATTTACACATTTAATTAGACAAAGCCTGATTTGCATAAATAAATGCAGATTTTTGGAAAACAGAGTATCAGCAGTCAGTAGGTGAGCAGGGTATAAACAGGCATGCGATGGTACACAGGACACACTCGTTCTTCAGCTGCAAGTTTGCTGGAGTGTTGGGCGAGAGCGTGCACAGCAGTAGCTGCACAGAGAGGCACAAAAACCCTTCTCCTTAAATGGTCAAAGCTCCCAGGAGTTAAAGGGAGGCTGGTGGGTGGTGGGGAGGGGGGGTAAAAGTCAGGGAAAGGAAAAGGGAGAAAGACTGGAGAGTTGGAGAAGGGGGGAAAAAACAAGAGCTGGAGTAAGAAAGAGAAGACGAAAGAAAGTTGAAGGAGCGTCTGTGATCTGTGCAGGACTTTCAGGTACAGTCTGACTGCAGATTTTATTTATTATAGGTTTGCACGAATACTTGGCCAGCTGAACTTTCTTAGAAATGTGCACATGATTGATGATGTTTTTAATTTCTATCTTATGCCTGAAGTCATTTGTAAACCACTGAAGTAATCTGTTCTGTACTGAACAGCATTTTGAATGTAGTGTTGATTTTCCGTTCTTGCCAAAACTCGAGGTGCGTGCCAGTCCATGCCATGTCACATATAAACAGTTTTACGGTGGGTTGAGATAGTGACTGTGTTTGCTCAGCTCGTCTCTGCTGGTTATTCATTTATGATGAAACTTTTGGTGATGCTCACCTGCCACCATTTTAGCATCTCTGCTCAGCTGAGCTGGTCACTCCTTCCTCATTGTGCTTTGTACAACCAAATTTTAAACAAATCTGCTGAGCTGTTGCGGCTTACGTAACCAACGGAGACCGAGAGGAGGCCAGGCGCTCACTTTCTCATGAATCCTCGGCGAGAGCTTCAGCGAGAGCTTCTCCGAGGACCCCATGGGACCCAGCAGCCACATGACCCTCTTCATCCACTCCAGATTTATTTTTTTCCGAGAGTGGAACTTTTTCTGTGCGGGGATGGGTGAAGGCTTGCTAAAAATAGCTCTGGTCAATGAGAAGATCCTCCACGTTGACCAGAGAGAGAGAGAGAGAGAGAGAGAGAGAGAGAGAGACGGAGAGCTGCAGCAAGACACAGATGTGATTTGATTACATTGTGAGTCAACATGACTGTGACTGCCGTCTGTGAACTCTACACTCCTCAAATGCTGTTTAGCATCTTTACAGCATGTTTCTGGTGCAGCCATAAAACATACTTGGGAATAAAAGAAGACGCTTAATCCTGGAAGACGTACAGTAATTGAATAAAATGAGCTGGATAGACCAACAAACCTGCCAGCCCTGAAAAGTAATAACGAGTAGTTCTGGTGTGGGGGAGTAAAAATGCAGTAAACAGCAAACACCATAAAACATATTATGTAGTTCTTTCACTATTGTGTGATCGGTTTTTCTGTCAGAATTGTCATGCATCCCTAGTACAGTTAAGTGATAGCTAACATTAGACAAGTTTAGGGTTAAAAGTCAAACATACAGTTAGATTTTTTCACATTAATGAACATGAAACGTTCTCCATTTACCTTGACGGAAAGCGAAGGTACCACATCAGAACATCCTTCAAGCAGGAAACTCATGTCACGATGAGAGCACAGGCCAAAAGATAAGGGGAAGGGGCGGGGCTTCGAGAGTGTTGGTTAATATCCGAAAGTTTGAAAAACCTACGCAAATGTAAATCAGGTTTTTCATATTTAGATTGGCTCATCGGCTGTTATTATGGGGATATTTGAGCATATTTGTCAGCAACCAGTTAAACTACAGAGCTGTTGTGTGAAGGTTGGCATGTCTGGGCCAAAATCTCCTGTCTGAGATGATGGGATCAGAATGAAGCAGAAGGGTCACATGGCTGGCTGTAGAACTTGCCCCAATATTAGAACAGGAAGTACGACATTGCTTTTTTGCAAGACTTTATTTTCTCCTTAGTTAATTTGTAAAGAAGCCAGAACTCTATTCTAATGATGCTAAACTATTTGAAGCAAGCCAGCAACCTAAACAGAGCACTGTGCTCACTATAACTACCTCACTAATTAGCTTAGCTAATGTTTCCTCTCCAGCTGCCTTCAGTATCTAGCCATGTTTCTTTATAAGCTAGCTGAGGTTAGACTATAATGTTTTGTATTTGAGTTCTTTAGCAAGCTAGAGAACACTGGGCAACCGCTAAATTGTTTCATAGTTTACTCCGATATAAATAGCATCTGCCAAAGAATTTTAGCTTTTTGTTATTATATATTTTACATCTCTTCTAGTCTTAAAACTTTGCAATAAATACTTAATTTAATGGAAAATCGCTTGTCTTATGGCTCACATATAATACTAGTTTCAGTCACAATGCTAATTCATGCAGTTATCAGCCAATTATAAGACCACATTGGGTTACACTCCTGTCAGCCAAGAACAGGAACCTAGGGCTATAATGGGCACAGGCTCACCCAAACTGGACAGTAGATGATTACCTGGTCTTTTTCCTTTCTTCAGCCGTCCATTTTGAGTGAGTCTGTGCCCATGATAGCCTCAGATTCCTTTTCTTGGCTGACAGGAGTGGAACCCAATGTGATCTGCTGCTGCTGTAGCCCATCCACCTCAAGGTTCGATGTTCTATGCATGCTGAGATACGTTTCTGCACACCACGGTTGTTGAGAGTGCTTATTTGAGTTACTATAGACTTTCAGGCAGCTCACACCAGTCTGGTTCATTCTCCTCTGATCTCTCTCAACAAGAAGGTGTTTCAACCCGTAGACCCTCTGCTCACAGGATGTTTTTTTGTTGTTTTTTGGAAACCATTCTGTGTAAACTCTAGAGATTGTTGTGCATGAAAATCCCAAGAGAGCAACAGTTTCTGAAATACTCAAACCAGCCCATCTGGCACCAACAACCATGCTACGGTTTAAGACACTGAGGTCACATTTTTTCCCCGCCGGTGTAGGTGTATTAATATCATCATCTTGGACCTAATCTTATTTGAAAGTTCTTTAATAAAAATAATAAAAATAAAATTAATAAAAAGCTCTGACTGTTCAAAGAAGACATTTTTGACATTTAATCCCATACACTCTTATGGAAGCCTTCTTTTGAAGGTTCTAATGGTTCTAGGATCCTTTCCTTGAAAGAAAATAATGTTGTAGGGTGATGGATTGAACCTAAGACTGTATCTTGGCTTTTGTGGAGCTTCCAGGTACTTCTCGCTGTTCTCTGGCTTTGTTCTTGTATCTACTTTGACTCCAGATTAGCAACAGCTAAAAAGAACAGCAATGTTTTTTGGACATGAGTGTTTTGAAGGTCCCAGTGGAACCCAAAAGCATCTGTGTTTCAGGGCACATCCCAGGGCACATCCCAGGACACGGATGATACAACTCGAACTCTGAACGACTCGTCTGAACCAGTGGTGAAGTGTGAAAGCTCTGGTCTCTCAGATTCTTCTTCTTCTTCTTCAGGTACTGCACATCATCATCATCTTCTCAGAAATTGTGTCCACTTGTTTCAGTGTAATGTCTGCTTTGTTTTACTGACGCATGCTAAACAGAATAAAAGCATAAATTCTGCAGGGAATTGGGCTGATCTTAATGTTGGTTCCTGTCTGTTTAGATCATCTTCCTGTGGGACTGGTTAATGAACAAAACCCACCAGTGCAGAACTGCAGTGAGAGAGGATCTGCTGCTACTCACGGTCCTGTACCGGAAACTTCCCCGAGCGCTGCCTGCGAGGAGGGAACGCGCCATGATACACGGGAGAATGGAGCCGGGTCAGTGTTTACATTCTCCCAGTTCTTGCAGGATGAGTCGTGTGTGTGTGTTTATGTAAAATCCCCTCACAAAGAGGTGAGATTGTGCAGAAACGCCAGAGTTTACACTGTCACCCACCGAAGCTCCGATTAATTACTAGGGGCTCTCTACAAGTTCCTGCTAAAATCCCGAGTGCTTTTAGTTTGGAATGAAAGGCCCATGTGTCACGTTGACCAAGTACATGTTTTTGTTGCTTAGGTAATACAAAAGGATACGTTCACCGCTGTTATTATGCACAGTGATGAATTGTTCCTAGTAAGGTCTGTTTAGTATTTATAAAGGCCAGTATTTTCCTCCTGGTTCTACTTCAGGTCAGAGGAACCAGGTAGCAATGATGACTCTCTAATAAAGTCTGGAGAAAGGAACAACAGTGGAGTTTTACTAGAAGAAGCTGATCGTACTCAAACCTTCAAGCTAGAGGAGAACAAATATCCCAGCTATAAGCAGGACGGAACTGGAAGGAGCCAAGATTCAGCAAGTTCTAGAAGTTCAGAATCGGGACTGAGTACCAAGTGTGAAGTCTTTGAACGTGTGGAGAAAGTGTGCTCTCCAGAACCGGAGCACTGTAACCAAATTTTCCAAACCCCCAACTTCCATTTATGTGAAAGTGCACTGAAGAGCAGCAGACATTGGCAAGAAGAATCGGGAACCAGTGACGGAAGCCAAGAGGGGACAAGCCAGAACGTAAAATATTCAACAACAAAGTGGACGTGCTGCACACCAGAATCGGGGAACAGACAAAGTTCTGATGCATATGAAACTGGAAGTGAACCAGCCGGAACACTAAAGGTAAGGATTTGTATGTTTTTTGGTATTAATCACACAGCCAATGAATTAAAGCTTAGGTGTAAATAATTACCTCCATAGCTACTTTTTGGGTCGGGGATCTTGCACACTGATGAACATTTTTTTTCAGCTGAAACATGTAGGCTGTGATTTTAAATGCCATATCCAATGCTTGCTTTTAAACTTGCTTTTTCCAATCCAATATATGCTTTCTACATTTATACTCTACAAGAGCACCTTGGATATTAATGTTTGTCCTAAAACTGTCTTAATAATGTTTATCTTAAAACTGTCTAATAATGTTTATCTTAACTGTCTTGCACAAAGTTTTCCAAAACGTTGCACAGGGCTTTCCCATTTCTCTCTGTTTGTAATTAAACTAAAGGGAACATTTTGGTTGATTTTCCACTATATGCACTGGCCCAAACTTGCCCCGAGAGATATTTGTGGCGTTCTAGTTCATTTTGCACCATTTTCGGAGACCGGAATAATCAGGTTTCTGCCGTTGTCCAGTCCAACATAAAAGTTAACTTAAATGAACATAATCCCTTTTAAGACAGAAAGTCTGATTGGTTGTTTGAGTAACTAACTCGGATTAGCTACAATCAAATTACAACCAAAATAAAATTCATTAAAATATACATTTGTAAGAATATATCGAGGTATATATATAGAGGTCAGAACAGCATGGTCAGTGTAGATTTGAACATTAGAACTTTTAAGGATTCTTTGATTGTGGAGCAGTTAAGGCTCTGGACTACTGAGCAGAGGGTTGTGAGCTCAAATACTGGCACCACAAAGCTGTCACTGAGCCTCTTAACCCTCGTAAATGTGTCGGGCAAATTAATAAATGTAAAATGATCTATGTACAGTCCAACATGCTCTATGTTCCTAACAGAGGGGAGTGAAATGTAGAGTATTTATCTAACAGTATTTTCCTGTTAGAGAAGGTTACAAGTAGAACCCTTACTTACAATCTAGCAACCCTTAATTAGATGATAAACCCATAACGAACCCTTAATTAGTGAAGAAATCCCTGAAGAAACTTTTTTGTCTAAAAGTGTAGCTGTGTATTGCAGTATGTATGATCAATTGGCAATAAACATTGCTGCTAGCTACCCAGGTACTATTGGTTTCTGTTGGCGCCAGTTTGATACCAAAAAAAATAGGATCCAATTGAATTCTTTGGTACTGGATCAATGAGAGAGCAACCAAATGGACCTCTGTTGATTGTGGGGGAAAACACAACTTCTTAGATGGTTGAATGGTGACAGGTAAAAAAAAAAAATAATAATAAAAATCCACATGCTATTTGAACTAGCAGATTTTCAAAACTCTGAAGTAATATCAGGATAATGGATGCTTAAGAAGTCTTGTAAACTATAATGCAATTTTAAATCACTTTCTGGGAAGTTGTTAGAAGAAATAGAAAGTAAACCAGATCCTAATTCTGCTTAACCTGCAGATTGATATGACCACTGCAGCCAGCAGAGCACCACAATGCCATGCTTGTAGTTAAATGTAAATAAATTCCTGTAATGTGATATCACTGTCTGTTGCAAGGACGATAAATGGGAATAATATTTTTAGAAAACATTTGCATCAGTGTATGTTATGTCTGTGGATTGTGTTTTGAGTAACTGACCTCTAGTTGCCCTTTGGTAAGAAGGTATAGCAGATATGGGATTGCATTCCAACTGAACTGTGGTCATTATAATCTTTGTTTGAAAGGTGATGGTGTTGAATGGTGTGATGCCCCACAGACTTGGACGTTCCTGTTTCTGATTCAATAATCATAATCTGATTCTTCTTCCTTTTAAGGGCTACCAGCTCAGAAGTTGTGATTAAGAAAAATGAAGGCATCTGACTTAATAAACTGAGTTAATAAAGAACAGAGAAGGTCAGGAAAGTGTAGGTCAGTGCTACTCGGCAGAAAAAAAACAAGAAGTAGATATGGCGATAATACCAAAACTAAAAAAAATAAATAAATAAAAAAGAGAAAGCTGAGTGAGCTTCAGGCTCTATCTTTCATTTTAAAAAAGCCTTGCATTGTTATTCTGAGTCTAGTTGGATTTTTGGAAGATTTAGAAATGACAGACTGAAGGAAAAATGCCAGTATTTTGATTTTAATTGCCGTAGAATCATGGAGCGGATTTTCCACTCATGGTCTGAATTGCCATTACTTGAATGCTCTGTAAGGACCTAAATTCCTTTTCCTATAAATTCTCCAAAGGATTTCTGCTATAGGAAGTTGATTTACGTGTGCATCTTTCTGTAAAACTGTCTCGCTCCTCCTCTCTCGGTTTCTCTCCCTATCTTTCCGTCTCCAAGTACACAGAAACAGAAACAGTGTGTCTCTTTCTTTTTTGTTTGGATTAACAGGAACCCAAAGATAGCTTTTGTAGCACTCGGATGAAATGAAAATAGATGTAATGGATTCAGGAATTCATTCCTTTGGGAGTTTGAAGTAGTCTCCCAATTTGGCTTTCATTCTTCTAGCTCTATCTTCAAGAAAATTCTCACAAAGTTGTTTTATGTAGAAAGCTGTAACTGAGATACATGATTAAGACATTTATGGCTTTATAAACATGTGATTCGAGTGCTGGAACTCCTGCATTGGGAATGCTTGTTTAGGGATTTTAGAGATCTTCTTGTTGGTAAGGACGTATCTGAGATCAGCATCAGTTTTGCATGAGAAACCATTTCCTCTCGGGCTCCTCTGGTAGATGCAGAACGATGGATCTTGGGGATAAGGGGAAAAAATGCGAAGGCTGCCAGTATTCGACAGATAAACACATTATGCCCTCTAACTTAAAACCATGCAGGTTCCTGATTAAACGTTTGGTTTATATATCTGTGTGATGTGATGTCATCTTGCAGGAAGAAACCTCTGCTGAATGTGGAGCAGCAGGCTCTCCGGCTAAACCAGCTTCACCGAGATCTTTTCATCTCGCAGTGCTAGAGTGTCCCACACCTTTCTTTTTCCCTCACACTCGCCCTCGACCTCCGACCGCCCCCGCCATGCCCACCTTGCCTGAAGAGGAAGAAGATTCTCCTGAGGAGATCGACAGCTCCTCCAGCTCCCCGTCCTCTGTAAGTCCCTCTCAAGATCTTGCAGAGTCTTTACATTATTATTTACCTCTCGTATAAGCGAATGTAGAGCTGAAATCTCCTGCTGCTTGGACGATGGAAAAAATGAGTCATGGTTAATCTGCAAGCTTCATTTAACTCTGTTTTTTTGAATAAGTATGAGTTGCTATGGCTTATTACATCTTCATTTTTTAAATATTTTCCTTTTCTGTCATTAGCTGCTGATTATAATGAGCTAAAAGACACAATTTGGCTATGAAGGAATTTATTTGTAAATCATTCAAAGGAGCATTTACACGAGAAATACCATCGTGAATGTTTGGAAAAAGCTCATAACCTACGTTTGCGCTTCAGTTTGCATGAATATAAGGAGAGTCTCTAATGGGAACCTTGACTGATCAGCTTCAAATAGTATAATTGTTGAGTTGCTGCAATTTTATATACGGATTATGCTGTCAAGTTTAAATCGCTTATTTAGATTCAAGATTTTTATTCATCGCATACTTGGTTATATACGGTATATAACTTGCAGTGAAATGAGAACCTGGTCTACTCCTCTTTAGACTGTTCATAAAAAAAAAATCAGAAATGAATAAGAAATATGAAATACAGTACTATGCAAAATTCTTAGGCACATACAAAGCAAAGCCATAGAGCAAAAATAACGAAATTAAATGTTTCTACATTTAAAAAAAAATGCTATAAAGAGCAGTAAGCAGTAATAAATGAAGCAAAGTCAATATTTGGTGTGACGATTCTTCGCTTTAAAAAAAAATGGTAGTCTCAGGTGCAATTTGTGCAGTTTTATAAGGACATTAGCTTACTAAATAAAGGTTTTACTGAGCATCTTGCAGAAGCAGCCACAGTTCTTCTGGAGGCTTTGACTGTGTGTAGCGCGTTCACCACACTAGGACGCGAAGTATTGTTTTCAGGACCTGACCAAGCCGTCTCTCTCTGCCATTGTTTGTGTTTGCCTTTTTGTGTTTGACCCTGCTCACGTTCACGGATTATTGCCTTTGCCTTGTGTTTTGGATTTGGTTATCTCACTGCTTGACTTCCTGGTTTATCGGACTTTGCTCTTGTTTCTCATTTACGATATCTGCCTGCGGTTTTGGATTGGTTGTTATTAAACTGCTTATGGAACCTACACAACCCGCCTCCTGCGCATCATTACACTCACACTTGCTTCTTATTTTTGCGGCAAAACCCAGTAGCCTTCATTATTATTATTTTATTTTATTTTTTTATGTAATATGCGTAATATGCTGCTTTCATTAGTGACATAATATTATTTCTGTAATAGTTAATTTTGTGCTGGAAAACTAATGTTTGGAAATCTAAACTATTTTTGTATTGAATCAATAATGTAGAAGTCATAAAGTAAAGAACTATAACAAAGTTTGTACTAAAAAAAAATAGGGTGCCCACGACCTTTTCACAGTACTGTATATGTACGGGGAATAAGAAATATATGCAGGGAATGTGCAAAAAATGGATGTGCAAAATATGCAAGAATGTTACGTGTAGTAGCAATTTATATCATTTACACACATTTAATTTTGTGCAATTCAATGAGTATATATCAATGACATGAATGAAAGAAAGCTAGCCAATCCAAAAATCAGGTCAAATAAGACAAGCAGTTCAGTTAGGGGAAAAAAATGGCACCCTGTAAAAGAAGGAAGCATTTTATGAGCATATGTCTACAGTAGCCGATTCGCTGCAGTGGCTAAGCTGTATTACTGGAAGATTTAGCACATGCAATGCTTAGGAGGTGTGCTTTCACTGTTTTGTCATCCTTTTGTTCTGCTCTTTGCCTTTAATGCAGTTTTGTGGGCATGGCTAAATCAGTGGTACCGTGAGCATGCTTGGTAATTCATGCTTCATTGGCATTTATCATTGTATGCACCTGATTATGAAGAAAATCTAAACTTGATTGATGATTGATAACACAGACCTCACCTTTTCACGGTCTTTACATCATAAAATGAAATCTTTACTTATTTTTCAATCTTTTGTTCATTTCTACTGAACATGCACCAAAATTTAATAAAGAATAGATTTTGCTTTAGATTTTTTTTTCCCCCAAATACTGAAGTGTTAGGGGTAAACTTGTAGAAAGCCTTTTACACATGGATGTGTTAATGTTCAGCTTTAAAAGCCACCCACAAATGATGGATATGCTGTCAAGAAGCTGTGTTATGTGTATTAACAGGAGCTTGATCTGAATGAGTTTGTGTTTTTGGCCCATTCTTTTAGCCCAGAGAATATTTTCGGTCATTTCCATTACACAAATCTCCACACCGAATTCTTTACCTGCTCTTCCTGGTATTTCTTTTTATGAGCCCCATACAATCTTGCTTCCGATTAGACTTTGTGTCTGTCTTATTGTCTCTGTATCCCAGGAAAAATACAGGCTTGACTGTTCCTCTTCAGAAAACATGCATTGCTGTGTTACAGTTTCATTAAAGCCACTGCGTTATTCTTTAAAGAACAAAAACATCCCACACAGCTGCTCATAAAGTTCAGGACTCGGATAAGATTCCACTCCAGGGCTATATTAAACTTCCAAAATCTAATCTCTGACTTTAAGGCAGAAACAAATAAAAGTGGCTTTCCTCTCTATGTGATGGCAGAATTATACTCGCTGTTGGGAGGTGTGATGGAGATCTCTACAATATTAATAAAATTAAAAAATACAACAGACCTTGTATAGCGAATGTTGAACTTTCTTGTGAAGGAATGTTGTTTTGAACCCACTGAAGCAGAAAGGAAGTAAGTGTAGATGGTCACAAACCTTCTGATCAAAGCAGATGTGAGCTGGTTTCCCCATGAGACAAATCTGTGTTTGTGTGTTTTGTCTAATGGGAATTTAAGTTTTCGTCTTTCTGTGGAAGTTCTAGAGAAGTTCTCCCACGTGACATGACAGAATAGCGCTTGCCCTGTTGGGGATCAAAAGTTCAAATCCCACCAATGCCAAGGACATCCGTGGCCAACAGAGCGAAATCAGCTATGGGATGTCATGCTCGCTTTCCTGTCAGTAAGAGCGACACCAGCCAATTGTGCTCGTCTGTGAACTCGTGTATGTGGAAGAGGGCAAATAGCACTTTCCTCCATGTTACGCTGCCCTGTGATGCAGCATGAGCAGCAGTTGCTGAGGTTGGCTTGTACACAGACTCCTTCGTACACGAACGGGGTGGGAGGGGTCAACCATCGACAGTACACTTTCCCCTCTCAACCGATCCGGGTGGGAATTGGAAAGTGAGCACTGTTAACACCCCAAAGTTGCTTATTTTCCTAAAAGAAGTAAAATGTTTTATTCCTCTTATACCACACCAATTTACCAGAAATTACAAATTTTCATTTATTAATAAACACGTCATGCCTTTTAACCTTTTCTTGATACATTTATTGTTGTGAAACATCCACAAAACACGTTAGTTCCTGTTAAACTGTACAGCTAGTGTTATAGCAGTAGTCATTCCCTCACTAGCCTTAGTTTTTTTTCTCTCTCTCTCAAGGTAAATAAAAAAAATGGCAGATTTTGTTACCAAAATGCCAGAAAGCTCAAACTCCTCTGTCCTGAAGACTTTCACTTGACAGAAATCTGACTGTTACAGACTCTTACACTGACACTGGAGACTCATGGAAATGTTAAAAATGCCAAAAATTTGTTTAGTAGCATGGTTTTTATCTGCTTAGCCTTAAATTGTGTACTGTAGATTGTATGCCATACAAGTCCCAATGAATGAGCTGTTACTATAGAAAAGGTAATGCATTAGACTGAGCACATTAATAAGCCAGAACTACTGGCCAAGCCATGCTTTCTGGTTCAACATTTTGTTGATTAGTGTGTATTAGATTAAGTGTGATTTTTACGCTTTTCAGGCTATACCAGTTGAATCCAAGCTAGTGAGTGTAACCCTATCGCCTCCTGCTATCGTCTTGCCAAGACAAGTCAACAAGCAGGAACCAAGGCCTCTGGAGAAAGCTAGGTTTGCTTGATTTATTACTGGAGTCTGACACGTTATTCCACCAACTTGCAGATATATATATATATATATATATATATATATATATATATATATATATATATATATATATATATATTTTTTTTTTTTTT
>CM074955.1:6147398-6159311 GCA_037577455.1 Pangasius macronema
ATATATATATATATATATATATATATATATATATATATATATATATATATATATATATATATAAATTTTTTTTTTTTTTTTTGTCTCAGACCGCACAGCCCGAGACCCCGGCTCTCGAGGAATGCCAGCTCCTCTGGGCCAATCACTACAGTAGGTACGTTACTCAAGCTTAATCCCAGAGTTTGTCAAATGTTGAATGTGTGGGTTTATTTCTTGTAACTTACGAACAGTCTGATTACAGAAACTAGAACTCCCAGTCCTAATGCATTTTCAGATTGAGTTACAACTTCAGCACATACACATTTGGAACAGGCCCTTGTAATTGTCTATATTTGGTCATTATAGAAGTAGGAAACATGAGAGTCCAGTTCTGAGGCTATTTTGGGAAAACAAATGCAAGGGACTGAGATGATGCTCTGATTAGTTTCCTTTGGTGAACTGCTCTAGGAAAAGGTGATCCAGACAATGCTTGTATCTGCATTCCTGTGTGTGTGTGTGAGACAGATAATGATGGTCATGTGATAGACCTGGTGAAAGATAACCTTCCAGAGATGCAGCTGTCTGAGGAGGATCGTCAGAAAAACCTGGAGCTGCTAGAGGAGGCGAAGAAAGTGAGCGATCGCTTCCTGACCCGTAGGGGACGTCGGTCTAGGTGTAGCCTCACAGAATCTCCTACAGGTAACGGTAACAACCACATACAATTAGCTTCACAGACATCAGCCCTCAACTTGGCCATAAGATTACAGTATGGCTGGGTGATGGGAATAAAACACTCAGGGCATGCTGATATAGGAACATAATCAAAGACAAGGTGGTGCAATGAAGCAAAATGCAAAGCAGGCTAACTGTTGTCACACTTCAACATATCAACAAAAATGACACAGATGCTAATCTGTTTATATGCAAAATCCACCATAAAGCTCCTCCTGAACGAGCTGTTACTATAGAAACGATAATTTATTAGATAGAGTACATTATTATGAACCTTAGATTTGTCTTGAAGTTGCATTACTGTTACAGAAAATGAATCAAAACCTTCTGACGTTCATATTTTGTTCAAGAGCAATGTTGAATTCTCTAATCTAATATGGATATTACTATTAATTAAGACACATTTCACTTTTCTGAGAGCAACAGGGTCATAAGTGGGTGATTTTGGTAAAATTCGACACACAACTGCATTTCTACTTCTTTCCATTATTTAACTTTGGGCCAGTTGTAGTGGTTAAGACATTGGACTACTGACCGAAAGGTCATGAGTCCCAGCACTGCCACTGCTGCCACTTCAAGTCTACTCAGCATACATCGGTTTCCATTTCAGCTCTCTCACCCAACCCAACTCCAGGCTCCTCTCCTGTACCCTCCAGAAGCAGCTCTCTTTCAGCACCACCACAAATAGGTACAGATGCTATACACTCCCACTAGCTAGATGAAATTTGATTTTATATATTTAATACATTGTGCCAATGATTTCGTTTTTTTTTCTGCCTTGTGCTTTTTTTGGTACCTTCATCTACAGAAGTCCAAGCAAATCCTCCTTTAAGCCCATCCATAAGTCAGGTTGGTTGTCTAGAATTCACAAAGTTGTTACAACAAGGCTGTATACCACTCCATCTAAAGAGGTCCTTTGTTTATTTGCTATAATATTAATGATGGTTTGTGTGGGCAGAGGTTGGAGGTGCCTGCAGTGCGTGACCATGGTGAAGCAAATAAACCTGAGCAGGAGGTCAGTCACACATCATTTTACTATTATTTATTTATTACTCAAATATATATTAACTCTGTTAGCATGCAAGAGAGACTCTGTTTATCCAATCACATACGTTTATGTAAATTATTTAGTTGAAGGCAGGTCATCGGAGGAGAGAATAGCTGCGTGGCTAGAAACAGTAGCTCAGAATGCGGGGAGTGTCGTAGATCTTTAATTGTATATGCCTACTCTAGTCTGATTAGTGAACTGACAATATGGCTTGTTTTTTTTTTTTTAAAAAGGCAGAATGTTTGAAGTCAAATAGACAGAAGTTTGAGTTTATTCGCTGCTTCAAGTTCTTATCTGTTCATGTTCCCACTTTTGACTAGTGCCACAGACACTGAAGTCCCACTATTGAAGCAAATTATGCAACCATTTCTAATTAAAATGGAACTGTTGCCACCATTCAGTCCTGTTAGTTGATCTGGATCTGTAAGCAAGGAATTTTATATAACTTGATATAAATTTGCAAATGTTAGTTAGCTGTTAGGACTCAACACAGAAACTTCAAGGTTTCTTGCAGAGAGATGGATTTGAGGTTCAAGATGGCACCCTTTGTAATTGTGTATTAATTCAGTGGTTCTACTGTATGTTTTTTCCAAGGACCGGTAATGTAAATTTCTGAAAATGTCTTAAAATTAGCTGTGAGCCATATAAATAATATGTAAGTAAGTGTTAGTGTAAAAATGGACCAAAATTGTCCATTACTATTAAACCAAATTCAACGGTGTTCCTCTCCCCTGTAGACTCTGAAGAAACTTGTAGAGTGGAAACCGCCTGAGAAGCGCAAGGTTTCCTCTGGCACACTCACTCCTCGCCACACACTCTCTGCTCCAGCCAAGGAACTCGTCACGTCGCCAAACGATGGCGCAGAGTCATGTGTCTCCAGGGACAGGGGAAAAAAGCCAACATCAGTTCCAACGATCCAGAAACCAGATAGCCAGACTCCAGCAACTGGAGTGGCCAAGCCAGTACCACGGCCAGCCATGCAGCAAGCTCCATGCACAGCTGAGATCAAGACCATCGGAGCCTTCCCACCTCTTATGAGGGCTGTCTCCTGGGATACGGTGGGTTCTCTGAACATGAGGAATGGGGGACCCAAAGGAGAAGATGGCCTCTCATATGCCGACAACTTGAAGCCTCCCGTGAATGCCCAGAAATTATCTAAACTACGGGAGGTAATTCTGAAGTTTCATGTTATTGACTTTAGGTTATGTTAATAGCTCACATAAGATTTTAGAAATTTGGTAAGAGATGGAAAAAGGGACAAAACTGTGTTTCTCTGATGGCCTCATATGGCCAATAACGGACAGAAAACAGCTCATGGGAATTGTTTGTCATTGTTCAGGAACATAAACTGTTGAGGAACCAGAGCATCTCAAGTTCAAAGCTGCCGGACTTGAACGAGATGGCCGAACAGGACCGAGGTGCGACCCAAGAGTTAGCATTTACCATAGCACATACAATACCGCTATCACCCAAAAAACTGTTCTTCTTATGCAACTGTACAAAACATGTAGTTTCATGCACATACCAGAAGATGGCATTGCATGTCATTATGAGCACACCTACACGTTAGAGAAAGTTTCCAATACTAGCAAAGGTATGTATTTATTAGAATAATGCATAACTTGTTGCCACTATCAGATCACTCGTCTTCTACAAATGAGTCTACAGTAGATGAGGAGTTGAAAGAGAAAGCAGACGCCATGCCCAACATATCAGACATTATGCTGCGCAAGCTCAAACTACACAGAGGCTTGCAAGGCTGGTGAGTCTTTCACACAACCTATCTTTGTATCTTTACATGATATGATAAATCTGCCGTCTGTATCAGTAGAACCACAATCTAAATCTCCATGTCCTTTGTTTCAGTGCCCCTCCGCTCACAGAGAAAGAAGTTGAGGTGGGTGTCTCATCTCATTTCAAACCGTCACTATTCTTTTCTTTTTTTTTTATGTGTGTCTCTCATCAGGAGTTAAATTGAGATTCAAGAGGTGGGGAAGCTTTAATCTTGCCTGGGTGCCAACAATGTTGGACAACAATACCGTCTAATTTATATTAATCTCAACAATATATTGGAAATGTGTTCAGTATTTGTATGAAATATAGGGATGTCCTGAACTGTAAGCTCTATATCATTATTTTGACTTAATATCCAGTCATGTGTCAAACTAATTTCCACTAAAGCAACATCCAGCTTACTATCTTAACTGGGAAACAGCATACATAATAAGAAGTACAAGCTAATATTCAATAAATTAGTCTTATTAATGGATTGGGGTGTTTGATATTAAGTTAAAAATAATGATACATTGTCAAAATAACAAGGTAATAATGAGATTACTTGAAATAAGGAGATATTAAGTCAAAATGAAATGAAATAATGAAATGAAATAATTCTACTTTGTTAGTAGAAACAATGACATAATGTGAACTTTTGTATCAACATTTTTGTCTTGCTGTGCAAGTTATCTAAGCAACAGCATGCTTGGGTATTGCATCAAATAACATTATAGCAGGAAAAGAAGGCAACAGCAATAACCTAGACCAAGGGTTTGCAAGCTTTTCATAGCTAGGGATCCCTATAAAGTGGAATTTACCATTATTTAAATGTATATAGTCATATTCTTTCAATTTAAAAACCCATTCAATTTAAGTAGCTAATATGCTAATAAGCATATGCGCTCAATAATAAATGTAATAACTTTGATAATGGTGGATTGATTTCCACTGCTGTAACTAAATTAAAAAAATTTATAAAAAAAAATCAGACTCCCAGGCAATGCTTCCCCAGACCCCACTTGATATGAAAAAGCAGGAAGGATTGAAAATGTATTATAAATGAATGTGAAAATCAAGATGAGGGAAATCATAACTGTAAACACCAGAAAAAGTCTTAATTTCCAGGATTGTTCTAATGTCACATGATCATGAGAGTAGTGTTTAGCTGTCTAGGTGCTATCCATCAGTTCCATAAAATTTACAAAGCTTGTACTAGAAAGAATTTTCATTTCCATCATATTCTGGTTCTGAAGCTCAGCTCTGCTTATTGTTTATGTAAACCAAAGGTCCTGGAGCTTTGCTGTGTGTCAGAGTAGGAAAGAAGGAAAGCTCGACCCACCAGAGAGAGTTGATCAAATAAACCTTGTTAGAGGTGGGATTATGAGGATGATTGGAAGGATAACTTTTTTATTACACAGCGATGAGTCACAGACCTTGTAATGGACTTTCTAGTGTTTGCCACTGGTCAATGGTACACGGTGTCCCTGAAAGTGTTTTGAAGGTACTAATGTATGGAAAAGTCCATGGTGCTCTCAAGCCCAGCTTAGGATGAACCAATTTGCAAGGCCTTAGTGATTTCCTGTCCCCTGCGTGGAAGCACAAACATGCCTCGATGCCTGGACGTGAGCCGCTCCCAGGATGACGCTAGCAAGGAGGCCAAGGTCATGGCCTGATATTCTGTGCTCAGTGGCTTTTCCACCCCTGACATTCATGCTCAGCTATTTGCTGCCCCTTGCTTTGATCATAAACGTAAAACAGTTAGGCTTTCAGGACATTTCTGCATCTTTATCTCCATCTCTGCTTTGATCTCATGCCTAATGAGCTGAATACTAAAGGGCATAACAGATGGGCATTATTGTTCTCCTGGAAGGTTTATAGGGCACTCTGGGTTTATTGGATGCCAATATTTTCTTTTGTAAGGCATTCCATCCTCTGTCTGATTGACCTTGTTTATGACAGCCACCTTGTATATTGGTTTCCAGTTGAACATCTATGTTTCCTGGCTTTGTTTGTTATCTTTTCTGTGTCCATCTGACAAATCACACGATGTATCCTCTTCCTCCAGAATGCCTTTGTGCAGCTGTCTCTAGCATTCCGCAACGATAACTACACGCTGGACACGAGACTGAAGCAGGCCGAGAGGGAGCGCAACCTTACAGAGGAGAACACTGAGAAGGAACTGGAAGAGTTTAAAAACTCATTGAAGGTGAGTCTAGTGGGAAAAACTGACCCCATATCCCTCATAGAACAGGAGTTTTGATTGGTGTGCAAGGCCTACCTACTGGCACCACCTCCAGTCTATGGAAGATAGGCTAAAAAGGTTAAGAATTCCTGTCATAAGATTAAACAATAGTAGACGCAGTATTGAGCCTTGAGGCACACCACATGATGTATGGCACCTTAAGTAAAACATGCTCAAAGGCTTTGTCAGGAGAGGTTTAAAGAATGGGATTTGAGAGTTACCCAGGTAGGTCTAAGAAGTGCAACCTGAGGAGGAATTCGAAATATTTAAAACCTCACAGAAGATCAGCCTAGTAGGAAAGAGACTCCATATTCCTCGTGGAGATTTAACAATAGCAGACCCAGAATCGAGCCTTGAGGCACACCACATGCTGTACAACACCTTGAAATGTTATTTCCTGGTGCTGTATTATATTCAAGGCCCAACAGATTCATGTTCTCCTGTAGCCTGTCTAGCACTGAACCAAGAAATACGATGTATTACTAGGATGTAGGACCAACAGGATTTGGGATTTTTCCCCAGGAAGACTGGAAGAATTTAAAAGCTTACTGAAGTTCAGCCTTGTGGGAAGGAGTCTCCATATGAATAATAGCAGATCCAAACTTGAGCCTTGAGGCACCCAACGTGATAATGTATGACAACGTGATAATGTATCCCTGGTGCTGAATAGGATTCACAGCACGTTAGGTTAACTCTAAGCCAGTGTAGTACTGAACCAGTGAGGCCAACCCAGTACTTAAATGGGTCTAGTAAAATCTTATGGTCCACTTTTTCAAAAGTTGCAACATGCACAAAGACATTGTCTGGATTTACTCATGTAGGTTGTGGCCAGTATCAGAACTGTCAAATACCCATCTGCGGCTCAATTATTTGTAGTGTAAATAATTTGGTTTGGGGTGGATGAATAAACTCTTCAGTCCCTTGGGTGTGATGATAACTTCATTGTTGGAGCTGTGAGAAGAACCCTTCAGAGATAGTACAGTTGAGGAGCATATCAGTGTTTCAACATAAGCAGTCATGTTGAACCCCCCACAGGTCAGAGAGCCCAGTTCACATGTCATTTCTGTTTGCATTTCAGAGCACAGTGTCTCTGTGGCAGAACGCAGAGCAGAGGGAGTTCTACCAGCGCCTCATCGAGACTGTAGGTGTGCTGCACCGCCTCGCCAACCGTCTGTCCAGCCGGGCAGAGATGGTGGGCGCCGTGCGACAGGTAAGACTGTCCACTCTCTGCTGTAAGACGTCAGTGAAGAAACTCCTAATGCTCACATCCTTATTCTGTTTGAGTTGCTTAAGGGGAACAGGAATGTGCCTTTTCCCAGCAGATAAGATATGTTTGTGAAAGATTGAGCTGAATGTTATGCTTGCCCTTAAGGTTAATGTGCGAGCCAAAGTAAACTTTGTGAATGGAGAAGCACTGAGAAGTGCTTGGTTGCATGTTGCCTGTAGCAACACTGTTAATTTTAAACTCTGCATACCTTAGGGGCTGCTGTGAGTGTCCTTCCCTCCATTAACTAACTTATTCTGTTTGAGTTCTATTAGTTTAGTTTTGAATTCCTCAATGCCTGTGCCTTCCTTTCTAATTGCAACACCACATAATGATGCAACATCATACATCTATATGATCACAACACAAAAATTTTCCTTGGGAAAATAACAGGTAGAAATGGCAACACTATCATGGTGTGTGAATTCTGGCTCTGACAGGTCCTCAACCTCAGCTACATCACTCTAGTTTATAATTAGTAGCAATTTTTGAAATCCTGCTGATGCAATTTTATTTTTGTTGGAACCTGTCTGCAAAATTTTCTAACGAATTTAGTTGGTTCAGGTTCCCACAATATTAAACAAACTATTAGCCTAATTTATACCAGTGCAACCCTGGCTACACAGATACGGTTGTTCTTTCGGCTGCTCCGGTTACGGGTCTCCACAGTGGATCACCTTCCATTGTCTACATAGTTACTTGACACAGGTTTTACGCCAGATGCCCTACCTGACGCAACCCTCCCCATTTATCCGGGCTTGGGACCAGCACTGAGAGTTCACTAGCCTGTGCACCCCAAGTGGCTGGGGTTGGCGCCCAGTGTGGGGCTCAAACCTGGGATCAAGAGTCCCACACTCTACCAACTGAGCTAGCCAGACACCCCTGACAAAGCAGATACTAAGGATGAAAAAAATGAATGCTGTACATGTTAATAAGCATGGTCTTTGTTTTACTTTTTTCCTGTGTCTGGTGCACTCGTCTAGTTTCAACCAGATGCCCTTGACCCTTTCTGGCCAGTTTTCTTTATTCAAATCTGTTTGGACCACATTGCCTGTTGATTCAGAATAATGTATTTGGTTGCATCCCTAGTCAATACAATAAATATAGCAGCACAAATAAATTTTGATTGCACACAAAGAATATTAAGCTTCAACTTTAAAGTTTGTATTAGTTTTCAGTGCATTTGTCAAAATATTCAGCCCAACTGGATCTTTATATTATGCTGATTATTGAAATAATGGTCCAGGCATCAGTGAGTATGAAGATATTTGGTGTTAATGACTTGGTGTTTCAACGTGGCAGGAGAAACGCATGAACAAGGCCACTGAGGTGATGTTGCAGTATGTTGAGAACCTAAAGAGAACCTATGAGAAGGACCATGCAGAGCTGATGGAGTTTAAGAAACTAGCCAACCAGAACTCAAACCGTTGTTATGGAGGCTCAGTGGAAACTGGAGGTAATTGTGGAGCAATGATAACACCAATGCTGAATGAATTAAACAGTCTGAATGCTAATTGTTTTTATGTTCATTTTTTCTGGACTAGATGATGGAGTTCCACGTGCAGCGAGATCCATGTCTTTGACAATGGGAAAGGTATTGTGTTTCAAAATCATGCCTCAGAAATGTCTAGGTATGGTTAGATGGCATGAGTATGAATTCTGTGTACTTTATGCTCCAAGGCTTTACCCAGAAGGAGAGTCAGTGTAGCTGTGGTTCCCAAATTTAATCTCCTGAACATTCCCGGTCAGGCTCCAACCACAGGGGGCCCTGCTCCGGGTCCTGGAACTAGTCTTGGCACTGCTGTTAGCCCCAGCCCTGGCCCTGGTGCACTTCCTGTACTGGTGAGCTCCATTTTATTCAACTGTTCCTGTCTGACAGCAGTGTAGCCCTTCATTCTGTGTCTTGTGGGTGATTGATGCTTTATCAGTGTTGCTGATAAAGTACATACAGTTATCTTACATCAACGCATGCAAGAAGTACTGGTCATTTTTCAAGATACAAGAACCTTAGAAAGAAAGAGGCTTAGAAATTTCATTTGTGTTTCTCGTTTTAATGTTTAGTGCGAGGCAAACAGTATGAAGAGTGACTCCACTTCAGATCCAGCACAGCAAGCAGCAGGGGAAAAGTGAGTAACTAAATACAAGCACTTAACAGAAATATGCTCGAGAAATGTCAAGCTCTGGAAATGTAATCTTTGCATCCCAAAGTGGTCATTTATGGTTCTTTCAAAACAAGATCCTTTATCGTGAAATCTTGTGGTGGTGCAGGATATTTTGTTTGTTTGTTTCACCCCGAGGAAGCCCCTATCAAGGAGTGGGTCAGTTAACCATTGAGACTAAAATATTTAGCAGCTTTGGATAGTGTTGGACGTGCTGTGCCGGCCCCAAATACAGCAGGTTTAACATGCTATTCTGAGATTTAAACTAAACATTCGAGCTGAAGTGTTTGACAAAGTCCAGGCATCTGGCTCGCTGCTCATTCTTGTTAATAAGGTGAGACTAAAAGGCCCGTCATGCCACGTCTGTCAGCTGAAGCCTGATATTTGGGCATGAGAGAACAGGTTTAATACTCTGAGAACTAAATGTTCAAACAATGCAGTTTTTTAAAGACAAGTTTTACACAATGTCCATCTGCTTCATTAAAATCAGGGAAGGGGTTTTGCGTTAATGGCATACTCTTGCGTAATGGTATACGTTTATAGCTCCAGTGCTAACTCCTCTTTCCTATTTGAAAACAATACAGTGGAAAAGTTCTGCTGGAACAGGAAGGTGAGGCAGCTACCATGGGCAAAGCTTCCTGTAATCCAGAAGAGATCAGAGCTGAGATCAAGGCTAAGATCGAGGAAGAAGCCTACAATAAAGGGTAACAACTCGATGTCTTCAATTCCACACAGACACGTTAGCATGTCCGAGCAATATGTGTTGATCTCAGGCTGATGTTTTGACTGTGATCATGTCAAATTTAAAAAAAACTACTGTATGTGAAGGGGCCAAGTCAGCTTTGTCACACATTATATGAAAACAATGAAATTCTTCTATAGCAAGATGTTCCTACAGCTAATAAAAAGTGCATACAATGTACAAGGTGTTGCACATGGATACAAACCTAACATCAGATCTTAAAATGGCTGTTATGAAAAGGTTCTAGAAAGCATACGGATTAAGAGATGCATTTATTTTGGTTTTTCAGAACCTACTGGTTTTATTTGTCTGACATATATGTGCCAAGTATATATATATAAATACAAGAATGATCAAATTTGTAAAGATCAGGCCAATGTATTTTACAATTATCTTGCAGGAGTTTCCTAATCTGTTAGAACAGGCAGTCAAACTATGCCTCTTGTATTTGCTCAACTCCATACCGTCTCGGTTGAGGGACAGAACATCACTGGTTCACATAAGGTCCATTGTTGGTGTAAAGCTAGTGAACTTCTACTGGTGCATGACTAGACAACTGTTAATGCTAAGAGATGTTCAGCTGTGACTCCCGCTTCAAATGTTATGAGCTGTAAGGAATTAGTGTAGACTTTGGCCATATGTAGCATTCTCAAAAAAAAAAAACCCAAAAAGATACAGGCATTACTGGTAACCAGTTTGATGTAGATTTATGCATCAATCCACAAACAGAACAGCCTGTCTAGTTGTTGTATTCTCATCACTTTTAGTTCACCAAGGAGGAGTATGTTTGAGCTGGAGTGCATGAATGTCACAAACTGTCTTGTTTTTATCATCAGTAAGCAGTTGGGCTGGTTGGACCTTGAGTTGTGGATCTTCAGAACACAGCATGAATCAAAATGAATGAACCTGAAAATGTTCTTGATTTGGGTTGAGTTGGGTTCTTGATCTTTAGTTGGTTCTTGTCTTTCACATCTCCTGCCTGGCTCACCAATTAATATGTTTAGATTTTTGGAAATCTTCTAAAAATGTCTCCTACATAATGCTCACAATGTGAAATAGTTGGGCACCAAAACAAGTCACCCATTGTTAGCATCTCGGGCACATAAAAAAATCATACGTGATGGATCCAGATTTATACAATCTAACAAATATGGTCACATGAATCTTAAATAGTATGCATGTATATCTGCAGGTATCAGGAAGGACTGAAAAGACTTAAAGAGCTCCAGGAAGTGAAGGAGGAGGAAGAGAAAGCAGAAGAAATAGAGATGGAGCCTGAAGAGAGAACTGGAGAAGAGGTGGAAGAAGAAAAAAAGCCAAGCAGGTAATGAGAAATTATGAATCTGTTTAAAGAGGCCACGTGTAGTGAATTTATTTTCCTGTAATAGAATATAACAATGTTTTATTCCTCTTTTATCACACTGATTGGCTAGTGTTTACAATTATTAATGGATTACTGAACATGCATTTTAACCCCTTATAGTTACAATAAATGTTATGGAATGCCCATGAGACAAAAATGATGGAATGTCCACTTACATGATAGCAGCTATAAATGGTCATTCCATCACCACCCTCACTCTCTTGAAGTTAATAAGCTAAAAAACACAGCTTGTCATGCTACAGAGGAACCACAAAAGTCCTGAAGAGCTTCCTGTGGCAGAAATCATACTGTTACACAGCACTGACACCGGACTCCTTCTGTAAATGTTAACAGAAAACGTGACAATATCAATAACTATACAGTTTTAATCCATTTATTATCAGTCTTAGATTAAGTATCGTCCATCATACAAATCCCTCAGAATAGCTGTTACTATAGAAACAATAATGTATACAAATTAGCACAGTGATATAAATGGGAATTGTTCTCAGAGCCATGCTGATCAAAAATATTTATCAACACCATCTGACCAATCAGATTTGGGAATTTAACAAGGGCAGTTGTGGCCTAATGGTCTGAGAGTCGGA
>CM074955.1:6191645-6206453 GCA_037577455.1 Pangasius macronema
ATATATATATATATATATATATATATATATATATATGTGTGTGTGTGTGTGTGTGTGTGTGTGTGTGTGTGTGTGTAGTTGCTGTTCTCAAAATAAAAACAATCTATGTCTATCACCTATTTGACATAACAACAATGGTTAGACAAAGAAAATATGTTGTCATGTTATTATATATTATATTTATGCATTTTTTATCTTTAAATTGGATGGCCTGTTTTTATAATGTGGTTGCTTTGTTCTTTTACACTGTAACATAAAAAGAGCATTAGCTTTATCTAATATTCTATGAAAAGAGATTTTTTAAAAGCACATCTGGCAACCCTGGATTCACGTCACTTTTTCAGCACTGCAGATCGAAACACGGCAGCCGTACCGACGTTCGTAGCACTCCACTGCAGAGTGTAGCGTTACTTGACGGCATATTTTTCATATTTTTAACTGGTTTTGGTGTTATATAGGTCACAGACTCATTTCAGAAGATTAAAGATTAAGAAGATTTAAAAAATATTGAATATGCTTACTTACAATCAGTTCTTTAAATGAAATTTAAAAAAACAAACAAAAGCAAATGCTTTAAACGTGCAATGTCTGTTTTTCTTTATTCCTCAGTTGTACAAATAACCTGGAAGATATGTAGAACAATGTTTTTTAAAAAAATAAATAAATAAATAATAATTAAAAAAAAAACCAGAACAATGTACTAAGTGGCTGAGAAATCGCGTTTGGAAAACAGACTTCCAGTCCGGAATACTTGTTTGTGTTTGGATGCGCCTCCTGTCAGTCATTGTATAGGCGGTAGTCTATTGGCCACCGTAGATCCTGGGGGCGGGGCTTCGTGAATATGGGTGGGAACCCAACTAAGTGTTAAAGACCTAATCTTGGGGAAATACTAATCTTACCGATTGCCCTTTCCTACAAAAATAATAAATAAGGCCATAATAATAATAACCACAAATATAAAATTAATTCATGAATGAATTAGATTAAAAAAAAATAGAAAAAAAGGTTAAAATATGCCTGAAAGAAGTATAGGTGATGAGCAATATCTTAGGCTGAAGTTCAGTTTTATTTAATCCACATATGAAATCTGTATCAGCACTAAGTGGCGCTCTAGCTTTACAGATTAATGGAAAATCCATCCTCTTGCTTGCACATGACTGATCCATATTTAAGCTGTAGAATAACTTGAGTGTGGATCATTACCCCTGAGCTAACCCTGGACTAATCATGACCTTTACGAAGGTCATCAATGACCACATGGTGACAGTCACACAGGAAGTTCAGCAGCCTTTTTCTGTAAAGTCCTTCCACATATATCTACTTAGCCTTCAAAAAAACAACAACAACAAATGCAGTCCAAAAATGTGACAAACACATTTATTTAGCAGTCAGTGGGCAGAGCCAAGCCAGACATAGACATGTATTAGAACTTTTTGGCTGGAAGTGTGTGTTTACTTTAGAAATTGGCTGTGGGTGAAGAAACTTTACAGAGAACCTTTTTTTTTTTATTATTTTATTCTTCCCAGGCATGACTTTTTAATGGTCACCAGACAAAGATCAGACACAATAATAAGATCCACATACTCAGACATTATGGGCATGTTTAGCAATTATTCCTAGTCTCATCCAGAATGTGAAAGCAATAGCATGTGACGTTTGGTGGGATTGTGAAAGATGTTTATAGCACCCTGGAAAGGAAACTGATGAGCATGACATGTAATAACACGGCACCAAGGTACGAACCAGTTTTAGCAAGATCACAGAAATGACCTAGCCAAAGGAAAAAAAACATAAACTGAGGTTATAAAAAAGGATTAAAAAATGATCTTTTGTGTCAGTTTACAACTTCACTAGAATTGTTGCTCTCTAAAATCATCAATCAAAAATAATTTTTGCCCTTTTGACTGGCCACTTGAATTTAATGGGTTTAATCCAAACCGCATTAATTCACAAACAAGTTGCCTATAAATAATGTCATCTTGGACCTAATGTTTGTTGTCAGTGGAATGACCACACGTAAAATGCTGCAATACATTGACAAAATCTTATTGTAAACATGTAGGCATTGTATTGCAGCATTTTACGTGTGGACATTCCACTGACAACAAACATTAGGTCCAAGATGACATTATTTATAGGCAACTTGTTTGTGAATTAATGCGGTTTGGATTAAACCCATTAAATTCAAGTGGCCAGTCAAAAAGGCCAATAACTATCAAAACAGAATAATAAATATAATAACTGTGCTAAGGTTGGGTTGTCATGCACTATAACACTGCAGCAAAACCAGAGAGTCCTGACTATGCTTCATGGACTCCACTTTGAGGACTGCTGCTATACACTATAAATTATTGCACTGTCAAAGAAATGATTACATATATATGATATGATATGATATGCTGCACATTCTTACAGTTCTTACAGCTTGAACACAGATCAGTGCTGTCAAAAAAGTTTCTTGCAGGGTTTTTTTTCTAGTACTGTAGGAGTCGTCAAATTGTTTTTTTATATTAAACAGCATGACTGCAACTGTAAAAGTGCATAGCTAAAGTTCCTGCTCATTAAGTCAGGAATGGTAATTATGTGTTTATGAGGAATGTCCTATGGCGTGCCTGTCTCAGTAGTGCAAAGCCCTTTCCTCTACATCTCTGAGGAATGCGAGCCAGAGCCCACCCCCCCAGAGAGCAGCATCCTTTTCTGTCTTCCATCACACATGTTTCCAGTCCAGGCTGGGCTTCAGCTCCATTCTGGTTTAAACAGGAATGAAAGCGTACACCTCCGCTTGGCCACTAGGGACTGCAACGAGCCTCTTTTACTAAGTGCTTGTGTGTCTGATCTCTCTGGTCTCCAGACAGACACCAGAGAACCCTGTTTTTTTTTGTTTGTTTTGTGTGTGTGTGTGTGTGTGTGTGTGTGTTATATTTTCACATAGAACGGAACAGACGAGTTCTTCACAAGACAATTCTCTTTTAAATTTTGAAGTTTATTGGATGACAACATACATTACTTCAACATACAAAATCGTTTCCACATTTACAAATATATTATTACTGATATAAAACGTATTCTATCACCATATAACACAAACGAATGATATACAACATACCATATTGAACAATGCCCATATTCCTTTTATCCTGTACAAAAATAGCTCTCTATAAGTAGTACAAAGTATAAAACAATTAAATAACAATATCTTTTTTGGCATATATACATATACTAGGAATAAAAAAATACATATAGATTGCACATATCTCTATACCAAATAATAATAATAATAATGTTCAAGTAGCATAACAATCCTTTACGGACCGAGAAAGGCATTTTATATAAAATCTAAATCTAAAGCATTCATCCCTCATACAGTGTCCAAAAACAGAGTTTGTGACAGAAAACAGTTTCATGGCCATATTCTTAATCTTAAAATCCTTCAGATCTCCTCAGAATGAACAATCCATATCTTTCCCTGTTGAATACAATGGATTAAAGTCCAGTTTGTTTGGGTTTTTTTTTTCTCCGAGAGAGCATGTTGAAGTCACTGCATACTCGAATTGCATTTGGGTCCCGTAATCCCACTGAATAGTCCACCTGAGGAGCAGCGAAATTCTGTCCCGTTAGAGGAGGTTCATTCTTCAGCCCAAGTCTCTGTGCCCTTTCCACTCCATCCCTCCAGGGATCAGTGCACCAATCATACACTTGCATACCAACCCAGAAAGTTGCAGTGCTCCACCACAGAACTCCTCTGTTTCTGTCTCTCATTCACAGTGCTTGTGGAACAGCTGTTGTTTTTTGTACTTCGGCGAGCCGTGGCTGCTGTCCTAGCCGCTCACCTTACGAAAGAATGTGCCGGAGAACTCTTGGCAGGAGAAATCTCAGCATTCCAGTCCCCTCGGCTCGCGTCCTGCTCAGGTCCGTCTGAGCAGCGCTTCCAGCTTGTGCAGCCTCCAGACTGGCTGCAAGTGGCCATCCTGCATCTCTAACTTCATCTGCCTCTCAGGGGCGGCCCTGCGCCTGCGCCCGTAGCCCAGTGGGCTTATCTTGTCGATGGGCGCGCTACTGACTTTCAGCTTGTTGTTGAGTTGGTGCAGGCGGTGTGCCAGGTCGTGTACCGTGCACGTGCCCAGTGAGCAGCCTGACCTCCGCGACTGGTTGACGGAGTTCTTGGAGCGCTTGGTTCGCACGCCGATGCCAGTGCTGGATAAGACGAGATGAAAGAAGCATGTTCATTCCTGCTGTGCTGTTTTTATTTTATTATGTTTTTTTTGAATTACACACACTAAATGGAATCCTATGTGTGGTTATAAAATGTAATAAATGTATTACCTGGAATGTGGAAGCAGGGTGTCTTTGACATCATCAGGTCGAACAAATTGCCCAGGCTCTGCTTCCCTCAGTGCAGACAGACTACTCAGATCCCTTTTTGTCCTCTGGAGCCCGATGCTGATGTAGACAAGAAGAAATTTATTAGAAATCCTTCAAATCTATGCATTGCTATTATAATCCTTTGCAGTAAGAGGACCGGGTTATAAACTCACCTTCTTTTTAAAAGTTGGCTGAGGTTTAGTTTTGCACTGTCCACACTGGGTGTGACAGTGAGCAGCAGACAGCAGCAGAAGAAGGACAGAACAATCAGTTTCATTTTGCCTGAAATCTGTAGGGAAAACACAAGAAAAAGAGAGACTTGTTAGACTTTAATCATGTTAAAGTGCAGCCTTCTGTCCCTGCAGCTCCAATTATTGCCTCTGCCAAGTCAAGCTCTGCTCTGCACCGCTCTGACTTTTGGACACAAGAGTCCAAAAGCCGGTCTAGTTCCACTTGTGCAAAAAAAAAAAAAAAAGGAAAGAAAAAAAAAGGTCATGCTCTGTGCAAATAAGTAAACTAGTCGTCGGAGCAGAGGAGAAAAAGTTCAAAGGCTACAGAGGATGACCAAACTCTACTAATGTGTGAGTCTGACTCAGCTCCACTATTACATCAGCTGCACTTCTTAAAGACTAAAGACTAAAGACTTAAAGAAGTGCAAAAGTGCAAAAGTGAACACTGATGCAGTGGAAAAGCTTTCGACTTGAAGTAAAGTATTTTAGGCAGCACCTATGGCATACACACAAGATAAGCCCTGTACTTATCTAACAACACAGATAACCTCCTGTAATCAATTAGACTTCAGCCCTGACCTAAATAAAGAGTAGAATTAATTATTCAGTGCTAGTAGTAGGGATGGATATGTACCTGTGTTACTCAGGTTAGGCTTGTGAGTCTTGGAGGAGTCCGTACAGACGCAGTAATCCACCAGCTCCGTCTCTCTGTGTTCACGCAGCTGTGACACTCGGCTATTAGTCTGACTCTCCACACCAGGCGTGTGAGCATTTATACTGGAGGTAGGAGGGGCTTCTCTCTCTCTCTCTCTCTCTCTCTCTCTCTCTCTCTCTCTCTCACACACACACAAACACACGCACACACTCAACACACACACACCCACCACCCCAACCCAAGCCAGGACTTCCAGTCTACAGCAGTCCCCAAACATGAGGAATATCACGAACACTTTGCAATTCTATACTTCTTTTTTTTTTTTTTTCTTTCAGTAAATGCAGGTTAGTCCTTACAAAGACATGAGTCATATTAAAGGGATGCTTTGGATAATTACAAGTAAATAAAAGTCTAGTGCCTACATGTTCACCAACTCGAATGAAAATGAAAACACTAAATCAATTGTACTCCTGATATTATTACTCATGGCTAAAGTATTCGGAAGGGGGGGAAAGAAGCACGTGAAAAATATGTGCGCCATCAGAGATGACAAATCTGGATGTAATTTTGAAGTGATGACACCAAAATCGTTTCGGTTAATTACAGACATGATAAAAATGGCAAGTTAGAAATGCTTTATAACAAAAGTCATCTTGTTCATGCTGTTCTGCTGTGTTTCCCTGATTCATTTCAGTTCGATCTTTAAATAGTACTTATAAGTATCCCTATTTTTAGCATTAAAAATAAAATTTAAAAAAAATTTATTACTAGTAATCTAGTAATAACACTTCACTATAGTGAAAAGCTATATGAGGCACATGGGTTAGTATAATGTCAAACTGGGTCATCAAGCAGATGTTGATTACAAGCCCCTAGAGGGGTGAAAAATTCAAACAAGAAAAATACCATTCGAATGAATCTGTTCTTTTTTGTTTTTTTGTTTTTTAACAAGCTACAGTTGAATTGAGAATGGGTTGCTGTGCATCTTGGAGGTTTTTTCTTCTTTGGTTCTATTTTGCAAAGACATTATTTAATGAGGCACACTTGTTGGTTTAAAGTACTGGTTCTTAATGTAGGGTCCATGAATCATAGCCAGAACGTAGGGATCCAGGATTTGGGTCCAAAACCAGTCTTGAGATGTTTTCTGTATTGACTTGGACTTGTTTCAGATTTACTGGCATTTGTATTTGGACTTGTCTCATTCTTGAGCAGTGGTCTTCCTAAATATGGTGTTGGTCTCAAATAAGAGTTTGTGAAAATCATGCTTGTGTTCATGCACAAAGTTTGATAAGAATGACCTTCTTTTTCTAGTAAACAGCCTAATCATCGGAGCAATGCATGAACGAAGCCAACTAGCTAGAGTGCAGGCTTGGTCTGGAAAATGATTTGATGGTTTTCAGACTTGATCTTACTCAGTCTCACTTTCATTTGGATTCGATTTTGACTTGGCCTCGACTCGGAAATTCTCAGTAGAAGTGAGACAGAGCCGATCTGAACCTGAACAGAACCTAAACTCTTACCACCAGAACTTATATATCCTACTGTCAGTTATTATATTTATTATATATTTATATATCATAAATGTATAATATTTTATAGCCGGTTTGACTGATCACTTGATTCATAGGTTAATCCAAATCTCAATAACTCATAAAGGAGTAACCTATAAACAATGAATCTAATGGCAAATTTAGAAAAATGTGTCTTGTGAGCTAAAAGCTCAAGAATAAATCGAGGAACGGAGTTCATGTATCAGTTTTATAGTAACACGTGTTATAATATCACGTATAATACTACATATAATAACACTGAATAGTTGGATTATATTCATAAAATAAATCTGTACTGTACACTGTACAGATCCGTGGATTTTATTTATTTATTTTTAACAGTTAAAGGGGCCCCTGACTGCAAAACATTCGAGAAGCTTTGGTATCAAGGTCTATCTGAAATTACAAACTAATGATGAATCAGTGTTTAACATTATTCATGTTCCAACTGGTGTAATACGTAAATATTTGTTTGAAATTTCAGGAATCAACAGATACCTAGATATTTTGGTATGCAAATACATTACTTCAGTCTTCTTAATCGACTCCTGTCAGTGTATGCATCATTTATTTGGAAGTGCTGGAATTTCCTGTGATTGTTTTATCTACTCATCGACAAACATGGCCGTGTATCCAAGAATGCGACACTCACAGGTTATGTTACAGCTGGTACATAATGACTGTTTGGAATTTTTAATTGATGTCAGATGAAAAGTAATTGTCATGAACTTCAGTGTTTTATCCTTTTATGGGCTGATTGAAAGTTTACACACCAGGCTAACAACCCCATGGGGGGTTGTTTGTGAGTCAGTCCTTAAATAGTTATAGTTTGCTGAGTCACTCTGACGTGAATCGGGGAAGTAATTGTCATGCTAAAAGAATACGAACAGTTAGGTGGTATTACCTGTATGGAAATTGGATTTGGCATGATGGTATTAGATTTTCAGAAATTGCATTGTCTTAGTAGCGTAATGTGTGTGAGTTATATATTAGCCTGTCCTTCCTGCAATCTTGAGCTAATGAAAGATTCCTGGTATAGCGGCTCCATTTCATTGAACATTTGAAACAGTTATGTGTGTAAGTCACTGAGTTATTTATTAGAGTTTTCAACCTGCCATCATGAGGGACCGCTAGGAGAGGACGGTACTTGGAGTCGGTATATATTATATATTCAGCCAATGTACAGCGTCGTCGCGTTTTGTCTATGTCCAGTTCTCGAAGTCAATTACAAGTGTAGTCGTAACCCTTTTTCAAAAATAGTAGTCTAGAAACCGCTGATCTCCCAGGATTTTCATACATAACATTCTCTTACGTTTACACAGTATGGTGCGAAAAGCAAAAAAACATCTAATGAGTGGCAGTTCTGTGGGCAGAAAAGCCTTTTCGATGAGAGAGGTCAGAGCTGGTTTGAGCTGGCTCTAATAACCACTCTATACAACCGTGTTGAACAGAAAAGCATCTCAAGACGCATGGGGTGAATGGGCTACAACAGCATTCCAAGAACAGGAATCTGTTTTGTAGCGTTTAGTGTTTGTTGTATAGTTTATTATCTGTATTTATTGCCGTCTGTCCCTGTGTTTTACGTATTCTCTTTGTCGGCTGTTGTTTGTGTTCATATTAAGGAATTCTGGGGGAAATATACAGTATATGGTTCCAATATTACATCTGCCTGTTAACTGTTACATAAATTCAGTGCACCTCCTCAGTACAAATCCTCAGTACAGTTTGGATTAAATCCATTTGATTCACGTGACTATTAATGACATCACATCACACTTTAGTAACAGTGGGTTGTGATTTCCATTGTGTAATTAAATTTTTTTAAAAAGAGTAGGAGTTTCTTACCACTCATTGTCAGCATCACTGTTGGCTGGAGATGCTTGGTGGACTGTTTCTCAATCCAGCAGTGACTACAGAGAAATAAAAGAGTGGATGAAGCTGTCATACAGGTTTGTAGCTTTTACACATGGAACTTTAATCCTTCCCGGCCTGAGATGATGATAGAGATTGTGTAATCTATTAACCAACACTGAGACAGATGGAAGTCTTTCTAACAGGGCGTGGCGCACCAATGCCCACCGTGTTCCACCGTCAACGGTGTGCACTTTATTCGTAACGGCGTAACGGAGCTTAAACTAGAATTTAGTTATTCTTTTCTACCATTTTCTCTGAGAGGTGAGATGTTTCAGATCTGATGAGATCACCATTCATGCAGGCTGGAAGGAAAACCTCATCCTGAACCACATTAGATATGTTTATGCTGAAGAGTTTGTGATGTGTTTAGTGAATCTGGTGCTCATTTGTTGGTTGATGCTGTATTGTTGTTATTCCTGTGAGAAGTATGTGGCTGTCTGCTGTGCTGATGTCATAGGAGTACATTGTTAATTACAAAGGTATTTAATAGTAGGAAAAGAGCCCCCAATAATCTCAAACGTAAGGGACAGTGTTCCGGTTTTGACTGTTAAAAAACATTTTACAGGGACTTCATATTCAACGTCATATTAATAAGAAATTAGGCGTAGAAGTACGGACTCAACGTTCCAAAATGCAATGCAGCTATGTGACGCCATGTTATGACAAAGACTCGGCTCAGCTAGTTAGCAGTCTATGAAATGATGAACATGATGGCATAGTCAGCAGTATTAGTATGAAAGCTGAAGCTTTGCCAGCTAACATGTTTGCGCACAGTGTACAGATGAGGGGGTGAGAGTTAACTGAAGTGAAAACCGACCAACATGTTGATGAAAGGTGTTTAAAATTTCCCCTATGTTTAAAAAAAGTCAATTCAGAAATTCATTACAAAATAAATCTTGGATGAAGACGATGGATGAACCTGAAGATCAATATGCAAGTGGATTTTTTTCTTTACATGAATGATATTACAGCTCATGTTGATTTAAATCAGCGCTGTAGTACTGCTGTTGGCATTTTCATCAATTTCATTTTGTCACAGCTCCAGGGTTCCGGGTTCAATCCTGAGCTCAGGTTCTGGTCTGTCCTGAGTTTCCCATGTTCTCCTGATGTCTGTGTAGGTTTCCTCTTGGTTCTGTGGTTTCATCCTACACTACATGGCCAAAAGTATGTGGACACCTGATCTTCACATCGATATGTTCTTTTTGAACATCCAGTTCCAGATTTATTCCCATTTTTCCTGTTAGGCTTTCCATTAAATTTTAGAAAATGGCTGTGTGATTTGTGATCATTCAGTCAAAAGTGTTAGTGAGGACAGACGCTGATGTCGGGTGAGAAGGTCTGGGGTGCGGTCGATGTTCCAGTTCACCCCAAAGGAGTTCAGTGGGGTTGAGGTCACGGCTCTGGTATCCTGTAATGGACTGGTACACACTAAGGAATGTCATCAAGGGATTATACCAATAATGAATGCTCATTCATTCATTCATTCTTGAGTAAGTGCTTTATCCTAGTCAGAGATTTTACACAGAATGAATGCTCATTCATTCACTCATTCTTTCATTCTTTCATTCTTGAGTAAGCGCTTTATCCTAGTCAGGGTGGGGATTTGGGAACAATTTGGGGAAGAACCACATATGGGTGTGATGTATCCTGGTAGGTGTATAGATGACTCTAAGTTGCCCCTAGTTTTTGCATGGTGTCCTGCAATGGACTGGCATCCATTCTTGGGTGAATTCTCCTTGTGCCTTGTGCTCGGTATTCCTGGAATAGACTCCAGCTCCACCTCCACGCTGACTAGGATAAAGCACTTACTCAAGAATGAATGAATGAATGAATGAATGGGCATGCATTCTGTGTATAATCTCTTGATGCCGCTCCTTGGTGTGTTGTAACCTACAACCCTCGACAGCATGATGTGTTCCTGTTTACAGCCTGCTGGATAACAGAGAGCAGCCAAGGCTGAGGTCTTGCGCGCGCCCACGCCCATCCAGCGGGGCTCGCGAGCCGGTGCGCCTGCGCACTCGAGGCGTCGGTGTCAAACATGGCTGTGCTTTTGAAGAAAGAAAAATGCTGAATTGTGCTGGAGGAATTGGAAGAAAAAAGTGGCAAACATGGCTAGGCTGGCCGATTATTTCATCATCGTTGGATATGACCACGAAAAAACAGGTGAGTTCCTTAAGAAAGTGAAAGAGGGAGAGAGAGAGGGAGGGAGAAAGAGAGAGAGAGAGAGGGGGAGAGGGAGAGGGAGAGAGAGAGTTCATGTTGTGGTTTATGCAGGCCGCCCAGCTTGGGGCAGCGGTGGGTTAGCATAGTTTAGCTTAGCTTAGCATAGCATAGCAGTTGCTGTCTGAGATTTATGTGTGTAAAAAACGTAAATAAAGGAGTATGTGAGTAAAGAATGAACTTTAGTATGGAGGAATTAAATGTTCCGACTTTAAGTTACACTCGGAGAGAACAGAATGTGCTCCTAATTTCATTTTCTGCTTCACAAAGAACACTCAAATTAGACATTAGAAAGTTTCTGGCGTATTTCTGAACAACCCCAAACTCCTAAACCGTCCTGTAAGGCTAATTAAAGCTGACATTAATGACACACGCGTCATTTGGTCTGTGCAGCGCTCGTGCTGTGTTTTTAAAAACAAACAAGCCAAACAACCAGCACGCAGACTCGTGTTTGTGTTTATTTCCGGTTTAACACTGCACTGATTTTTTTTTTTAAACTGATAATGCACAGCACACATTAAGTCTCTGTTCAGGATCAGGATCGTACACGTTCAGGAAAAATAGACTGGTTTCCATTGCATATCCCAGATCCTGTGTTGTATGGGAAGGTGTGTGTGCGTGCGCGCGCGCGTGGAGAACTCACGCGCTTCCTCTTGTTGTGGAAACCGGATATGGTGCTCCAGAACGACAGGAAACAGGAGAGGGGATTATTACGAGTGATGAGAGCTTGGAACTGCACAATAATGCTGAGCTCATTGCTTACACAGGAACTCCAGTCCCTACTGCTTGTGTTTCATGCTACATAGAACACAGCACTGTTGAGTTCTCGATTCTGATTGGCTGCAGATCCTGATTAGTTCCCAGTAAGGAACTTTAAATTTACAGTAACTAACTGTAAAACATATTTGCAGTATGTAAAGAATAACACATAACAGACAATAATGCACACTGGAGGGGTGTGATGTGGCACAACGTGCAAGCAGAGTGCCGCTGCCCCCCAAAGTACATTATTTTTCATATAACTGCATGGTCTGGAGTGTGTTATTCCACTTATACCACAGCGATTTGTCAGCGATTACAATGTTTAATTTATTAATGAGCAACGTGTCACACATTTTTATGGTTTAAGGTTAGATTTAATGTTGTGGAATGTCTGAGAGACAAGTTGCTTCCTGTTCTCACCTACATTATAGCCGTTATAAACAGTCATTCCCTCACCAGCCTTTCCTCCTCTTTCTCTCACTCGATTGTCACCCTCTCTCTCTCTCTCTCTCTCTCTCTCTGTCTCTAAAAGTGCAGTTTGTCATTTTACCAAGAACCTGGAAAGTGTAAGCCCCTCTGTCCTGAAGAATGTCCTTCATGTTCCGATAAACTTTGCAAACTGTTACAAACCTGTTACACCTTTTAAAACAAATCTGTTTATTATTAGGCTTAGATTATGTGACTTGCAATTAAGGCAGGATACAACTGAGCTGGAGGTTAAGGGTCTTTCTCAAAGATGCCTGGATTTGAACACACAACCTTCTGATTTGAAACTCAAAGCTTTAACCACTGAGCTTCCACAACTAGCTTGCACTGATTCAACCACTTCTACCACTGAATTTACTCGAACTAAAAGATGAATTTCAGTGCTTTACTGAACCACAGTTTTTACTATCCTATAAAGTTAAACTCAAACAGAGTTTGGGCACACAAATTATCCAGTAATTTGCACGTGTCGAAAAACTTTAGACATCCCACTATGCATTGTGTTTTCTGATATTTTACTGTAAACAAATGCACTGCTAATAACTTCCTAATCGTTTACAATACAATCCTGTAGAATAACAAAACAGTATTGTGCTGTAGAGTAAGTACTGTAAATTTACACAATTTCTTTTACACTGAGTGCAGCTGCAAATCACTTCTTCTAATACGTTATAATTTATAAAAACTATAATAATAATAATTCTAAATAATTTAAATAATTCTAAGTTGTAGTAACAACATGCACAGGGACTAGGATTGTTATGATTTCTCTAAGGATATGTTTATTCAGTGTTTATAGAAGGAGTCTCCAGTGTCAGTGCTTTGTAACAGTCAGTAAGTTAGTTTCGGAGTTTCTCGAAAACACGGCAAGCTGCGTTAGTATTATTTTTTTTCTTATGATCTTCAAGAGAGAAAAGAGAGAGGGTGGTGACGGAACGACTGTTGATAGCTTGTTTCACAGATGTTCCACAACATTAAATGTAACTATAAACAGATAAAAAGTATGGCTTGTGATTTTTTTTAGTAAATAAAACACTGAACCTCATTTATCAGTCATTTAGTAAAGTTGTGTGTAAATGTTTGTGTAAACCAAACCGAACTAAAATTTTTGGAAATGCTGATTTTCTTTGTACTGACGCACGTATATTGATTATATTCACGTTAGGGCAGTGGAAGCTCAGTGGTTAGGATGTTGGGCTACTGATCGGAAGGTCATGAGTTCGATCCCCAGCACCACCAAGCTGCCACTGCTGGGCCCTTGAGCAAGGCCCTTAACCCTCAACTGCTCAGTTGTATAAATGAGATAAATGTAAGTCGCTCTGGATAAGGGCGTCTGCCAAATGCCATAAATGTAAATGTATTCACCTGTAAAGTGCTAAGCGCGTTCCTGACGCAGCTCATTTGCATGTAGGGAAGCCCACAAAACTCTATAAAAGGTCAAGTGTGCAGATAGCTGGAGCACGAAGTGAACTATCAGGGTAAAAACAAAAGCTGGAAGACAGAAGTGGACGTTATTTTGACTCACTTCTATGACAATTTAATAATAATAATAATAATAATAATAATAATAATAAAGGAGCACTAAATCTTCCATCAGCTGAGACATTTGTTTATTGTTTATGGCTGTGCGCATACAGCACAATTTCTTTCGTCGTAATTGAATGATTAGTTTTATTTAGCTTAATTTAGGGTTTTGTGTTGGCTCACTTTCTTTATTTTTTATATTCTTTTATTAATCCCAATAATATAAAACGCCTGGTTTTCACAAAATCTTTTCGAAGGTACTCTTAGTCCCTGACCTATAGTAGTGAGCTAGCATGAGGATGTGCTTTTGATAGAGACTCCAAAGCACTGCTGTAACTCGCCCTGGTTGAGGGCGTCTGCTAAACGCTGTAAACGTAATAACATTAAGCAATTTAAACTCCACGGCATATTCCAGATAAAATATATAATAATATAGTGCAGTAATCCACACAAATTCTATGATATCAAGTCGAGGTTTACATTAGTTAGTCTTCTTATGTGTAAATTTACACACACTCAGGAGCACAAGTAGGATACGACTGTTTGTTTTTTTTTCAAATTTATGGGATTTTTATAATTACCAAAGTTCTTGTCTAAACACTCATATGGACAATTTACGCATAAATCTGTTTGTATCCAGCCAGATATGTGAGGCTCATTGTTAGCATTGGCAAATTTCTGTGGTATAAACCAGTAGTTTTCAAAAGTGCGGTCTGCGTTTCATGATTTAAAAAAAAAAAAAATATATATATATATATATATATATTTAAAAATTTTGTTACAGTGGTTATTATATTTAGGGGACAAAGCACCAAAGTCAACTCAGACCTCATGTGTTCGAATGTGTTTTCTTGGTGGAAAGTTCAGGAACAGAAAGCTGTAAGGCTCCAAAAAACGTTTAAGGAACATTCCTGAGATAAATCCATATTTACAGGGTCTGTGGAATTTTTTTTGAATAGATAAAGGGTCCCTGGCTGCAAAAGGTTTAAGAACCACTGATATAAACTGTTGGAAAATAATCAACAGTAACAACATCTTCTTCTTCTTCTTCTTTCGGCTTTTCCCTTCAGGGGTGGCCACAGCGAATCATCACTCTCCACCTATC
>CM074955.1:6216033-6228321 GCA_037577455.1 Pangasius macronema
AGGAGATGAAGCTAGTGGGTGCAAGTGTTGAGGATACAGAAGATAGGGATAGGTGGAGAGTGATGATTCACTGTGGCCACCCCTGAAGGGAAAAGCTGAAAGAAGATGAAGAAGTTTTCTGTTGACCGTCTGTGCGCCGCCATATTGTTTTGACGTAAGGTGTGTATGTCCGAGAACTCTGGCTACTTGGATGTTGTCCGAGATCCCTGCTGGGAATTCTGACTTGAATGACTGTTACGTTGCACTTTTCCATGTCGGATGTTGGGTTTTCCGAGTACAATGGATTGCATTAGCTTGTCATCACTGCTGTTTTTTCCTTCTATACTTTTTTTTTTTTTTTTTCCATTTTTAAATCACGTAAGCACTGCATGCACTGTTTTCCTGTGTGATGTTTTCAGGGACGTCACTAATTGGCTAAAGCAGTAAACTCGTTCTGTGGTGGCTGTATATGGTTGAAATGAAAGTAAACTCCACTTGGCCTGACTTGACTTGACACTGAGAGGAAGAGATATTTCCACCAATATTTCATGATTAGTATCTTAGTATTATTGTGTAACTTTAACGTTGTATGCTATGATTGTGATTGACACTGTTGTGTCTAGTGATTGCTCAGCGTTTGTGTTTGTGCTGCTTTGCTTATTTTATGACTTAAGAGTGAAGGATGGAATTGGTATCTCACATCAAAGCTTTTTTTATTGTTGTTATGGTTTTGTTGCTGATAGGATGTGAATTTGTGCGTCATGGAAAGATGCCGGCCGTGTCCGTGGAGGTGCCGTAATATCACTTGGGAATGTGTTTTGGTGTCTTTTTTTTTTCTTTAATCATTTGCATGATACCACGCAGTTGTGTCGCGCTTAACAAACTTTCGTCATGACAGCTGAATTTGACTTTAAGCAAATCGCTCCATGTTGGAAGTGCACAGGAGGGAATAATCCCTAATCTATATATAGGTTACTTATCTGTGCTACTGATAGAGTTGGGATACACTGTAAAGGAAATGACCACTGATGCATGCTAATAAAATGTCAAATATTACGTTGTAATTGTGCGAGGTATCTGATAAGATTAATAAAGGTCATTGTCGTTTGGTCTCTGACACTGTGTGGGCGATATATGATTTAAAAAAATAACAGAACAGATTAGTATCTGTAAAGTGTTGATATTTGTGAGAAGAGAAATAAACGCCACATACGTTTTCATCATACATCATGATGATCTAGTTGGTTGATATGATGAGCTTTTGTGTGTGTGTGTGTGTGTGTGTGTGTGTGTGTGTGTGTGGGGGGGGGGGGGGTGTTGGGGGAGGAATGAAGAACGATTGCTTTCTTACTCCATTTTAATCTGCTTTTTAAGTATCTGTATTTCACCTGAGGTTTCTTTCTTCTGAAGCTTTTGATTTTCATGCACATTTCAAAAGAAAAATATCTACTTTTTTCTCTCTCCCTTTTTTCTTTGTCCGCTGTTTTTCATTTCCTATCTATACTTTTTAAACTGTTTCTTTTACAGTCTCCTTTTTTTTTAAACTTCATCTTAAGTGTAATCAACTCCTGGAGGTTAAATGGTAGCGTTAGCGCTGTTATTCCAAGGATTGGTTAATAAAGTTTTGGTTAAAGTTTTTTTTCGTTTGTTTTTTTTTTGCAGTCTTCCTGACTCAGGATGCTGGAAAAGATTCGAGTAATTCTGCCTAATTTCCAATTTTATCATGTCACTTTGTTTTTAAACTCCACCTAATGCACTTTGTTTGAATTTTGGTAAAGCACTTTGTGTATGAAATGCGCTGTATAAATAAACCTGCCTTGCCTTGCCTTACTTTCTACTCACTACATCTTCTGTATAATTGTCTATTTGTAAAGTCATCAGGTGAATTTTTAGCTTCTAAATTCTAACAGTCGAATCTTCTAACAGATGTTGGTATTGGGCATCATGACATTACGGTTTTTATTCACTCGCACTCATAAAAAATTGCTCCGACACCAACATCCGGTACTATGCTACCTAAGCCTAGAGTTGCACTAATGAACAGACAACACGAAATGGCTCTGGACGTATTTCAGGATCAGTAAACTAACAAGAGGAGGAGATACAGCATCTTCCTACAATGCAAATACCCTCATGGTGTTTAAGCAGTATCTTGAATCTTTAAGGGAACCCAAAGGGGAGCTAAGCTGAGCGCATAGAACAGTATCGGTGAATGTAGCTATGAAAAACGAGCACAAAGTGCCATGAATTGTGAGCACGTACTGGAATTTGCAGAGCACTTCACTTCTGCGAGCACTGAGCGCTGATGAGACACGCATGCCTCCTTTTCTTTCGCCCGGACTCACTTTATTCGCGAGTCGAGGCGCAATTCAAAATGAATTCAACGACAGCACTCGCTGATGCTGCTTGCACTCTGAGGTCGTTTGTCCTCTCTCTTTATCCCACTACAGATATAAAGATATCAAACATTATACTCTGCATGAGGAGTTCATCGCTAGCAGCACATGGCAACACCCATTACTACTACTGAATAATGCTTAGTAGGTTATTCATTTCTGTGTCAGCATTCAAATCAAATCATTTTATTGTTACTACACCATAACCACAAGTGTACAGGTGCATTCTCCGCAGCTGTGGAGATGGAATGCCGAGGAGTATAGAATAATGACGATAGTGAAATTAACATTGCTGGAATAGACACATTGCAGCATTATCAGTTTGAGTCTGATATCGGTTTGTCTATCAGTCAGAGTCCAGTGGAAATGTAAATGATAAAGTTCAGTGCATGGAAGGTAGAGTGGGTTGTGCTTGTGGTGGTGTTATCAGTTAGAGTTCAGCAGTCTGATGTGCTGCGAGAAGGAGCTGTCCCCCAGCCTGCTGGTGCAGGAGCTGAGGCAGTGATACTGTCTGCCTGATGGTAGCAGCAAGAACAGTCCATGGCTCAGGTGGCTGGAGTCTCTGATGATCCTCTGTGCTTTCCTCACACACCGCCTGGTGGTGATGTCTTGTAGGGAAGGAAGCTCTCCTCTGATGATTTGCTGGGCCATCTGAGGGGTGTTCTGTTCCCTTACCAGGCTGTGATGTGTGACTTGCAGATGTTGGGGCTCATACCAAACTTCCTCAGCTGTCTGAGGATGAAGAGGTTCTAGTGAGTTTTCTTCACCATTGCCTCAGTCTGAGTGGACCATGTGAGGTCCTCAGTGATATGAATGGTGATGGTGAGGGGGTGTGCTCCCTGTCCTGTCTTCCATAGTCCAATACAATCTCCTTGGTCTTACTGATGTTGAGCAAAAAGTTGTTTTCCTGGCCTGACTGTGTCAGAGTGCCCATCTCTTCTCTGTAGGCTGTATTCGGTATCAACGAGTACCACAATATGTGAACTCGGACTTGGTTTGACAAATATGATATTCCCTAGCAAGGATGAGACCTAATACCCATCTATCAGTTACGTACAGTTTGTATTTATCATGGATATATGTATCCCAACACTTTGGAACAGCTAGCTATTATGCTGCATTTAAGGTGAAGTTGCAGCTCGTACCTCCCTGCCTTCATATGGTAAAAACCACTGAAAAAAACCCTCAACTTGAAATTTCAACTTGTCAACTTGGGGTAGTTTTCTCAACTACTAGTTCCTTCCCTGTTTATGGAATGACGTCAAATCAGCATGGCTGCTCACACTTTGAACGGCATAAAGTGTCCCTTCTCTACTGTTAAAAGAGTTGATAGCAGTATTGGCTTTCAGTTAATATACAGACACTGTACTTGGTTAAATCTGTAACATTCCCCATTCATCACTGTTAAGGTAATCGGGTAATAGCTTGTTGCTAAGCTACTTGCTGTTGTCCATTATTGTTGCTGTTCTGATGTTTCAGACAAAATGTGGCATGAAAGTTCACTATAGTAGAATAGAACCAGTAGCCACTCAGGCCTGTAACTGTAAAAGTGACCGTTACATGCTCTGACAGAGGAAACGATGGGTGGGAAATTACGCTGTAACCACTTGCAAATTACCACTTACAAGACACTCATGACTGCAGCATGTAATCCACCTCCAACCAAAGAATACACCCCCACAACTTGAAATTCTTAACTCCAACAAGTAAAAGCCAAAGAAAACTCCACCACAACCTGAAATTCCCACCCTTCAACCAGTAAAAGCCAAAGAATACACCCCCACAACTTGAAATTCCTAACTCCAACCAGTAAAAGCCAAAGAAAACTCCACTACAACCTGACATTCCCAACCTCCAACCAATAAAAGCCAAAGAAAACGCCACCACAACCTGACATTCCCAACCTAAAACCAGTAAAAGCCAAAGAATACACCCCCACAACTTGAAATTCCTAACTCCAACCAGTAAAAGCCAAAGAAAACTCCACCACAACCTGAAATTCCCAACCTCCAACCAGTAAAAGCCAAAGAATACACCCCCACACCTTGAAATTCCTAACTACAACCAGTAAAAGCCAAAGAATACACCACCACAACTTGAAATTCCTAACTCCAACCAGTAAAAGCCAAAGAAAACTCCACCACAACCTTAAATTTCCAACCTCCAACCAGCAAAAGCCAAAGAATACACCCCCACACCTTGAAATTCCTAACTCCAACCAGTAAAAGCCAAAGAAAACTCCACCACAACCTGACATTCCCAACCTAAAACCAGTAAAAGCCAAAGAATACACCCCTACAATGTGTATTTCCCAGCCTCCATCAAGTAAAAGAAAAGTGGTTGAATGTTTATAGGATTAATATGGAATTATCATTGTAACCAGCAGACGAACTGATTCGTTTTTGGAATTGATCTGAACAGGGTCAAGGTCACAGCAAGGTCAAATGTCTGAACTAGTTTTTCTTCAATAGCTTCCTTCACATTTGACATCTTTTAAGAGTAGTTCCGGCATACGAATTAGTAACAAGAAGAACTAGACTCGTGGAGACATCGCCGCTGACGCTGTTGGTGTCACGTTCTACAGGTTTTTACTTATTTTTGTGAAGAATTTTTTTTTAGTTAGATGAGATTTGAACTTTTCACCTGATGAAAGACTTTTGCATGTAAACCAGTATTACACTGTAATATTTGAGGATTGGTGCATTCAAAAGTCTAGAGTGGTACAGCCCATGATTTCAGAATATGCTTAGTTAATTATAGCTAGGGGAAAAGCTGATTAGCTCAAAGCTGATGACATGGAGTTACCTGGTGACGATAGATAGGCTTCAGGTGTCGGGTGTGTGTCTGACGTTTGTTTTGCACTCACGGACACAAGCTCGAGCCGTTCATCTGCACGTATAATTTGAGAGAGCATTCAAAGCGCTTATCTCTTTGTTCACATTGTTTGATTTCATGGCTGACCCGATCTAGCCATATTGAATCACATTTTCTTGTAGGTTCACATCACAGCGCGCTTTGTTAGCCCATCAGCGATTATTATTCTAGTTCATGGATGTTGTATCACTTCCTGGAATTTGAGCTTTCTGACATCAGGGATTTGCTAACCGCTGATGCCCTTTGCCATTGCAAACATCCTCCTTTGCATGTATATCTCCTTTTATAAAGCACGTTGACATTTAAACACCGACTGTGCATACTCCTTGGATTGTACTGAGCACAATCAGGTGAAAGAAAAATGGATCTGACGTGGGAGAATATTTTCAAAAGCCCACATGCGTTGGAGAGATAACTATGAGATAACGGAGAGGTCTAGAAACAGATGCTCTTAAGCCGTCTCCCGCATCCCACCTGTCTGTCACACAGCAATGTGCCGCTGACGTAAAAATACACGGAATTCCTTTTTAAATGCACGTTCTTCTCGATTTTCTCGCTGATTTATAGTGAAGAACTAGCCAGTGAGAGACAAAGGATAAAAGTTTCTAGTAGAAAAATGGATCGTGGTTTATGTCTTCTTCTTCTCTGACCTCTGCCTTGTATTTCCAGGCAAACATGTGCCAAGGAATCACAATAAAATATAAAACGTGTCGATGTATTTATTGGGGAATACAAGCAGACGGGGTATGCTGTTATAGGAAACTTTTATTCACGAGTTGCTTGTACCAGACAAACCTCGAGTTATTTCCCTACAAGTGCATCACCAGCCTCTCGAAAATACGAAATGAGACTCTTGTTGTGATTACAGCGCTATTCCTGTAAACGTGTCCCTTCGCGTTATTCCGGTCTTCACTTATTGCACTTTTATAGTCGGACAATTCCAACCCGGAATGTTTTCCCGCTGCTGTCTCACTGCTGCCTCCGTGTTATCTCCAGGTTACAAAGACCCTCCATGTGGGGTGCTGGTGATACGTTTTGCGTCTGGAATGCTAAGAATTTGTTTGCCTTGAGGCAAAAGTGAGCCTCGTCGGGTATTTCAAACATGTGATTTCAGTTAACGTGGGCTACGGTCGCATCGTCATCGCTTGCACTTTGGCCGAAAGCCGAGGACCGACTCGAGGCTCGGAGATTAATCACTCCACACCTTCACAAAGTGTCTTTCGGAGGTCAGGTGTCGGAGGAGTCGCTGACAGATCGTCCAAGATGTACACTGCTACAGGCTACTAAGATTATACGAGCGAGTCTAATGCCACCAGCGTCAGACTTGCGTATATAATAACAGTGGCCTGAATTCCTTTTAGATCCAAGTACTGTTTTCTTTCCTCCGACTGTCTGCGATAATCTCATTGTCCACACAGCAAAGCAAATCTGATTTTCCTAAATCCAGTTAGGCTGCTTTCACACTTACAGAAAAACCACAGACTCGAGCTCTTTTTTTGTGCTGATATGAAAACCCATGGCTCATCAACCTTTATCGTTCTCAATCCTTTCACAGAAATGCCTAAGTATTTGTGCAGAGTGCGCTTCTGACACTTTTGCATTTTGTGACGCCCACAAACCTCCATATAAGGTAAAGCACTCGGAGAGACGTGAAAGCACCAAATGATGACTAAATGGCTATACGAGTAAAAATTTTAGCCACGTAACAGCACATGAAAAGGCCAAATTTACAAATAAATCCATTCATGTCCAGGTGCATGATTTAGGCCTGTTGTTATTTTTAGCCACATTGTCAACGTTGTAATATTGGCGGTGAAATATTTTTTACCCACACTTCATCCTCCATCTTGGTATTTATATCAGTTGCTTTCCAAATTGCGACCTGATTGGTCAGGAGCGAAAAAGACTGTTGACGTCACAGCTGTTTTCTTAAAAGTGTCATTTTTTTTACTTTCAGTGGTCAAAGAAAAAATCTTGACCGAGTCAACAAGAAGTGGATTTTAGCTTTATATTTATATTTTTATATATGGCCTGTGTAGAGTTCTTTCACTGCTTTTCACTTTAGAGTATATTTAAATGATGTACAGACATAATGATACCCATCGGATATATATTTTTTAAAACCTACTAAGCTGTACACTGATTTTTTTTTCAAATGAAGCAGCTAAAAAAGGATACAAACACATAGCTACAGGATATATCCACATAACTAAAGCAGGTTTTACACAGAACTGCAGCTTTTACACTAAAATCACTTACACTGTAAATAGAATAATGTATAAAGCCAAAATATAAGAAAATCATTCCTAAGCAAAAATTGAATTGTCTCTTTAGAGGAAAAAATAAATAAAGTCTCTTCAGATATAAACAGAAAAATTCAGTCAAGTATCTTTTGATGTAAACAAAAAAATTCAGTCAGGTCTCTTTAGTTGTAAATAAAAAATTAAACCAAGTCTCTTTAGATGTAAACAGAAGATTCAGTTGTCTCTTTACTTGTAAACAAAGAATTCAGTCAAGTCTCTTTAGATGTAAGCAAAAAATTGAGTCAAGCCTCTAAATGTAAACGTTTCCATTTCCACAAAAAAATCTTTTCCAAACTGAATTCCAATTTCCATTTTTTTACAGGATCGGATTAAATTTGTTCCTTCATTTTCCTCTCGGATATCTGATCCAGCATTGATGTTATTTGTAATAGTATATGCTGGGTGTAGATGTTCGTCTCCATTTTATTGCTTTTCAATAAAAAGTAATAGATGGACATGTTGCACCTCACACTGTTTCAAGTACCTCAGCTTTCTTTCTTTTTTGCGTGTTTTTTTTTTCTGACGAATTAAAGCCTACGAATTTTCTCCGTGGTCTTATTTAGGTGCTCTGTCATGGCCTTGTCCGCTCTCACATTTTCTCACAAGGATTTGTCTCTTCGTTGTGTTATTTTGGACTTGAAAGGGTTTTAAGAAAGAGAAGCGTGTCCATAGGGTTATAATTTCGTAGAGCAATGTAGTGATTTTCGGTGTCTGTAGCCAGAAGTTTTAGACATAAAACTGTAAATTTGTGAGCAGGGAAACATTCAGCGTAAGAAGGAAGAGTCATGAAGGACATTTCAGGCGATTAGAAAATTACTTTTAGCATCATACTAACTTACTAAGGATGCGATTCCAGGTGAAATGACTATTCAGATATTTAATTAAGCATCATCGGAACATGACTGTTCATGCCGCGGTGTGTCAGGCCGTGTAAAGGAGATATCTTTAACCATCTTAAATGGTTTTGTACAAGTCGTAATTTATCATGACCGATTCTGGCTCCGTGATTCCTCTGAGTCACCTCCTGATAATCCGTACTCCAGCCTCCCTCTGCATTCACATCATGATTAACTGCAATTCCTTATGCAAAGCTGAAACTTCCAGCTTTCACTTTTCAAGTTTCAGGTTGAAATGACCCATTAAATAGTTCTTTCTTTTCTTCTTATCAAAAGTTGCACAGTACTGCACATTTCCAACGTGAAGCGTTGTGTGTGAATCATTTTCTGTAAACGCATCATGTTGTTCAGCTCATTCTGACCTGAGAGTGTAAGAAGTATTAAATCTGATTTTAGTGGCAGTTACATAACCTCCGTCTTGTATTTAGTCAGCAATGGGATCAGGAAGGTTCCTAATGATGTGGTTTGTGTTTCCATGAACGGTTGCTTAATTGGGGTCAGAAACCAAGGCTGTTTATTTTTATTATTCCTCCACTACTAGGCATTATGTTTTCAAGGCCATGCGTCCGTCCGCCTCGAGTGTGAGAGGTTAAATGTTCGAATGAACTGATCAGATTTTGGAATCGATACTAATGAGGTCAAGGTCACACTAAGGTCAAATGTCTGATTTGAACTGCACTATATGTCCAAAAGTTTGTGGACACCTGATTATCACACCCAGATGTGCTTGTTGAACATCCCATTCCAGTTATAGTAACCTCCACTCTTCTGGGAAGGCTTTCCACTAGATTCTGGAGTGTAGCTGTGGAGATTTGTGTCCATTCAGCCACAAGAGCGTTAGTGAGGTCAGGCACTGATGTTGGGTGAGGAGGTCTGGGGTTCAGTCGGTGTTCAAGTTCATCCCAGAGGTGTTCAGTGGGGTTGAGGTCAGGGCTCTGTGCAGGACACTCGAGTTCTTCCACTCCAACCATGACAAACCATGTCTGCATGGAGCTGGCTTTGTGCACAGGAGCATTGTCATGCTGGAACAGGTTTGGGCCTCTTAGTTCCAGTGAAAGAAAATTGTAATTAGAGAAACTCGAAGACTAATCTGAAGTCAGTGCTAAAGGGCAACGATGTCCAACAAATGTAGTTTTATTACACAGATTATTTTTAATGCTCATCTGCTTTTTTTTTATAGAAAGCAGAAACGGTTATAAACTCATCTCAGTGAAAAGAGACTGGTATTATTCTTGCTCGTAATGTGTTTCAATGCATTTTTTTTGTTTAACCGTGATTGTGTGTTTGTCGTTTCTGTTCAGGTTCAGGAGAAGGATGCGGCAAAATCATCCAGCGCTTCCCGAAAAAGGACCGGGACGGCACAGCATTCCCTCAGGGTGTGGAGATGGTGAGTGCAGCGTGAGGCATACGACTTCACTTAGAGCTTGACGTGGCTCGGTTAAGAGAAATCTCTCCACAGCAGTCAGTTATGTAGCCTTTACCGTATGCGCATGAAGGAAATGGATAGATTTGCTAAAACTCTAAAGTTAAAAACTGCTTCAGCTCTGTGAAAATATTCACACTATGACAAACCGAAGAACTTCTGTTTTTCCCACGACCACAGCAGGAACCCGATTTCTCTTCCCATCTTTGCATTTCCTTTATCTTCAAATGCTTAATGTTTGTTTGCTGAAACATTCGATTCTCACCCCCTTTTGATTTCCTCTAATCGAGGCATGAATTCCATGCTCGCATCCCAGGAATGTTTGTGCGTGTTATCGTCATGCCTCTGCTGGGGGTCCATGCCTTCTAAGGGCAGCAGCAGGAAGATCCTTTACCTCCCGCCTCCTCGCTCTCAATCTGTAGGTCAGGTCGGAGTTCGCGGTCTGAACTCCAGACTGGGGACCAATTATCAGAAAGCACAAATCATCCCACTCCACCACCAAGTATTTGCTTATCTGAGCCAGAGAAGAACAAGCTGTAAATCTCGAGAGCAGCAGTCGCAGTAAATGAGCCTCTTCCCTCGGGATTATAAGATCACACAGTCCATCACAGGATGCCTGGCTCTCTCATTGGGTTTGTTTATCTGTTTACTAAGTCGTGTTGGAGGCAAACAGGAACTGCCATGGACCGGAAAACACGGACAGAAATGCCTCCACTTCCTTCATTTTTCTGCCAAGGATCTCGTCTGTGTTTTGTACCGACGCAAAACAACATAGAGTGACAAAAAAGTCATTAAATTAATTAATTCATAATAAATAAATAAATAATTCTGTCATTAATCATTTGATAAAATATATCCAAGCTTTATTTAAGAATTTATTCTAAAAACATTTATTTAGTGAGGGATTTATTGAAAGATTTATTTAGAGTTTTTTCCCCCAGCTTTAAGGTTAAACTCGTCTTCTGAACTTGGTTTCTTGGTTTGTTTTTTTTCCCCCACATCTTATTAACTTCAAGAGAGTGAAAAAAAAGGGAAGATGGTGACAGAACGACCGTTTATAGCTCCGAAAGTGAAAGGGAACAGGAACAGACTTGTTTAGCAGACGTTCCATAACATTTAATGTATGGATTGGGGAAAAAAGGATGCATATATGGCACGTTCTTTAATAAACATAATCTTTGGGAAATTGCTGTGGTATAAGAGGAATTAAAAAAAACCTTTGGGACATCTTTTACAGGATAATAATAGGACACTGCATTAGAAAGTAACTTCAAACCAGGGTGGCATTTATTTAAAAAAAAAAAAGAAAAAAGATATCACAAGTGCACTTTTCAAGCAAAACATTTCCCAAAAAATAGATTATGTTAAAAAATATTTAAGAAATAATAGCTTAAAATAATTATGCTGGTCAGTCATAATTAGACAAAAATGTATTCAGACGCTTAAGATTATTCTGATTGTCACAATTAATCCATAATTAACAATAAAAGTTAATGTGATGAACTTCTCCATGTGGTTACTTTGCTTGGGGCACCTGTATGAAATCGAAGATGATTGAATTCATACATCTACTGTAAATTACCTTGGGACCAGCTGGTTAAAAGTAAAATCGCAAAAATGACTAAGAGGGAAGTAAGTTTTAAGAAAAGGTCTAACATCATCTGTTTGAACAAAGAAGGCCAGTCTATTCGCCTGATCAGCAAAAAAAGTCTTTTTTAAAAAGTTCAAAGATGAATGAAACAGGCAGAATAAAAGCTGACCCAGAAAGACCACCAGCAGACTGGGCAGGATAAAAATCAATAAAACCAAGCGAGAAACAACATCAGGGATTGCTTCAGACATCAATAAGAATGGCCAGATACAACTAGAGCATGAACTATTCAAAACAGGATCGACGAGCGTGGTTACTGAGGGAGCGCAATGCGGCGGAAATAAGAAGAAAGCAAGGGTGAAATTTGCAAAAGAGCATGTACAGAAAGAAAGCAGCTTCTGGAGAACGTATTTCTTCGTTTCATATGAATTCAAATTGAATGGATAGAGTATTTGTGTTTAGAAAGCCAGGAGAATAATTCCACCCAAACCGCACTAAGGGCAGAAACAGCGATCCAGTCAAGTCAAGTGGGTTTTTATCGTCATTCTTCTATATAGCTTGTCTACATTGGAATGAAATGTTGTTTCTCAACCATGATGCAGCACATAACAGTATGCAAGTACTATGCATAAAAAGTACACAGGATAATAAATGCAATCAAGAGACGCCTTTGTGAATGTAAGTACAGAGGGTTTACAGCAAGACGCAAACCAGTGGTAACATTCAAGAACAGGAAATCCAGTTTAGATTTTGCCAGAAAACATCTAAAAAAGCCTCCCATGTTCTGGAATAAGATTCTCTGGACTGATGAAACCAAGATTAACTT
>CM074955.1:6232229-6246614 GCA_037577455.1 Pangasius macronema
GTGATGCTCATCTGGTCCAGAGCGTAGGGGGGTCTGGATCACCAGCAGCTCAGGAGTGATGCTCATCTGGTCCAGAGAGCGTAGGGGGGTCTGGATCACCAGCAGCTCAGGAGTGATGCTCATCTGGTCCAGAGCGTAGGGGGGTCTGGACCACCGGCAGCTCAGGAGTATAGCTTGGCAGAAAGAGAAGTAAAGCGGTTAGGTACGCTCACAGTCACCGTGTGGAGATAAACTTAATGACTAGTACAGAGGAAACACAGACGTGAGAGATCCCTGATATGTAAGGCATACAGTCACTCTGCCATCACAAACCTGAGAACTACTACAGAACTGTGAGTTGCTTTATTGGGGTTGGACATGCTGTCGGTATTAGGCTTGAGACAGTAATATCAGGACATCTGTCTAGTTGGATGATTGAAAACTGGAGGAAAATGTAACATCAGAATAAACATCAACAAATATAAACTGTTGTATCTCTTTGTATGTGTGTTTCCTTTTCGCCTTTTACGAAACTCAACAGCCGACTTCGGAGCATAGCAACAAAACGTCTTTCTCTGGTGCATCTTAGCTTGCTTTAGATATTTCTCTGATGCATCTTAGCTTGCTTTAGATATTTCTCTGATGCATCTTAGCTTGCTTTAGATATTTCTCTGGTGCATCTTAGCTTGCCTTAGATAGAGTTGTGAATGTCTTTGCTCACAAAACATAAATGGGGGATTAAGTTAAGGAAATGAAACCATGTGTTGTTTATCAGGGTGACCTCACTGTAAAAGAACTGAAAACGTATCTCTGCTTCTGTTCAACACAAAGCACATGCACGTGTGGTTTATATCATTTTACTGGAATTGCATAATGAGATTAGTTAAAGCTAATAACTCGTTATGTATATTTACAGTTTTGCAGGCATTGCTGATCTTGATAACAGGTAACAAGGTAACATTAATCCAATACAACTAACTACATGCTAATGCGACTGGAAGCTACAGCCAACTTGGAAGCAGCCTCTGTGTGTTTTTTTTTTTTTTTTTGTGTTGTAATGACATAACGTGTACACAACACACTGAAATCTGGCCACGCCCACTTCTTCTTTTTCCCCAGAGTCAGCTTTGGACGTCGGTTTCTCTATGAGAGTACTTAGTCGCTTTCAATCTCCCGTGTTCGAATTAGACAGCGGACCTAAGAAGTTAACTTGCTCATCAGTGCAGAAAAGAAGTGTGTGTGTGTGTGTGTGTGTGTGTGTGTGTGTGTGTGTGTGTGTGTGTGTGTGTGTGTGTGCTGTTAGTGACCCTACTCTCTGCAACATGACAGCGCCTTTTTTTTTTTTTTGTAAATGACAGTCCTCTCCGCCGTCCGTTGCAGAAACCTACACCAACATGTGGACTGCTCCTAAATATAGACGAGCGCTCTGGTTGTTCAGACAAACATTTCCGCGTTTGCCAGATGTTGTTGATCCCTCCAGTTACGCCACTCGATTTCATCCTGCACTCCGTCGTTGCGGTCCAATCCAGCAAGTTGGCAGTTATTTTATTTTTATACGCCTTTTGCGTGTTGGGAATCTCTCAGTGTTATGGGTCAGTTTAATGCTTATGATTCAAGAGGCTACAAACATTTTAATGATGTTAATAGCGTTCGTATGTTAATTCTCATTTCAGTCTCAGTCATTTGCAAAGTGAAGTTGTTTGCGGGGGGTCCAGAGAATCCAGCAGAGTTGCTTAAACTTTGGTTATGTGGAAGATTTACTTGAATTCTTGCTTTGTAGTTTTTTTTTTTTTTTTATAGATTCTCTGTAGTGTTATAGCGTTGTAGGTTTTACCATGCAAATTTTTCTTTCAAAGTATGCTTACCCTGTATTGTTAACAGCCTTTCATTTGCATTGTGAAGATGTCGCATGGGAATAGATAAAACGAAACGACCGGGACTTAGCATGTGAAGCATCTTGTGGCCACAGCTGCCACCCAGCAGTCTAAATAACTACAGATGAGGAATGTTCCAAATTGTAACCAAGAAAGAAAAAGCCCAAGACCCCCACGAACATATTTGCAACACTTGCCTACAAAGGTGTTTTTAATCTTGAAGGAAGTGATTCAGCCCTGCTGTTTGCGTGCCGGCTTGAACCCATGTGCCCTTTAGAGAGCTCTGTTCACCTAAACAGCTCTACAGGGATAATGGAGAGACACGTAGACACTCAGTCGCTGAAGCCTCATCAGTTGTGAGGATTCATTGTAAAGGGCAGATAGCCATTAAGGTCAGCCTAAACGGTTATTCGGCATCGTATAAAATATCGCTCTGGCCTCAGGTGTTGATGCTACAAGACTACTGCTTTTTATTAGAGGACAATTTGCAGTTACGAGACTTTGCTTTCTTGTTAAGGGTCAATTAAAGCTTTTTTTTTTTTCACATTGGCAACAAAACCTTACGCGGATATGTTTTGGTATATTTGGATTAGGACTGGGTGCTTGAAAATCAGAGAGGACAGTACGTAAGAAGCAACACACGTGCAGTTATATGAAAATATATGATAAAGCAGAGTGCTGCTACCCCAAAGTGCGTTATTTTCGTATAAACGCATGGTCTGGAGTGCTATCGTGCTTATACCAGAGCGATTCTTCACGGATTATAAGGTTTAATTTATTAACGAATGACATGCCATGCATTTTAACCTTTTATAGTTAGATTTAATGTTGTAGGATGTCCAAGAGACAAGTTAGTTCCTGTTCTCACTTATGTTATAGCAACGATAAACAGTCATTCCCACACCAGTCTCTCTCTCTCTCTCTCTCTCTCTCTCTCTCTCTCTCTCTCTCTCTCTCTCTAAAAAAAAAAAAAACACATCTTGTCAAAATCAGAAAGTGTAAACTCCTCTGTCCTGAAGACTCGCCTGTTCTGGGAAACTTTAACTGTTACAAAGCGCTTACACTCGAGACTCTTTCCATAAATGTTAAATAAATGTCTCCTAATAAACGTCACCACACGAACAATTATATGCTTTACTTTATTAAACATGTTTTTTTTTTTTTTTTTTAAAAAATCAGTTTAGTATTAGTCTTCGGTTATGTGGATCGTCTGCTGAACAGGTCCCTGTGTATGAGCTGCTGTTATTGAAACTTAATCAACAGCTTGTGACCAATCAGAATCAAGATTACTAGCAAATCTCGAAACAGAGGTTGAAGGACATCGGAATTTGATAGTTGTAGTCTTGGTCCAGTCTAAAGTCTGTGCTGAACAGTAAAGAGCATATTGCGGTATTTGGTGTCCTCGAAAAAAACGCAGAGTCATTCAGTTACTGACCAACCACGCCACTGTGTCCTTCCATGAAACTGTCTCGACATTTCAGGAAAAAAGTCACTGATTGAACACAGGGCTGCTGGACACAGCTCCAGCTCAGGCCCTGCTCTAGCGAACACAGTAATAAACGGAGAGTTGACTCAGGTGTCTGTACACGGCTTACTGCTGAACCGTGCCTGAGATCTGGTGTTAGAATGTGCTTCAGGCACCTTGTAATCTTTTTCACACTTTTCCACACAGGAGCCTGAACTGATCTGTAAAGCGATTTACAAATCAAACCAGACTCCTCTGAAGATTTTGAGCATTTTCTCTACATTCAGAAGTATTTTTACTTTTTATTTTAGTTGAAAATTATGTTCAAATTGGGTTTGATTTCACTTGAAAGGTCAGGGCTGGGCGATATGATGATAATATTGATATTGTGTTAGTCCACATGTGAAAGATAATAAATAAAAAAAATTTAATACTTCAGACCTCAGATGGTAAAACTAAGAAATTATTATAAATCTACCCCCCCACCACACACACACACACACACACACACACACACACACACACACATTTATTTTTGTAGACATGACAAAATAGTTTTGAGGATGTTTTTTCTTTTCTTCTTTTTGAATGAAGTTTTTTTTTTAATGTAGCACTGCAGTTTTGCCAGCAGTTTATTTATTAGATAGATATTTACTGACTCCTCAGGGAAATTATGAGTAAAAGTGTTGCCATGTTGCCGTGCTGCTATGTATAAAAGTCGGCTTATGCAGGGCAAACGTTTATTCTTTACAGACGTACATAATTACACAGAGGATCATTCGTTACTGTAATTTTCCCTGACATAAAGACAGTATAACAGGAGATGTGTCGACGAGAATGGACGGATAAAATTGTTGTCGGAGCTGTTTCCGCTTGGAGGTCTACTGTGCATCGTATAGCTCTATGCAAAGGACTGACAGGAATGCGTGCCATGTTTATTGACACCCAACGCTGTACGTCCCGCTTTGAACCTGAAACCTGCCCTGCACTCGTTAGCCTCGGCCCAGCCTGAGGACATGTCTAGTGAAACCGAGGCATTACAGAAGCTTTTCTAAGAGCTTTAAACCACCCCCCCCTCCCCCCCGTCATTGGGTCCTCCTCCGTTAATGCACACATGAGTGTTTGAGATCAGGGAACGCTTCTGTGTCAGCGTCCTGACTGATCTGTTGGTCTTTCTTTTTACGGCTTCAGCCTGCAGTGTTTGTCTTCCATCTTCATGTAAAGTGGATTAATGTGTCCTCTTTCGTTTAAGCCTGAAAGAAAACATTTTCCTATCTCGTAAAGACAAAGCGAATAAGACATTTTGGGAACATTTGATGTGCACTGATACTCTCATCACTTATAATGGTTTATTTGCCGATTAAGAAAACAAATGGCGACTTTCCGAGAACACTATTAATCTTTTTTGAAGACAGAAAAACCTACCAAGACATTCTTTGAAGATTTAGTCCAGTTTTAATCTTCTTATACTTTGTTTTGAGAGAACCGAGAACCGCGATGAAACACAGTATTCCTTTTTAGGGCCTGACATCCCATAATGAAGGAATTTGACCTCTCAGCACGGGGCAGATTGTAAATGTTTGTGTCATCTTGCTTGTGTGCTGGCTTTGACTTTTTGAACCGTTCTTTTCCCCTCCTGGATCCCGGTTGTAATGTGGAATGTGGCACGTACTTCCGGGAAAGATGCAAAGAGTTATTCGGAAAATGTGTCCATGATTGTAGTTTGGTCTGTAGGCTGTCTGATGTCTAATTGAATCGCTTCTCTGAGGACTTGCACGCACACCGGGGTGCATTTTTTAAAAAGTCAACACTAGATTGTATTTCGGTTTAATGGCTGCACATAGTGTTACCATCGAGAGAAGTGTGTTTATGCATCGAGTGACGAATGAAGGCATAAATTTCTAGCAGAACGATGAGCTCATTAGGAAATTCATCAACAAGATTAAAGCCTTTTTAACTGTCTCCGGAAATTATTTTTAAAGCACAGGAATGAACCGCATTTGTTGTATTTTTTTTTTTTTTTTTTTAGCAACGCTCAAAACGTGTTAGTCAACAGTCCTAATCACACACACCTCTTGAATATGCCACCCATGAACAGAGCTGTGACTGCCATTTCTGGAAAATGACAACTAAGTCATGCCCAAACAGTAGACCATATACCGAGAGTCCTGTTATTTCCTGCTCAGGGACAAAACGGGAAATAGTGTGTACCCAGAGCCAGTTTCAGTGATTCAAAACAAGCCAAATATTTCCTTTCAGCACTTGCTTACGCACAATAACAAAAAAAAAAAGAGAGAGAGAGAGATTGTATTGTGATGATCTGTGTGTCCAGGAGCCTCAAAATACAGAGTGACCCCGCGGTCTGACAAGTGGACGACATCATTGTGACTACGTCAATCCTTTTCCTGTCGTATAATAGTATATGTACATATTTTATTTCAAGAATACCAACCATTTTATGATAGAATATATGATTGAACCAAATACCTACAATATTCCATATGTTATAGATTTCATAAGCCATATATGTCACAGTTGACGGACACGGATTGCCAAATTTTCCCAAAACCAAACCAAAACACAGGTATTTGCATGTGTAGGTTTTTTTGGGGGGGATTTTTCCCTGTTTTTCTTCCTATCTTGCTCACCTTCCACTTCCATCATAAAACAACTACCAACCGGGAAGCGTGAAGGTTAATATGTGCTTCCTCCTAGATACTTGAAGCATCTTTTCGAGCTGCTTCTCCTGCTGCGTCACAAGGCAGCATAACACACTCAGAGGAAAGCTTTGAAATCTGCCCTCTTCCACATTCATGAGCTCACAGATGCCTATAATTACCTAGGTGTTGCGGTGATTGACAGGAGAGAAAAAATACACCATCTTTCCCACCTAGAGAGCACCAATTTTGCTCACTTGGCTACTTGGCATGGATGGCTGTGACATCGTCAGGATTCGAACTCGTAATCTCCTGGTGATTGGTGGTTGCACCACTCAAGGGGGCAGTCGTGGCCTAACGGTCACGAGAGTCGGACTAGTAACCCGAAGGTTGTGGGTTCGAGTCTCGGGTCTGGCAGGGATTGTAGGTGGAGGGAGTGAATGACCAGCGCTCTCTTCCACACTCAATACCACGACTGAGATGAGACCCTTGAGCAAGGCACCGATCCCCCAACTGCTCCCCGGGCGCCGCAGCTAAAATNACTTGGCCACACAAAGAGCCCACACGTCTGTTGTTGTCAGTGTTTTACAATACTGTTCAACAAACTCCTATACCGCATGTAGAGCTTCACCACTGGGATATACTGAATCAGCCGTAACAGTTATAAATCAATACAACATAAATCAAATAAGCTAGGACTCTGTTGAAGGTACCAAGTGATATGACTCAAACATCCAACATTGAAAGTGCTGTTTAGCAGTTTCCAACCAGACTGTGAGTTTTGTCCGAGCAAATGAACCTCAATCCAGCTTTTTCTCACTTTTTCCACCACTAATATTTTTATAAGTGCAACCATTAATATTTTGTTAAGGCCTGTTCAGGTGCACTTTGTTTATCCTTGTCTATTTCTGCAGGAGAAAAACAGCTCTATAGTAAAGTTAATAGGTCAGTAGTGATCTCTGTGTATAACTCGTCCATTGTTTCGAGAGTGCGGAGGTGGGCAGAATTTCCAGGCAGAATCAGGGTTCATGTTTTTCTTCCTGGGCAAGCACTGGAGAGTGAAGGCCCTCGTGACTGCCGATGATGTCAGGTTGTAGCCAACCTGCAGCTTTGTTTTGTCAGGTGAAGAACACAAAAGGAAAGAAACAAGCTCGCTGATTGGAGAGAGTGACGAAGGGGCTGAGCTCAGTGCTCTGTGACTCACAGGAAGCACCTGTCCCTGATGCGTTATCGCTCCGTTTACAGGCAGGGGGCTGCTCGGTGACGCAGGCCTGTATTGTGCATCTCTTCAGCTCAGGACAAAGGTGTTTACACTCGTCTAGCCAAAGCCTGCTGAACTTATTATTTTTTATTTTTTTTGGTTGTTGTTGTTGTGGTTGCTGTTGTTGTTGTTGTTTACTGATGGTCACTATTTGGCCTTTTTGGGCAATGGTCCAGTTTCACAATTAACTGAAATATGTAATATCACATTGTGGTATGTAACATGTAGCCGTCCATATATCACAAGGAATATTCATCGGGACTTTCCCGAGTTTGCTAGGAAGTTGTGTCCCTGTTTTTCCGCATTGTCTGGCTAGAGTGACTGAATGAACAAATTCCCAAATATTTGACTGAAGGGCTGTACACAAAACCGACTGTGATTGTAACTCACATTAACACAGCCCAACAAATTACAGATATAATCCTCTAGCCTTTATCAAAATTTCTGGCATGCATGGAACATCGTCAGCAATTCAAATGATAGGGTTTGGAAGTTTCGTTATTGCTAACTTTCCAGTTTTGATCTGTGGTGAATTATAGACATCCTTTGTGACTCGCTAAAAATATCTGTCCCTAAATTGAACCGTGTGTGCAGGATTGCATAACCAAGCCAATGGCATGCCCAGCTGGAATTGTATTTAGAACAATACTTGACTGATTTTTTTTATACGGTTTGGCTGAAAAGTCCATAATGTTGTGGTTAACATCTCACCACAGCACGGAGCTGCTTCGTGTCGATTCTACACAGGAGCTCCAGTGCAGCACAGTCATGCAGTAGAGTTTTTCCCCCCTTTCTTTAGCTTTGACCCTGAAGATGCTCTAAGGAAGTTTTCACGTCGGGAGTTTTCAGCCTATGAATAGAGCATTCATTCTGGCACTTCCTAGCTCAGACATGATGCTGGCGCTGGCCCTAGCTGACAGAAATAGACCTTCGACATGTCTGGAGTTTAACATCCAACCACGTCTTGTTTAGTAAAAGCATGGTGTTGGCTGAAGACCTCGAGGATGGCTGAGGTCTCCTGTGTCACCCCTTTCCTCCTCTTTCATTTATGTCATTGTTTTGTCTTCCTTGAAAAAAAAAAACTTTTGTTTTTCATTCCAGGACTTTAGCTTGCTATTTCAGTTGGCTTTAATTAGTGTGGCTGTACGTATAGATATATGTGGATTTTGTTCGTATCATGCCACAGTATGAATTCAGTTTGTCATGAGCCTCTTTAAGATCACTCACTGGTTTCTCCTGGGTTTTCTTTAAATCTTCCAGTTCTTACTTACAGTTTCCACACATTTTTTATTTTAACAAAAGACTTACACAGACAGGATTACATTTACATAGAATTGCAAGTGCTCCTCCATGATTTTGCTTCCCTCCACATCCAGCCATGTTGGTGTTTTTCATCTTCCCTTCCTCCCCCGAGAATTGCAGACTAAATGACCTACTGTTTTTGGACCAACTCGGTCATGGTCTGATCATTTTAATCCCATCCGGATAGACACGTCTGTGGTTTTGCAGGCAGATGCTGCCTCTTGCATTGGGCAACCAAAAGTTTTGGCCACTTCTACTCGCTGTATTTAGTTGTCCAGTGCACATATCCATATGAAACACTTCCTAAATTGAGAAATGAAGAGCGTGTGATATCACAGGGGATTAGTTTTCTAGAAATAAATGAGTGTATCGCTGTCTGCTCCTTAATCATCAACATTAGATGCTGACAAATAAATAAACATAATCGTTAACGATTCGATAGTGTTCTCTGCATTCAAACCTTAAATGCATTTAAAATAGTGTATGAGTAGATGTAGACGTACGAGTAGCTACATCTCAGAGTACATGTATAAAAAAATTTTATTACATGCGTCATGGAGTGAAAGTGATCCCATCCAAATAGGGCTTAAGATAGTACCAAATAATGATAATACCAAAGAACCTCGTGAGGTTATTCTGAGCCTGCAGCATGCACTTGACAGCATCTGCGGTTCATATACGCCAAAATGTTCTCTTTGTCCTCCAGACGGGACAATTCTTTACACTATTTATAGCCGTCACTAAAGAGGCACGACTGGAGTAATTGAATACACCAGACAGCAGATGAAGGTCTAATTTGGTTGTCCTGTTCTTCATGCTTGCTCAGCTTGCACCGATTCTTAGCAGGTCAAGCCGCAGATCCAGTATCGCTTTGTGGAACGGGCGGCATGTCCGCATGACGAGGAACCCTCAGCGAAAATGTTACCGGGCTTATTGACATCACAAACTCAGGAGCACTTGAAGTGCCATTGTCACTTGACTGGGATCTAAACTAAGCACAGGATGTGTTATGTCTTTGATATGACTCAGCTGGTTCAACACAAGTGTGTGTGTGTGTGTGCGCTTGTGGGTGTGTGTGGTTAGATAGACTGTTATTAGCATTCTGTTCGTGGTCACACTGTACTTTGTATAGAGGTCAGTTTTACAGTAGTGGAGTTTCTTATCAGAATTCTGTTTATAGAGTCACCTCTCCCCTTGATATCACTCCGACGTGCCTCTTTACCCTTCACAGCTTTGCTCTGATGCTGTTTCGATGCTCTTGGTCACGCTGTTGCGCCTCCTTTTTTTTTTCTTAGAATCAGTAGCCTAAATAAATTCCTTGCATTCCTTTGCGTGATTCGTTAAAGTGTTTTTTTTTAAAGTTGGTTTGACAAAGCCATAATACTATTCTTCTTGCCCTTCTCTCTTTTCACACATCACAATTTTTGACATAAAATTGTGTCTTTAGAAAAGATCAGAATTACAGTTGCCATGTAACACTTTTTCACATAGGAATATATGGGGGTTGGTTTGTTGGTCCTGCCTTCACATGATTTGGCCATTAATTCAGTTAATTTAGACGTGCTGGAGTCAATTAAAACGGCACTGCTCCACCCACTATCACCCTAGCAACCCCTTAGAACATGATAGCTACCAATTAACACACTGGAAACTAGCTGAGATTCAATAGTGACTGCCTAGTTACCACCTGGGATAGCATACCAACCACCTAGCAACTCAACCAAATGGAATGATTAAGCAATCATTTAGAAACACCCTAGCAACCAAATGGAATGACTAAGCAATCATTTAGAAACACTCTAGCAACCACTTGGAATACCAGAGCAGCCAGCTAGCAACAACCTAGAAACCAAATGGGATACCATACCAATCACCAAGCAAACACCTGGAATACCACAGCAACCACCTGGAACATCACAGCAACCAGCTAGCAACAACCTAGCAACCTGCTGGAATACCACAGCAACCATGTAGCAACACACTTATAACTTCCTGGAATATCATAGGAAGCACCAATAAACACCCTAGCAACCACCTGGGATACAATAGCAACCAAGTAGTAACACCCTAGCAAACACCTGGAGCACCATTGCAACCAGGTAGCAACACCTTTGCAACCACTTGTAATACCATAACAACCACCTAGCAACACCTTAGATACCAGCTGGAATACCATAGCAACCACTTAGTAACATCCTAGATACCAGGTGGAATATCATAGCAGCCACCTGGTAGCACACTAACAACCATCTGGAACAGCCTAGCAACACCGTAGCAACAAGCTGGGACACCATAGCAACCACATAGTATCGCCCTAGCAACCACTTTCAATGCCATCGCAACATTCTAGCAACCAGCTGGTATACCGTAGTAACCAACTAACAACAGCCTAGTAACCGCCTGATTTAACATAACCCCCATAACTATGTTTTAACGTTTTAGTCTTTAAACATACGTTTTTAACATTTAAAATTTAACATTATAACCTTTTTCCTGTTTAACCTTTAAATGCTTAACGGTTGAATTCTTTTAAAAAATCGTTATGGTGTGATCTGCTTTATGTTGCTTTGCATTGTAATGCACTACAGACAATTCTGTGATGTTTTTCAAGCTCGGTTTGTTACATTCGTTTATTTTCTCCTCTGCTATCTGATCCAGCATTCCGAATATAATAAACATGATCAGATCAGAGCATCCCTAGTGTGTTCCTGTAAAGTGTATTGCTTTAGTGGTTTTGTTTTCTGTAACGATCACCAGACTTTTTCAGAGAAATGCAGTCAGACATCCTGAAAAAGAAATTTATCATTATGAATCAGATAAAATAGCTGCTGTTCTGATGATGGCCTGTCATGGGACCTGACTTCATTGTTGGCTGTCCATAGTGATTGAATACAGCAGACAGCTTTGGCGTCTTACTCTGAGACACGTCCCAACATAGAGCTGTCCGAGTCCAGCCTGGCTGCCGAGGTCCCTGTAGACCCCGCCAACAAAGCCTAGATTAAGCTAATATTACTGTACTCATCAGACAGGCATGTACAAATGACTTATATCATGGTTATTGTTTGGAATTTATTTTGTGTGATTGATTAAACTAGAACAAATTGAGGATTTAATTTCTAGTAATTGACTCCCAAGGCAGAATTCTGACATTTCTAGACATTTAGTCTCCTTCTCAGTGAATCTTAGCCATTCAGAGGAAAGGGCTGTTGAAGTGTTATTGTGATTTTAGCCAATTCCACTCTTCTCCATCTTTTATTGACGTGTCCTCAGGTAAGCATCTGTATTGTTTATCTGTTTTCCTCTGGAAATTTACCACATACTTTGCATATTTTCATATTTTCTGTAACTTTCCTGGCACCTGTCCCGATCTGATGATGCCGGAGCATTCCGCTTTTCCCTCCGCTGCCTTGTGGTGTTAGAGATTTCCTGCCTGCTATTGTGTCTGCCGTTGGACTGTGACATCCTGGTTCAAGCCCTTGGGTCGCTCCACCACTCTTTCGCTTTCTCTGCTTCTCATTCTACTTCCTCTCTGTTCCTCTCGTCCATGCATAACATAACGGACGCTCCGTGTAAACGTGACACAACTAACGTAAGGCAGTGCGTGCTTATGCTTGATCATCATATGGTGCACATTTGCAGTGACTCTGACTCGGATACAGTCCGGAATTCTGCCGGACATCTGTTAGCCTCGACACTGCAACTCTGCTGACCGCTGAAGAGCCAGTTTGTGGTTCCACATCTCTGACTGGACAAATCTGTATCTTCTTAGTAGCCATTAATTTTTTTCAGGAGCAAGTGGTGGTACAAATGAAACATAATTACTTTAACCTTAACATGAGGCCGTTGCTTGATGTTTCCTGATCCACATTCCTGATTGTGAGTAGAAATTTCTGAACGGGAATGTAGGTGTTCAGCGTAAGTGGCAAGGAAAGCGGATGAGTGCCATTTCCTGCTCTCTGATGAGAGGATGATGTAGTAGCTAAAGGAGGACATCCTGCTCCTGGTCTCCACCGACTGTTTTACGATTATAAGTAGCCACTATGCCAGGACCTCACAAAAGTCCCCTCTCACATCTTGTTCCAGTAAGCACTCTGAACTCTCTAGGACTAGATGTTAGGATGTTTAATTTTCTTTTGAAAATTCCCTTTTATTGAATTTCCAGAAGTATGTTAGATGGCCAGAAATATGCAGACAACTGAACATAACACCCATATGAGGGTCCTCCCCAAACTGTTGAAACAAAGTTGGAAGCACACAGTTGTATAGAATGTCTTTGCATGCCGTGGCATTAAGGTTTCCCTTCACTGGAACTAAGAGGCCAAAACCTCTTCCAGCATGATAGTGCCCCTGTGCACAAAGTGTGATCTGTAAAAACATGATTTGCCAAGGTTGGACTGGAAGAACTCGAGTGCCCTTCACAAAGCCCGGATCTCAACCCCACTGAACACCTTTGGCATGAACTGGAATGACGGCTGTGCACCAGTATTTGTTGCCTGACATCAGTACTCAACCTCTTGCGCTCTGTTGGTCGACTGGACAAATGCCCACAACATTTTCCAAAATCTAGTGGAAAGCCTACCCAGAAGTAGGTTATTATAACAGCAAAGGGAGAACAACTACATTAATTCCCATGGTTTTGGAATGGGATGTTCAATATTCAGGTGTCCATATACTTTTTGGTCATATTGTGTATGACCTCACAGTTGCCTGTAACAGTAATTAGTCTGATTAGGTGATGTTATGCCTCCACCACTTTGTTTTTGGTTTGTCCATCTGCCTGTCCGTATATCCGTCTATCTGAGATTCTTTGAAGTGAAGTGGCCAAGTGTGGTGACCCATACTCAGAATTTGTGCTCTGGATTTAACCCATCCAAATGCACATACACAGTAGTGAACACGCACACCATGAACACAAACCTGGAGCAGTGGGCAGCCTTTTTTGCTGCGGCGCCCAGGGAGCAGTTGTTAGTGCGCTATCTCAAGAACGAGCGGTTGAATGTTTGTAGGATTTATATGGGATTATCTTTCGCCAACACTTTGTTTCGAACTGCTGCTCATGCTTCATCAAATGGTAGTGTAACAGACTCGGAGGAAAGCTCTAGCTACCCTCTTCCACATACACAATATCACAGATGCCCATGATTGGCTGCTGTCACTCTGATAGACAGAAGAGTGTAGAACCATTCCTGGTCATAGATGGCTGTGGCATCATTGAATTCAAACTCACAATCTTCCACCGATAAGGGGAACACTTTTCTGTGGCACCATTAGGAAGCCCTTTCAGTGTAACTGTTAAGGTTGTTTGATCATTGATTGGATGTTCTTTAGCTCTCTGTTTTACGTTCTTTGCGAGATCTAACCTCATACATACATGTGCTCTCTTTCCACAGTTTTGTCAGCCAGGAGGATGGAGGCTATCTCGCGAAAGGAAGCCTCCTACATTCTTTACAGTGGTGCTGACAGACATTGACTCAAATCGACACTACTGCTCCTGTCTGACTTTCTACGAGGCTGAGGTCAACCTGCAGGTGAGGCTGACTGGAGCTCTAGTTACGGTCTATGGTTTCCTTGAGGCTTAAGTGCTAATGACTTTTCCCTGCTCTCAATTTTCCATGGTAAAATATTAAGATAAACAAATGAGTGTTCCAGAACTGTCAGCCTAAATAAGACAGGAAAGTGAGTATAGAGTAAGGAGAGTATAGGAGGGAGTAATAATATTACCAGCTGTGGCAATTGTGAAAACTCAGCTGGATGGCGGATTTTAAATGATTCTGCAGTAATGCAGTAAATGGTTAAAAAACATATCAACATGGCTGATGTTTTCACTGTTGATGCTGCTTGCAAGAG
>CM074955.1:6261487-6275334 GCA_037577455.1 Pangasius macronema
TTAGGACACCTGATTCTGATCATTTGGATGGGTGACCGAATACTTTTGGTAATATAGTGTATGTGTCTTTATTGTCCAGACGGTTGAGGGCCAGATGGAGGGTGGTGGTGATGGCGTCATCTGTTGAGCGGTTGGGGCGTTAAGCGAATTGCAGGGGGTCCAGTGAGGGGGGCAGCAGGGTCTTGATGCCTCATGACGAGCCTTTCGAAGTGATGATGGGTGTAAGTGCAACAGGACACATTAGGATGACCGCATTAATATAAACCTGGGATTTGTCTTGCAGACAGACCTGCCGTCAGAACTGGCATTATAGAAAATTAGTCAACGATATCTGACCAATCAGAATCGAGAATTCAGCAGCGCCGGGTTCTCAATGAAGATAATATCTAAAATATATATTATAGTCAGCGAATTATCGTAGATGTCCTTGCGTTCTCCTACTGAAACATTTGTGTTTCTTTGGGAGTGAGCGACTTTGTGTGTGTGTGTGTGTGTGTGTGTGTGTGTGTGTGTGTGTGTGTGTGTGTGTGTGTGTGTGTGTGGTATGTGGCCTGGCAGAAGACCGTCTCACATTGGAATTGTCAGATTCAGTGACGACTTCTCAGTTCTTTGGTAATATTGTTTTGCTGTGACTGCGATGTTTTTCCCCTTCCATAACCAATCAGAGCATCATGAGGTAAACCACCAGAGGTCCGAATCCCAAATCCCATGACTCGTCCCTGAATCGGTCCCAAGTCAAACTTTAAGAACGTCCTTTAGCCACGTCTTGTTCCGCAGCAAGCGCAGACCTGGCGGAACAGGAAGTAATTCGTCTGCAGTGTGCCCTCAGCTTGTTGTCTGTCGGCCTGCATGTATTTGGGGTCGGAAATGGACCCCTGTTTCCAGCTGATAAGTAAATACCTCAAGGTCGGAGAGACAGAGGACAATGAGTGTGTCTGGATATCTATCAGATTATGAAACCTGTTGTCTTCTCTTTAGCTGATGCAACAAAGCATTTATTCCACCAGAGGCCAAGGACACCAGCTGGGGATGTAAACATGGTGGAGTTAAAGGCAGATATAAATCTGAAATATTACATTCTTCCTTGAGAACTCATTATTTTGCTTCATGGCTATTTGTGAACGGTAATAAAGTTTTCTGGAAGGTGTGCATCCCAGGAAGTCAGTTGTTATAACAGTGCCAAAAAAGTGCCTGTTCATTTCCCAAGCTCTTCATCCTTTGCTGTTTGTCATTTGTAGCTCAGCTCCTGCTCGTGTTCATATCATGTTCCTGTTTGTTGGTGACTGTTAGACTTTGACACATAGCTGCACGGCTGACCCTGGGCCATTCTTGCGGATGCTTCTGTCACTGTTTGGCCCTCTCGATCTTTCCCCAACGTGTGATTAATGATCTCCTTGGTATGTTGATAACAAACAATAACAGGAACTGTAAACCATTTCTCTCCTCCTGACTGTCAATTTGCTATGTCCTTTTATTTATATTGTTTACAAGATGCATAAAGCCTGCTATCCTGTGAACATATTGCGATTACCCTGCTGACTTTGAAGCGATGATTTATGTGGAACGTGAGCTGCTATGATTGCTTTCAGTATAGCGTGAAATTATTCCGCGTTCCAGGACCCTTGTGTCACGCCCGGGTTGACTTGCCTGGTTCACATTATGCCGGACATTTGGTCTTTGTTTTGGTCGTGTTTGTGACTGCCTCATGGGTTAGAAATGAAATAATCAGCATTTTTTACTAGACTGTAGCATAATACCATTCGTGACTCTCGTCTCGAAAACAGCACTTTATTTTTAGAAGGATTTTGTAATTCATAGCAGCGTGTCCGATCAATAGGCGTTTCCTAGGAGAATGCATATTAATGGGATTTTTATGTTGTTGATTTCATTTCAGGCATCCAGAATGTTCTGAGTCTTTTCTGTGCAGTTCTCACAGAACACAAGGTTCTGTTCCACTCCAGCAGCTACCAGAGACTCGGAGAGGCCTCTCGAGCTTTAGAAGCCCTGATGTTTCCTCTCAAATACAGGTGTGTAAAAAAATAAATAAATAAAAAATTAGGACACAGTTGCACAGAAAGAAACACATAATCTCTTTGCATCCTTTTTTTTATTAAATCTCTCAGTCTGTGTCTGTTTCGCGTCTCGTAATAGCATCCTGAAGGTATGATTGTAGGGTAGTAACATCAATTCCTCAGCTGGGGATAAAGGAACTGAACGGAAATTTCCAGGATTTTTCCAAAGAGGAATGTTAGCACATGCTACTGTGCAATGTGCTCATTTTAGCTTTTTTTTTCCCCCCAAGAGTTATACAACAAAGTGTTTCCTTGCTCAGGTGACACCTTGTGACTTTTGCATCTGACTGAGTAAATGAATCATTTTATTTTACCATCCCCCTTTGTTACTGAATACATATGAGAACTAAAGTTCAGACATTTAGTGTAGGTTAGGTGTCACAGATATACCTTCATTATCACAAGTAACAGAAATGATGTAAAATATTAATAGGAGAAAAAATCTCACTATTTGTTTTTTTTGTTTGTTTGTTTTTTTATTAATCATATTGTATTGTAGTTTTTTATTGATTTGTTTGTTTATTTTGATGATTTATATATATATATATTTTTTTTTGATACAATTTTTGTCACACTGCATTTTAGTGGGGAAAAAATCAGTTATAATAATTTTTATTATTAATTATTTTTATTTATTTGTTTGTTTATTTTGGTGATTTATGTATTTATTTATTTTTTGATAAAATATCTGTTCCACTCTTTGTCTTTTACTAATTAGTTTTTTTTTTCTTTTTCTAAATTTTCTTCTCTGTTTTTGAGTGAAGCAAAAAAAAAATCACTAGTTAGTTTTTTTGTTTCATTTTTTTTTCTTTTTAAATATTTTTTTCCAATTATTTTTTTTTCTTATTTAATTTAATTTATTTTTGCTTTTCTTTTATCCTTTTTTCTCCCACTCTTGGTTGTGTCTTTGTTTTCCATTTGTTTTTGTTTTTTTTGTCATAATGGCCTCTAGCGCTGTGGAAGGTCAAAACATTATTATTATTATTATTATTATTATTATTATTATTACATCCTAATATGGTTTCAGTAGGAAAGCTTCATTAAATGGACTCAGATTTCTGTTCCATCACCTGATATCCCACCCAGAAACCCAGGGTGGTACAAACTTTTGCACTTCATCAAGTGTTCATCCAGCATTAACTCACAAATCAGAATTTAAACATGTATAAAGGTGGACTGCGCTGTGATGCAGTGCAATCCAAATGTAGATGCTCCGGTAGTTGTGAGAGAATAATCTACTGTAAGACGTGTGTTGTTGACCTCCAGCAGCGGTAATCATCTGCCTCTCTGATTTTTGCACCGCAGCTACCCGTACATTCCCATCCTCCCGTCTGGGCTTCTGGAGGTCCTCAGCTCACCCACGCCCTTTATCATCGGGGTGCACTCCATGTTCCAGAGTGAAATTCAGGATCTGGTGAGTTCGGGGTATTGTACTATTATTACTATATTTTGATCAACGTTCGTGTCGCTAACGTGTTTGTCATGGGGCAATCACAGCTGGACGTGATCATTGCTGACCTGGACGGAGGAACGATAAAAGTCCCAGAGTGTATCCATCTGTCTCAGCTCCCCGAGCCTCTCGTACACACTACACACAGCTCGCTGTCTATGGTGAGTCCCCCTTACACACTGTAGCTTCTCACCCATATACACTCAACGCTGATTACATCCTGACCCTGCATTTGGCATTCACATGGAAACTTCTGTATTGACTGACTCAGCGCTCATCACTTCTAATCACTCCTTTCCAGCTGAAGCAATAAACTCATATTTCTTCACTCTGACTGCTTCCAGGTTTTGCACCCAGATCTGGAGATAGCTGATAACGCCTTCCCTCCTCCGCGCTCTGCTCCGTCCAACCTCAAACTGCTGGTAAGTGTTTCACTAATAACCCCCCAGCCTTCCCTCCCGACCTCTGAGGTTGCTTTTTAATGCAATATCGTTGAAAAGGTTTCAACTTCAAGATGATTATCTGGTTTGATATGCTGACGGCGTTATCAGTTATCTGTTCTCTGTGTTTCAGCGAGTTAGGAGGTGATTTAGGAGTTTAGCCTCTTTCATTAATGGCTCTGTTTGTGAGCGTTTGTTAATGTGTCTGACTCACGACAGCTAACTTTCTCTCATTTGCTTTCCTTGTCTCTGACTGGCAGGATAAGGAGGTGAGAGCGGTCTTCCTGCGCTTGTTTGCACAACTGTTTCAGGGCTACAGGTCCTGTCTGCAGCTCATACGCATCCACTCCGAACCCGTGATTCACTTTCACAAGGTGAGAGACGGCGCGCCAGGCCAAAGCACTCTGACATTAACCTCTGTCTGTGGGGAGGGTTTATGAGGGTCCACCGGTGAATAATTACTGTAACCGTCCTAGTCCTCTTCAAACCGGTCTAGACTCGCGCTCGCTGGCGTGTAATGCAATTCATATGTTTTGTTCACAAAATTCTTTTCAGCCTACAGCGCACAATTACGTGGTGGATTTTGAAGTAATCAGTCTAAATCAGCCGCTAAGAAAACAGAAATCGCTTTATTGCTCGACGATGTCGACGATGTTGATTATCCCCCCCTCCCCCCAACCGCCCCGCTTTGACCACTTGCTATTATGTTTGATGGAAACATCATTTTCATTTCACTTTCTACTTTTAGTCACATGGCCTCTGGAATATTTAGCTAGCTGTCTCTTATTTCGCAGTAAATTCATGGCATACATTATATTCCCATTTTTATAATGATGCCTAATTAAATATAATTAGTCCCAGAACCCATATCACGTATTAATACTTAATGTCAAGCAAGAATATTACATGTCCGAAATCTAAACATGTGCATATAGTGCACGCTGTAGAGTCTGTAACATAATTATTTATTAAATAGGAAGCCATTTGGGATTCATACAGACAAGTTCAAGATGTCGTATGATTATGTTGAACATAAAGCGTAAGAAATCCCATCAGCGCCATTACAAAATGGATAAATAAATGAAAAATGATTCTGAGGCAGTATTTAAAAAAAAAAGAAAGAAAAGAAAGGCTCATTAAGCATTTTTAAAATGCCAGCATGCCAGTTTGAAATGAGTTTTACACTCTAAGCCTGTGTAAAGGTTTGTTTTGTTTTTTTCAGTCTTTTCCAGTCCGTACAAAATAAGTAGCGTCTGCGTGTCCTGCTGCTTTTTGTGGAGAAGACAGACCCATAAATTAACATTAAAGTGTCCTGAGGGCGGTGGGGAAAAAAATGGCCACCTTTTCATAAACTGAGTGGTTCTGGAGTACAGGGATAAACCGGGAGATAAGCAGGAAGCCACGTTTTAGTTCATGAGCCAGTGACTCGGCTGTACGTGCCGATATCATCTCCTCGCATTCGTTTAGAAATCGTCTGTCCTGTGAAGAGCCACATGCAAAGAATCAAAATGGCACTGGTTCGTACGTGTTTGCGTGCGCGCCCACTCGCCCCCTCCCTGCGTTGTTTTTATTTGCTTGGGAGGTCGTTTCCACAACAACCTCTCTGCACATCCTTCTCCGAGCACCCCACATGGCTCAGATTATGGCGGAGGAATGCAGCATGTTTCCCCATTAACTCTCAAGCATCCCTGTGTGCCAGCTGCACTGAGGCCCGGCGCTCTGCTCCATCCGTCTCACTCACCCCTTCGACAAATACACTCCCTCGCTGCAGTCATCTGTTTATAGTATGATATAGTACAATCATTTTCATCCACACAAACAGCGGCGGCTCTCAGGAATGCTGCGGCTGATCACGCTGTTTGTTTCTAGTTTAGATAAGTCATTCTGTATCGCTTGAATCATGAGACACATGGTGTTTTGAGCGGCACGCTTTTTATAATAGGGATTTTCCTGGAGACTGTGAACTGTGACTCATTGATTTAGCATGCCACAACATTTGACATCTTTGTTCCTTTTTTTTTGTTTTTTTTTTTCCCCTGCAGGCTGCCTTCCTGGGCCAGCGTGGCCTGCTGGAAAACGATTTCTTGCCCAAGGTGTTGGACAGCATGGCCTTCGCCGGGTTTGTGTCAGAGAGAGGGCCTCCATACAGGGCCTGTGATCTCTTTGACGAGGTGAAGTGCAGCACTCTTTTGTCTCTTACCCCAGTGACACCATTTTGTTTTTCTTGGTTTTGGTCATGTCATTGTCAATGGATGAGCAAGCTCCTTTTTTTAAATTACTGATTCAATAATCTAGCAAGTATCATATCTGCAAGATGTCTGAGAATCCTCAGGTAGATGTAGACTGAGATGACTGTCCTGCTTTTGTCCCGCTGTTGTCTTGCTAGTTGGTGGCGTACGACATGGCACATTTTAAGGAGCAAGAGGAGAACCCGGGCAAACTTCAGAAGCACATGAGAGAGCTCTCCGAGCAGCTTTACCGCAACGTGAGCACATAAAACTCAGCCTCATGACCTTGTTGCTTCAGCTTGTCCATCTCTACCTCTCTCCTTCTCTCTCTCTCTTCTGACCTCGCTTTCTTCACTCCATCTGGTTGTCCTTTCGAACAAATTTCTCTGTTTTTCTCTTTCCTGCTCTGCTGCGCTGTGTTGATTAAGTACCGTGATTCTGCCAAATATTTGACCACTGATGCTCTCGACATGGACATTTCAGTTATAAGGGTTTGTTTATTGAACTTTTAAGCATCTGCAGAGTAGCTTGGCTCAAGAGGATCTCGATGATTAATGCAGGCATTTTTACTGCTTGCCATCACTGCACTTTTTATTCCAGGTATATCCTGGGTTCACTTGCTGTGTGTTTGCTCCTCAGGAAAATCCCAACCCTCATATGGCCTTCCAGAAGGTACCTCGGCCCAGCGAGGGCTCTCACCTCCGCGTGCACATGGTGCCCTTTCCCCTGATAGACGAGGAAAAGGTCGGGGAGCTCATGCAGGAGGGCCTGGCCAAACAAAACCATTCCAACATCAGTATGCGAGTCGAGAAGAAGTGTGTAGTGCCTGCAGGTCCCCCTGTGGGTGAGTACCAAAAGCAGCTGGCAGGTCACGAATTACGTTCTTCTCAATATTTATTCTCAGGACCTTGAGAACACTGAGCTGGTGCTCAGTAAAGTGCATAAGGTATAACCCACTTTGGGTTATGCTTTTACAGGAAAACAATCAACGATGTAATGGTGTGCTTGAGAGTTGATTATTTTTCTATAACAGCTTGTCCATCATTCCACTTATACAACAGCAATTTGCCAACAATTACAAATTTTTATTTATTAAAGAACACAGCATACTTTTTATCCATTTATAGTTACCTTTATTGATGTGACTAAAGGTAACTATAGTGTTGTGACTGTTAGCTCTGACTGGTACTGTTAAGTGCTGTTTATGTGACAGGTCCTCAATACAAGTGCAAGTTGTTACTATAGAAATGACATCACTAATTAGCACCAGAGCTATAGAAAATGAATCAGCATCTTCTGGCCAATCAGGACTGAGAACTCGACAGCAATATGGTGTAATAATTATTATACATTATGATGATCACTACTTAGGGTTAGTGTTTTCCAGACCAAACGAAAAGGCCACTTCCGACCATTTTATTCTTGTGAAGTTGAATCTTTTAGTGTCTAACAGACCCTGTGTCCTCTGTCTCTGCATTTCAGTGTCAATCACAGGGAAGGCTAGCTCGGTGTTTAACAGCGCCCGGCGCCTGGAGGTGGTGCGAAGCTGCATCGGCTTTATCTTTGACAACAAGACGCTGGAGACCGAGAAGGTGAACGAAGCAAACTAGCAGCAATAATGCAGATTACACACACGCATGCACACATCTGGCCCGAGATGGTCCAGAGATTAGGCTGTATTACTCATGGCATTAGAATGGATATCACCATCAAACCTCCATCTGGGAGTCGTACACATGCAGCAGCTGAGGAGTGAAAAAGGGTGAACAAACAGTCACACATACTCCTCTTATCTCCCTCTCATCCCCCTATCCCCATAGGCCAAACAGAAATATTATTCTAACATTAACTGGCGGCATTGTTTGCTTTACGTTTTCTTCAGCCAAATAACTCTGTAAACCACCTAAAGCACAGGGGTTGCCAAGATGTTATCCCAATCTTTTTTTTTTTTCGGATGGATTCCCCTTATAACAGCTGTGGGATGGTAGCCAGTTTCTTCACGCACCCATTGTGTTTAATATAAAAGCCTTCACTCCTTGGTGGCTACAAAAATGCTGAACTCCATGCTAACTGCACCACGGAGCCAGTAAAGCCGTCACCACCGTGTAGCCATTTCCACACCACTGATATGAAAATCTGGACTGAGCGCTAGCAGAGCAGCCAGAGGTTTCACCGGCTTCCATAAACGTTATGCGATACAGTTGGATATTGGCTATATTGTAATGTTTTTTTAATGAATTGTTCCAAGCCTCAATATCAAAAGCATCTTTCCATATTAATAGTACATGACAAATTGAAGGAATACCACAGCTTGATTATGATGATGTGCTATGGGGGCATTTGTTTATTTTTCTTACATTAGTTTTGAGTCAACCTGTTCCTTTAGAGCGAAGCGTCACTGCAAATCGATACACGATGAAAACTTTCTATCCCAGTGGGCGTGGTCTCTTCTAAGATGACCCCGCCCTCATCCGCAGTGTCCAAGGGCTCACGGAATGGTTTGATGAGGATGTAACGGTTCTAAATCATAAGCTATGGTTTTCCCAGTCCAGAAGCACAACCCAGTTGCACATTTTTAAGCCGATTTTTAGTGTCAAACACCATCACCGAGTGAGTGACGATGTTCATTGCTTCAGTGATGTGCAGAATCTGGTGCCTTATATGGGCCTGATACCTTCATAACATACTTCATGTTGGCTTTGTGTTTGGTTTCTGTCTATAGAGGGAACCACAGAGGTGTGGGAGGTGCTAAAATTCCAGAAAGAAATGTTACGGTGTCCTGTATATATGTGTGTGTGTGTGTGTGTGTGTGTGTGTGTGCTTTAGTCCATGTATGTTTTACTGATACCAAACCAGGAAAACAGGAAATACTAAGAATAAATATGTACATTATGAACTTTATTAACTTTTTTTCCAACAAAAAACTGATGAATGATGGACAATGTCAGAAGAGTTATGGAGGAGAACCTTAGGAATGGAGACAAAATAATAACCTGAGTGCTGAGTGAGATATGAATGCGGTATTGTTGTTGTGTCATGTCCAGGCCCTCCCTGCGGCCCTGCGCGCCCTGAAAGGCAAAGCGGCCCGGCAGTGCCTGACGGAAGAGCTCAGTCTACACGTGCAGCAGAACCGGGCCATCCTGGACCACCAGCAGTTCGACCACATAGTGCGCATGATGAACTGCGCTCTTCAGGTGGGACGCGTCACATACCTGCACTCACAATTACAGGACTTGGAGAGCATGCTTACAATCCTGTAAAAGATACTTAATGAAACAAAATTGCAATTTTGCAGCTCTTTCTTAAAACTCATGACTTCCTTACTTCATTTTCCTGAAGGTATTTAAGAGCTAAACCGTAAACGATGCCAGCGGAGACACTCTAATAGCTATCATTTCCACATTTAGCTAGTGAGACCCCCTGCCGTCTTTTCATAAATTAAAGCCGTCTGATGTCTGTGACATCTGCGATGCTATGTAATGGGTACAGAGGTGGGCAGGATTTTATCACTGTAACTCGCTCAGAGTTTGCGATATCATCGTTATGACTTCTTTTACGTACAACCTCTGAATGTACATGGAGAAGAGATTTGGGTTAGTTATGGCACTTTGGTTTATATCGAGTTTGTAATTTATGACTGTTTGGGAGAACAAATCACCAGATTCCCATGAAAGTCCTGTTTTGTTTTGTTTCTTTAGTTAGTGAGTTATTAAAAATTTCCCCTAAACTTTTATGGTATTCTTCTATAAACTGTCATGTTACCATCAATCACAGCGTAACGAGATCCTGCTGGTAGTCCTTTGTTTTACAGCTCCACATCACGAGGTTGGGGGATTTTAACAGCGCGGCGCCGTTTTACTAGTGCGCAGCTTTTATGGAGTTACTTAGAGTTCCTGGCATATTTTGGTGCTCTGAACCTGGGTGAGGTTATTAGTCCTAACATCTGCAGCTGTAGTGGACTTGAGCACTGCAGCACTGCAGGATCACTGGATGTGGGAGCTGTAAAAGCAGTCAGGGGCACGACGGCTCGAGCTATTCACGGTTTGCATCTATGACAGGAGGTCAAATATGCGCTCTGTAATGTGTTTTTGCCCCTCAGTGCAATATTTGGAAAGGCTTTGGTATGCCACCTCGTTAGATTTCTGACCCTCGGTCAAGCCCGGCTGTTGTGTGTACTGGGTTGTGGCTGTGTGTGTGTGTGTGTGTGTGTGTGTGTGTGTGTGTGTGTGTGTGTGTGTGTTGGATATCTAGAAGTCTTCCAAAATGTCTCACCAAGAAAAATCCTAGAATTCTTATCAAATTATTGTAATACTATAAGAATTTACAGAATATTTACCTGCTTTGATCTTGCCATGAAAATAGCCATTGATGCGGTCATGGCATTGAAAGAACAATAAATGAAAAAATCACATGGATGTCCCAGTTTAATAAGGCAAAGGGTGTCTATTGTGAGTTTTCTTTTTTTTTATTGAAAGCAGATTTCCTTGAAATAGTTGAAACAATGCCAGAGCTTTCTGTATATAATGATGTGCATGAAATCCAAACTCAGCCATCGGACGCACTTAATGACGATGGCTAACAGCATGGCCGACGATACAGCGCTCTACACAGCGGCCAGTGACATCATGTAGATTTACAGATACAGAATTAGCAAGGCATGCTTATGAGTCATGTAATGAAGATAACATTTTGCAGAATATGCAGCAGGCCATATTTTTTTTTCCCTTCACCACGGGCCTCCGTTTTGTGTCAAGACCGTCATTCCGAGGTTACGGGCACACGGAGACGTTCTAATGGAAGCCACCTGACCGATAGTAGAGCGACAATAAAAGTCTCATCCACGAGGGGCCAGCGGGTTCAGCATGTCCTCTCGCTTTCACGAACATGCACACCACGACGTCAGTGCGTATGTTCACGCCACCCCAAATGGGAAATAATCAGCGCTGGACTGCACGCAACGTGTTTCAAGGAATGTCTCAATGGATGTAACAGATATCACTTTATTATACAGACATAAAACATTCTTGCTTTTACCGTTGCCTAGTCATAAATCTTCCCGTGTCACCTCCATTTAATAGACACATGTCAGTATTTAAAGCACTTGCACAGATTTGCACTAGGCACCTGTGGCAGCGTTAACAAACGCCATCTTAGATGGAAAAAAACATGTTTTTGGAGCATACACATACTTTTCATTCTTTCACGTTTCCAAACCAGGCTTTATTTTTAAAAGCATGGCACTGTTTGGTTACACTGTAGATAATAAAAGTATTATCCAAATACGCAGTCTAAATATTAGTCGCATACTATAGGTGTGTGTGTGGCCAACAAAAATCAGAGGAAGCATTAGAAGAATTTTTTTAATTATTACAGATTCCTCGTTTAGCTAATATTCCACTTTAATTTTTTTTTGCTCCTGTGTCATATTATTCCAAACATCTATTGCAAAATGATCTCGCAAGGAGCCGGGAGTCGATGGATTAGTTTCAGATGAGCTGGAAAAGAAACAGAAATAGCAGATAGATTGCTCTCTTTAATTGTTTTCATATCTCACTCTGAGCAATCTCCTCGCCTCGCTTCATCACAAGAAAAGGGAGGGCCGGCACAGAAAATGCTGACATACGACAGCCAGTGGCGGTGCCAGTACTTGTTTATGAGATATGCATGTAATGACCTCGACGCTTAAAAATGAACACACACACACACACACACACANCACACACAGCCCCGTGGAGAAAAGATCTGCTCCTCGTTTTTGGCTTATCAGCTGCCTTGTCACACATGTCAATGTTGTAATCGAGCATAATAGCTCATTAGTGTAAATAGACTGACTACGCTTTGTCTATCTGTGAAAAATACAGTGCATTCCTGCACATACTCGTAGTGAGGTCAAGGCATTATGGGATCCACATGTCGCCCTGGCTGCCGTCGCGGACAGAGGTCTGGCTTGTTTTTCACTATAGGTGACAAGTTTGTTCATTCCTCTGTTATGTCAGTGTGCTGGTTTCGCAAGGATGTCTTTTTTTTCCAGGAACAACGGTGCACATTATAGTTGCATAAGGTACAGGCTGTACGTTAGGTCAGAGGTGAAATAAAATTCGCCGCATGGGAGAGCAATTATGCTCCGTTCGCACTGATAGGCTTCTCTTAAAATCCGTGACCATGTGTTTCTATGAGCAAGTCACACCAACATGTGCATTAAATCAGCTGGATATTTATGCACAGGCATATGTGAAGCTGCTGGAGCTCCACAGGCTATTTCTAGACGAGATGGAGACAACCAAAAGGCACAACCCTGTCACTCTGCACTCGTCATTCCCGAGCACTTAAGCGATCAGATATAGTGCTTAAAAGCTTGAGAGAACACATTTTGTCAGCAGGAGGCTTTTGTCTTGCCTCCAAGCACTTTGAGATGATCTGGAGGTAACTGGAAGCGATGGTGCCTGCTCTGCTCATTGTCCGTCTCCTCCTCAGCATGCTTGTGACCACTAATAGGAGGAGATGGACTATAAACAGAGCAGGCACCATCGCGTCCAGTTAATCGCATTCGACACGGAGCATCTGTTTAGAAGTCAGATGTGGATGCTATGAATGTACACTGGCTTTTGCTGTGCAGAAAACACACTTGACTCGAATCTGATTTCTTGTTATCGGAGGCGCCGCATCTGCAGGTGGGGTCAGCTCAGGTTGGTTTGGTGGCAGCCGCTCTTTCCTTTTTTTGCACAACTTCTTGGAAAACGAGTGAGCTAATAACAAAGCCGTTGTGTTTTGCATTCCTGTGGTGCCTGCCGTCATCCTGTTTCGTTTTTACAACAAAGCACTAGGACAGCTCCAAGGCAAATGCTGCTCGCCTGTAACTGTTTGAGCAGACTATAAATGATGAGCTGATATTAATCACAGCCTCATATAACAAACATGTTAATAAGTCTAATAGTAGTATTTAGAGTACAATGTTGTTTGGATTTGTTCTGATGAGTGGGTGAAAGCTACAGCCTTGGCCAGATCTGGGACAGGATGTTGAGCAAGACAAGCAGAGACCCTGCAGGGTGACAGAGTGCAAGTTCATCCTGGCATTCCAGCCATTTCCTGCACAGTGGCAGATGACAGAGCTGTGAGACAGCGCCCGCACTGTTTCTCGTGCCGGAATCTGTTTCTTAAGGCTGGTGTTCTGCAGAAATAGTCTGTTCGCATTCTTAATGTGTCCTTCTGAGGAACCCTTAAACGTTTCCTTTCACACTGTAGAAATGATCACCCCCTAGCGACTAGCCCCTACTTACTGGATGCTATACACTGCCTGGCCAAAAAAAAAAAAGTTGCACACACTAATATTTCATTGCACCACCTTTAGCTTCGATTGCGGCGCAGGTTCATCGTGGCATTTGTTTCGACAATCTTATGCAATGTCACAACATTTATTTCCGTCCAGATTTGCATTAATTTTTGCCTGAGATCTTGTATTGAGGATGGTAGAGTCGGACCACTTCATACATCCCACAGACTTTCAGTTGGGTTAAGGTCAGGACTCTGTGGTGGCCAATTCTTCTTCTTCTTCTTCTTTCGGCTTTTCCCTTCAGGGTTCGCCACAGTGAATCATCACTCTCCACCTATCCTTATCTTCTGCATCCTCAACACTTGCACCCACTAGCTTCATATCCTC
>CM074955.1:6280294-6298844 GCA_037577455.1 Pangasius macronema
TGATTAGGACACCTGAATCTGATCATTTGGATGGGTGAGCGAATACTTTTGGTAATATAGTGTATGATGACTTGATGATGTGAACTGTGTGTAGTGATGTAACATGATGATATAATGATGTGGTGATGTGGTGGTAACGTGAACTGTGTGTGGTGAAGTATATGATATGATATGATGACATGTTGATGTGACAGTGATGATGTGGTAACTCTGGTGTGATGTGTAGTGACAGTAAGGCGATACTCCCGTGCCTCGCTGAAGGAAATGAAGAGACCGAGCGTCACCATTGGCCAACTAAAGAGGTGAGACTTTCTCTTTCTCTTTCTCTCTGTCTCTCTGTACATGCAATATCCTTACAGCAAATTATAATTTAAATATTTGCAGTGATGATAAGGACATCAGAAATGAAACTGAAATAGTGAAATGTACTGTAATAATAGTGAAATTGTCATTTTATTTATATATATATATATATATATATATATATATATATATATATATATATATATATATGACAATTTCACTATTATTTCAGTACATTTCACTATTTCAGTAATTAGATTTTTGTGTAAGCAGCAGCTGTTTATATTAACACCTATAATACAGTGATATTATCAGCTTTCTGTTGTAGATCAGAATTAAGTTTAAGAGTGGATCATTTTTTTTCTGTGTGTTTTGTGTGCAGTCAGCATTCTCTTATTGAGTTCTCCTTTGACCGTTCCGAGGAGAACCCACTCGAAATGTTGGAGGACGTTTTTGCCACATTTGAGAATAAAAAGTAAGTTGGTACTGACATACAGATGCTATCACACACACAGGTTCCTCTGGGTTCTTGTCTTCTTACTGGCTTTTCATAGAAAAATCGTGTATTCCAGGATTATTGGCACCCTTAATGAAAATGAAAAAGCTTCCATATGTTTAAAAAAAAGAGTAACACATGCAATAAGTGATAGTTATATCTTAAATATTTAATCATTTTTGTAAAAAAAACACATACATATTTTTGTTTCAGAATTATTGGCGCCCTCTCTGTCTCTGACAGAAGGAGCCATTTTTTGCAAAGTGATGGTGCCAGTTTTAGGCCTGAAATTCACAGAACAGTCCTCCTCACGGTGTTCTTATGTGTTTGAAACCTTTTAACTGCTAATGTCTTTTTTTTGTGCCGGTGTGAGACCTCAGGGAAACATGGTTAAAAGTAAAAAACGGAACTCCTCAGCAGTGAGAGCAATGTAGAGTAATATACTATTTTTCAAGAATGACAATGTGTTTGTGTTTATTTAAAATATTACCTGGAGTATCAATAATTTTGGCATGTACGTGTAATCAGCATCTGATAATTGCTGAAATGTAAACAGTTCTTTCTATCTCTTTATAAGCATTTAAATTTCTTACAAAATTTTAATAAATCTTTTGTTTCTTTTATGATTTTTTATAATACATTTTATATTATTTCAGTATGCTTTATTCTACCCATTCCTCATTTATACTACTTTTATAAACTTTGTAATCTTTCATATTACTTTGTTCTTTCAGTCTGTAGTGAATAAAGACTGTTTGTGTTCATGTCATGTTTATAACCTGCTCCGTGTTTTGTAGAAAGAGCCGGTCTGGTCGTCACAAACAGATCATTCCCAAGGTAACACTATTCTGTAATATTACACACAAATTACACACTCAGCACACACAGATTAAACACTCGCACTGGTTATTTGTGCAGAACCTGTTGGACTGCCGCTGTCTGAAGCTCATCATGGATTTGAATCTTCACAACAGCGACACTCGCGCTTTACTCCACCTGCGCAAGAAGAAGAAACCTCCCAGCATCAGTACCCAGTACCAGGTGTGTGTGTGTGTGTGTGTGTGTGTGTGTGTGTGTTGTTGTTGTTGTTGTTGCTGTTGTAGGACACATTTTCCATCTTTTTACTTAAAAGCCCATGTTTCTTTGCTGGTCTATAAATAAATGGCTGATGAGATGAAGGAAACTGTGGTGTTTAATGGATGCTGATGGACAGATCAATACTGCTGTGTGTTTTTCAGTCGTCTCTGGTGAAGCTCTTGGACACGCTGAGGAGAGCTGAGCCATTCTTCGTACGCTGTATCAGGTCCAATGCTGAGAAGGTTCACGCTTTTTTTAACATTGGATGTTAAGATCGGCAACAACTGGCTGCAAATCTGAAGTGTGATTATATTGTGTGTGTGTTTCAGAGGGAAATGCAGTTTGATGATGATATCGTCCTTCGGCAGTTGAGGTACACTGGTATGTTGGAGACGGTCCGCATTAAGAGATCAGGTTATGGAGCCAAGTACACTTTTAAGGTACTGTTTTGTGTCCTAAAGTTCATAAACAGTAAATGAGTGTGTGTTTGTGTTAGACAGACATATAACAGATAAAATAAATATACAGCTAGAATGATCATGTTAATGAATCTCAGTTCAGAAACTGTATTCTGAGTTTGAAAATAGAAAATACAGGCTGAAGAAGGAAATATTGTTTTTTTGCTATCAAATGTAATATGTTGTAACATAACATAAAGGCCAGAGAGAATTTAAAGATGAAAAATAAAAAGACTAATATGATGATATATGAATGAGAAGATGGCAAGTGTTGAAATAAATCTAATAGGGGTTTAGTATATCATCAATATATTACTGCATTAATAGTGCTAGTTCATCCAGCACTTCATCCAGCACAGACTGTTATTTTACATTTTATTTATATTTTTATATCATGCTCTGACAGTTACTTGAGCTTAATGAAGCCAAGAGATTCTAAATTGTAATGTGTGTGTGTGTGTGTGTGTGTGTGTGTGTGATGTAGGAGAATTCATCACACTTAATTCAGTATTTTAATTTGTTTAATAAAATAAAGCCAGTGTTTGTGTTAATTCAACGTGCTCTCCTGTAAAGAAAAGATTATTATCTGCTACACTTACAGAGAAACTTTAAGTTCATTCAGAATATTATACATAAATAATTCATTCCTTGTCTCTGATTAAGATGCATCTTAATGCAAAAAAACCTTATGTGGACTTTAAAGGGATGATATTATTAATGAATTAAGTGTCCTGTTTATGCATTTAATATTGTCCTCGAATGACATTCCATAGTGTGATTGAGTGTATTTATAGCCAAAATTTATTATTCATAATCCCGTGTGCAGGAGTTCAGGGATGAATTCAGGATCCTGCTGCCGATTCAGTCATCTTCTCTTCAGCAGGATATTAAGAACCTTCTGCTCAAAATCACAGTGGACAAGAACAACTTCCAGATCGGCAAGACCAAGGTCTCACATCCTCATGTCCTGTCTGTTTGTGCTCTTGTAAAATGTGTATTTATTTTACATAACTAACATTTGCTCTGTGCTTAACAGGTATTTTTAAAGGAGATGGAGAGACAGAAGCTCCAGGACACACTGCATAAGGAAGTGATGCAGAGAATCCTCCTGCTGCAGCGCTGGTTTCGGGCATGTCTCACACGCAAACACTTCCTGATGAAGAAGAGAGCCATCATCACTGTACAGGTGAATTATGGCTCGCTACATATTACATTATCATTTATACAGAAATGAAAAATGTGTCATTAGTACACTCTGTATAACATCTCCTCATCATCAGAGTTTATTACACTCATTCAGATTTAGACTACATTAGAAACGATAGATGATGGCCATGCTCATGCAATAAATTTAGCTGTAAATCCTAGTGCCATAAACACTACACCAACAGCACACCATCTGCTTTAACTAAAATGCTTTAAATTCTGCAGACAAAATCTGAGAACTTTTTTTAACATCAGATTAATTTCAGACTGAAAAAATCAAATGGAATTCATTTTTTTTATTAACAACAGAAAGAATGAAATAAATATTCAATATTGATGTTAATTCAACAAAGGGCATAAAAATTAAAAAAATGGAATTCAGATCCTGTTTGATATAAAAATCATGAACCAAAAGAGAGAACCTCTGGATCTCAGACTGTGAGAACCCTAAATTAAATTGTTTTAAGATACTGGACCATATAATTTTGAGCCACATTTATATTTTGTTGTATTTTTAACCAAAACTGTTGGGGTGAATCTTCACACCACTGACTATGGGTGAGTAACTGACATGTCTATTCAAGAAACCCATGTTTACTAAACCTTCATAAATCCAACTTCTCCCGTTGGTGTTGTGGTGAACATGGTGGTACATGGTGGTGCTCTCGGTTCCGTCAGTGTAAGTGACTGGTTGTTTATTATATTTTTGGGTTCTATGATTTCAGAGGTCATGGCGAGGTTATCAAGTGTCTACCCAGTGCAGAGCAGCCATGGTGATCCAGAAAGCATGGAGAGAATCCCATGAGAGAGCCGAGTATCTGCGCCAGAGAGAGAGTCTGAGGAACGTGCAGCAGCTGAAACAGAGCTCAGAGAACCGCAGGTACACCACCATTAACAATCATCATCATCATCATCATCATCATCATCACAGCTGAATGGAAAAGGTGGATTAGGAACAGTAATGAAGGCATGACTCTTTAATTTGTTTCTGATTTTGTTTTCCAGACGTCTGCAGGAGGAGCAAGTGAGTAGGGCAGAATGTGTTAAGGGCACTTCAGGAAGTGAGGATAGCAGGAATGAGACGGTGCTGCCAAGCCCTGATGGTAAAATAAAGCCACTGCCACCGATACCGACCCAAACGTCAACAGAGAACAAGCATGTGAAGAACATCAGAAATGACCACCAGCAGAACAGAGGCAGCGCCCCGGAGCAGAGAGAGAGACGAGAGAACAAAGAGACAGACAGAAACACGTCGGTACTTGCAGCTCTGCTCCAACCTGACTCTCTCACTGATCCAAAATTAGATGACGGTATGTTGACGCTGCAGCGCTCCAAACCAGCCAACATGAAGGAGAAAGTGGAGAAGTGGAGAGAGCGAAGGAGTGACATTGTGGTTTCAGACAGAACCCACCACGAGAACCGCATGATATGCAGCTTAAAGTAGGAATTGTCTTCTTTTATTATAATAATAATAATGATGATGATGATAATAATAAGAAGAATAATAAGAATAATAAGAAGAAGAAGAATAGCTACAAATTGCAATTCAGGGGTCCAAGCACTCAGCAGTGTTGAAGTTATGATGATTGTTTGATTTTATGTTTACTTTGCTTTCATGAGTGTTTTAGTTCATCCTCTAAATCAGGGGTCTCAAACTCAGATTGGCTGGGGGCCGTTGCTGTGACTGACATCTCATAGGAGGGCCATTTTAACATTCAGGCACAACAAGAAAGCACACAATTTCTGGAATTTAACTGTTGAGATGTTAGCTCACATTTCTTTTAAATTACATTAGTAACATTATATATATATATATATATATATATATATATATATATATATATATATATATAACTGTTTTTTTTTTTGTTTCTAGTACATATTGAATGGGTAGTTTAAATTGCCATGAAACCACTACAATAATAGTAGTAATAATAATAATAATAATAATAATAATAATTTTTTAAATAGTATTTTTGTGGGCCGGATTGCTTAATAGTTTTAACGTCAGTGGTGGGCAGGAGGGGGAGGGGGGGGGTCGTAAATGGCCCGCAGGCCGGCAGTTTGAGACCCCTGCTCTAAATGTAGCGCAGCTATACAGGTTACACAGCTTTGGCCTGTTGGTGGCCACGTTGGGAATGTTTAAAGGATTTAAAGTGTATGAAATCTTTGTTTCTTTGAATCTTGAATCTTGAAAAGTTCTCTGAGCCTCAACAGCATGTGGAATAATAACACACAATCACAATCCCCGTAATAATAGCAGTTAGATTACAGCTCTTTTCTATTTTTATTGTTTGAAATATTACACTTTACGTAAGTGTCATAATCAGACTTAAACACAAGTATAAAGTTATAAACTAATTTTGTAACACAGGGCTCGAGGACTCTCAGTGTCCCTGGATAATTTGTCCAAACTGAGCTCATCTGAATCAGACAGTACATCTCCGTCCAACACTGAGGTACTGTATAACACACACACACACACACACACACACACACACACGCGCGCACACACACTCACACACACACACACACACACACACACACACACACACACACACACACATTAACTGTAGTATGTATTAGACATTACAAGTCTCTCACCTTTACAGCACTTAAAGTCTGATTTTAAATGTTTGTTTATCCATATATCATCTGGACTCCTTTTTCTGAAATATTATAATGATAACCACTCAGCGACTCTAACACAGTGTGTATTGTAGTTATGTATGAATGACTAACACTTGATCAGTGCTGACACTTTTCCTATCACAATAATCTCCTAACTTTTTTTTAAATTATGGTTTATAATAAAATTTACTAGGACCATAAGGAGAAGTATCTTCCAAACAGGACAGACTCCCTAAGTAGGCACCCTAGGAACCTCAGCAGTATTATTATATATCAACATGTTCATGATCTGGATATATGGTATAGTGTTGATTATTGTGGTATAATTGATTATCAGCACATGCTAGTGACTTTATTAATGAAGAAGCACAATCGCAGGAAAATTATAAAAATTTAGTTTCAAAGTTCATTCAAAACTGACATTTAGTATTTGTTTATACTCATACTGACATTTGATTTGCACACAGATTTTAGATTAAAATATGTTTGATGTGTTTATTCAGTCATGGTGCTGTTACTGAAGTAGAATTAATTCACAAATGACATGTCCCAGTGTGAAATAATCATTTTGAATATTCCACTGTGAATTTTTCCTGCGAATCTGCTTCCCTTCATCAGTGCACTTTGCCTCAACGTGTCCTCATCACTGCTGTGTGTGAGAATAAGAACACATTTCCTGTAAGAGTGACGATGATGGAACCTTGTTTGGGAAACATAGGTGACGCTGCGTAGGCGTAGGTGCTCAAGACACAAGCGCCGATTGGCTCACGCTCGCAGCGGCCTCATGCTGAAAGGCACAGAGGAGTGTGAGGATTACTGGATTTTCCCACTTCCTCCCTTCAGCCCAGAAAACTCTTTTCGGTCCAGCGCCTCTGTGGTGCTCGAGAAAACCCAGGTGACCTTCAACACAGACCAGCTAACGCTCCCTATGACACCCGTGTTTATAATGCATTGTAACTGTGCTCATAACTCTGTGAAACTGAGGAGATTCAGATCTTTATTCACATTACATTACATAACATTACTGTTGCTGTGGAAACTGCACAGAGTAGATGTGATTGGACAATGATTGCTTTTCAGTGTGGCATGACTGCAAAGCACTGATGAAAGTGAATTACATTCACTGTTTAATTCTTAAACAGCAATCCCCTGACGATTGTTTTTTCATTTTCTAAGAGATAAAGCAACATTAGTGCAGTGAAGGTTTTGCTTTTCAATGTGGTATGTTTTCTGTAAATCATTAGGTTAAAGCAATACCATGTATGTATTGTATTTCATGTCTTTCTTCTGGTATGATTGCATTTCATTCTTGTGTGGAATCTTCTCTATAAAACGAAGGCTAAAAATGGCGGAGAAACAAAGTGTGAGGTACCAGTTCTGCTCAGAGCTGCTCATCTTCTCGGAGTCAGAAATTAGTCGCAACATGTTGAAGATTTTTAGAAACATTCCATGTTCCGAACTGGTTTAACAACAACAGGTGTGCTTCGGAAGCTTGTAATTATTGAAATTCAAACTTGATGTGAACTTTAAGAGTTTAAGATGTACGTTAAGACTTGGAAATATCAGTCTTTATTTTTAAACATTATTTCTTTAATTGTATCCAGAAGAAAGAAAGAAACCAGTCCAAGAGTAGATTATACAGAAACACCATGAATACCATTTTTTATAAGATGTCTTTATAATGATATTTTCTCACAGGAATAGAAATACTTTAGAACATTACAGACTGTACCTTTAAGACACAAAAACAGACAGTTTAACTTTGGTTTCCAAAACAACTTTAATAAACAAGACATCCTCGTTTCTCATGTATAAGATCAATAATGAAGGTATGCACTTCATCATGTTCATTCAGTACCACACTGAATTAAGAGCACAATTACAATGAGGTACATTGTAACAGTTATAAAGTGTGAATAAGGGTGTCATAGGAAGTGCAGCTGAAGCTCAGCATGTGCAGTAAAATATTAACCCCCTGACAGAACTGGTGCTGCTGCTCTCTTCATCATGGCTTTGTGTCTATATTGTGGTGGGTTTGGTTTCCTGACCTTTTCCTTTTTTTGTTAGCATCTGAGTGTGAAACTTTGGAGACTCAGAAACATGAATGACGTCATGTTGTGGTGAAAATGATCTAAAACTCTTTGCTGAGTCAAGCTGAAACTCTGAGGCTTCTTTTCCAGTACAGGATTTAATGCTCCCTTTTCAACTTCCCCTTCCTTCAACTTGTTTCTCCAGAACTGGTCTGCTTTATTTCTTTATCAGCTTGAGTGAACTGTTTTGGCATTGAGTCAATGTCCCTGTAGACCTCTGCTGAAAAGAATTACCCAGAAGACATTGCTGTAGTTTTTTTTAATGGCCAGCCAAATGTAACCAGGGCCAATAAAATATTTCATTCAGACATTAGGGTCTTAGGGAGGGAAGGAGAAGATAAGTTCATTAGCATAGCAGTGGTATGAAAACCCATGTGAGGATATGACAGCACCAAGAGATCGGGTATAAACGGAGAACAGGAGAGGACCAAGTACTGAGCTTTGTTGAACACCAGTGGTGAGTCTGCGGGGAACAGATGTGGATCCCCTCTATGTTACCTGATATGACCGTCCTTCCAGGTAGGAAGCAAACCATTGCCATGCTGCACCATGAATTCCTAGGCTCCTGNCCCCTCCATGTTACCTGATATGACCGTCCTTCCAGGTAGGAAGCAAACCATTGCCATGCTGCACCATGAATTCCTAGCCTCCTGAGGGTGGACAAGAGAGTCTTGTGGTTCACAGTGTCAAACGCTGCTGAAAGTTCAAGGAGGATGAGGACTGAAGATCGTTTGGCTGATCTGGCGGCATGTAGCTTCTCCGTGACTGCCAGAAGGGCAGTCTCTGTGGAGTGTGCCGGTTAGAAGTCAGACTGATTGGGATCTTGGAGGTTGTTCTGACTGTCTGGGGGTTTCTTACTTCTACACTAGTCGACTAGTCAGTTACAAAATTTCCATTTAGGCGTCAGTGAAATTAGCTGTAGCTGCACTCCTGTCATAGATACTATTATAGAAAATCAATCAGTACCTTCCAACCAATCAGAATCGAGCGTACATCACGCTTAAAGCCCTATTTGGATGGGATTAAATTTACATGGAGTCCCGGGGTGATTTACTATTTTACAGGAGCTACTCTGTGACTTTATTTCTTTCGGGATAGGCCATGTCGGTGTTTATCTCCATCCTCCTCTGAGAAAATTAGTTTTGTTTTTTTTTCCACCGAACTGAGCAGTGATAACCTGATCAATTTAGTCCTGTTCAGAAACACATGTCCATGATTTTCTACGCACGTCACCTGGGATAGGGGAAAAAAATGTTTGGCTGTTGCTACATGCAGTATTGAGTCTTGTAGGGTGTGTATCAGTGTCCCTCCCCACGATATCGTGAAACGGAAAATAGCCGCTTCTCAAATCATGTGTGTTTGAATGCCGTGTTGTGTTGTGATGTGTTGTGGAGCGTTATCTGGGGTCATTTTGTTGCTTTCTGGATGCCAGAGTTTTTAATCACTGAGAAAGCATGTAAAAAAATATTACCAATCCAATCTGGATAGCCGAATTCTAGGGTTCCTTTTCTTCTGATGAAAAAAAAAAAAAAAACCAAACAAATTAATAATAGTTATATTAATAGCAGATTCAGCAAACAGACTAACAGGCGTGAAAGCATCCTAAATCACTTCTTATGCTGCTGCAGTGTTTCATCTGATTTAGTCAATTTTACATTCAGCAGATTCTGAAAAGATACTCGGAGTTTATCAGTGCTTATAGAATTATACAGAATGCAGGATAGTTTAGCATCTGTGGATGTACAAGCTGCTATTCTTAACAGTTCATCTGTGAACCATTTTGTTTCTCTCTGGAATTCTTTTAAACAGTGTTGTGTGTTATAAAACAGCCATGCATGACACTTAGAGGAAAATCTGCTGCACAGTTGGTCTATGGGGGGTGTTGTGGGGGCGATGGGGGGTATCGGTGGCACAGCTTTCATGTTCTGCACTTCTGTTTTGCATTTGTTCCTCTCCTTACATTCCAGTCTTGCTCCTTTTTTAATTTTTTTTTCTTTTTTCTTTTTTTTTTCTTTTTTTTTTTTTTTTGTGAGGGAAGATTTTTTTTGTCTGGACGTGGTTGTAAAAAAGGTGTTTCAGACAGCACACAGGGAATTTAAAAAAAAAATGCTCCATGATTAAGAATCAACCAAATCTTACCGGCTTTGACATATTTGTGGCTAAAAAGATAAATCCTTACATAGTTGGGAAGACTTTTCCATTTCCTGGATGATGCTCGTTGTTTATGATGTAGTAAATCCAGCCATTTGTCACAGACATTCTGCCTCCAGATGCATTTTCCTCCTTGACACATTTGCTTATCCACCTTTGCTGTAGTTCTTCTGTCTGCAGAAACTCGGTGATATTCAGGGCTGTGCGATATGACTAGATATCGCTATCATTATTTTTCCACTCCATGCTACATTTTTATAAGCATCATCATTGTCGTTAGGAGTCTGTGCTTCTATAAGCATCCTCAGTCGCACACTGACACCTACGTTTTGTACCAGTTTCATTTTCTTCTCATTGAATATGTCACTTTTTTTAATATATTTGAAATCATCTCTGAATTGATCGTTGGTTATATCGTCCAAAACTCTCTGTCAAGTTCTTTAAAAGGAATTATAATGTTCCGTGGACAATATGTTTGATTTTCAGATAATGAGCCATAAAGTTTTAACCCTCGGTAAATTTTTCGCATCATGTATTCAAGTATCGTGATATAATATTTATGCAGTACACTCACCCACCGCCTAATGATACTGATACCTTTTAGAAGTGAAGTGAAGTGACTTTGTGGCCAAGTGTGGTGACCCATACTCAGAATTTGTGCTCTGCATTTAACCCATCACACACAGTAGTGCGCACACACACACCCGTGAACACACACCCGAAGCAGTGGGCAGCCATTTTAGCTGTGATGCCCGGGGAGCAGTTGGGGATTCGGTGCCTTGCTCAAGGGTCTCACTTCAGTCATGGTATTGAAGGTGGCAGAGAGCGCTGGTCATTCACTCCCCCACCTACAATCCCTGCCGGGCCCGAGACTCGAACCCACCACCTTCANGTGGCAGAGAGCGCTGGTCATTCACTCCCCCACCTACAATCCCTGCTGGACCCGAGACTCGAACCCATGACCTTCAGATTCACCTTCGGGTTACAAGTCCGACTCTCAGACCATTAGGCCACGACTGCCCCCAGACAAATCTGTAAATTTAGATAATGTTACTAATAAACTCTTCGAAACAAACCATGAGCATGCTTACGTTATCTTATTAAACGTTCTGACTTGTCGTCATCACAACAGATTTATAGTTCATTCTTAATGATTGTGCCTTATCTCCTTATCTTTATATTGTTTTATTATTACATTTATCACGAAGCACTTTGAAATGGTGTATTTGAAGATGAAAAGTAGATTATTAATACAGATTATGGTTATTATTTCAGGTCACACAGTTCCAGTAACATTGTGTGTGTAACAGCTCATGAACAATTTATTTATTTATTTATTTTTGGCGATTGAATTATGCCAAGACAACTCCAGTGTCTTCTTGGAATGCAAATCATGAAATAGTTTTTTAAAAAAAAAAGTGAGAACAAATGAGTCATAGAGAGGTTTTGTATAAACGTATGTGGAAGGACTGTTACAGGACGGTGAGCTAATGCACTACGCTCCTGCCAGAACTGTGATAAGGCCAAGTATTGTTTGGATGTGTGATTATGCAGTAATAATTTTTTAAAAAATAATGTAAACCAGGGTGTTATTTTAACCGGAATTATTTTCTTCTGCGTACTATCAGATTTTTTTTTTCCTGTTAGTCATCCGCTCTTATTATCTCTGCCCACAGGACTGCTCCAACTCTGAGGAGTATACAGTGGCTGCAGCTTTGCTTCCTCTGACCACAGCCTTTTATCGGGTAAGTGCACGCTGAGGTCAGTTCTTCCTACAGTTTCAGGAAAAATGAATGCTACTGATGTCACTCGCATTGGCATGCGTTGTTGATGTTGTTGTGTGTGTGTGTTTTTTACTTCAAATGAGCCAAACTGTATAGTTAAGTAAGAAATAACAAAACAGATCATGTAGCTATAGGAAAACTCTCCATGCTGATGTGATGTGATGTGATGTGATGTGATGTGATGTGACACGGCCCAGTACGAAGCAGAGAATTCGTGCACCAGCACGGTGTGGAGTGTTTTATTCTGCTTATACCGCATCGCTATGCTAACACTGTCCCACATTTTAACAGATTAGAGTTGGATTTAATTTGGTGGAACATCCGTGATACAAGTTAGTTCCTGTTCTAACTCACGTTTTAGCCGCGATAAACAGTCATTTCCTCACCAGCCTCTCTTTCTCTCTCTTTCTCTTTCTCAGAAACCAGGAAAAGCGTAAACTCCTCTGTTATCCTCATTGTTCCTTTTTTTATGTACCTGCTTGACACGCAGGCCCGATTCCGGTAACAGCAACAAGCAACAATGTTTATCTGTCATACTGTTTTTTTTTCCCTCCGTAATTTCAGAGCACAGCAGCATGAGAAAACTCGTGTCAGGAATGGAGAAGTAAATAAGCATCTTCGTAACCTGCTGGGATTTTAAAAAAGATTCTGAGTTAACACGCCTCTGTGTGAGCAGATGACCACTGGAGTTGTTGTCGTAGACGCAGACACGACGGATCTCTGTCAGTCTCTTGCTGTGAGCATGCGAGTGTGTGTATTGACATAATGACTCACTGCTCGCCTATGGGATCTTCGATGTAACCGAATCATTCGGGGCGATCGCTGTTTCCTGTCCACAACAACAGCACCTGCTCTGTCCTCTTCAGCGCCATCGGCTCTTCACAGCCTGACGGAAGTCTGAGACCGATTTCTTAAGCAGTGAGCGCATCTGTGATTGGAATACCGATTCCGTGAACCTATTCCTGACTAAATCAACAAGCGCTTTTTCTCCACACACCCACGGGAGGCCCGGAGCAGCATCATGTAATTTGTTTGTAGGACAGCTAATGGTGTGTACTTCCACAACCAGAACATTGCAGAACTTTTTTTTTTTTCCCCCTTTGTGATTCCAGCTTAAATCACAAGTTCACTGACCAGCTGTGCTGTCTTTAACATCTGAAAACTATTCCTCAACATATTGGATTTCTTGTCATTCCTGTTCCATTTTACATCGCAAAAAAAACCTGATTAAAGCGTCGTTTAAAAAGGACGCACCACGTTTATGTAAAATGAAACGTCTCCGATATCAAGAGATTAATGAAACCCTGTGCACTTTTCGCCACTCCAGGAATCCGGTTTCTCCCAGCTTTCCAAAGGAATGATCTTTGTATGCAATCTGCTTACGCAGGCAGATCAAGGCTAGGCCCGTGATTTATTCTTTGTGTTATCAATCTTTCACCTAAAGCCAAGGCAGGGACATTTGCAAACATCCGCACAGCCGTTTTTCACTGTACCTCACCGCTCCGCCGTGTGTATTTCTCCGGCTCCCAGGACTGTACTCATGCACGATGTGCATTACTGGCTTCTCAAAGCTGGCTTGGCGGGAGATGAAAGCATAAATCTCACTTGGGTTTTCTGTCTCTTCTCCTCTTTTGACGCTAAACGAAGATATAGAGGTAAGAGGAGGACGTGATGGAAGGATCAGGAGTCATGGTTTGGATGCTCCTCTCTTCCTGTTTCCAGGTGCGGCGTCGGTTAGTGTAGAGTGCAGGTCACGCCGTGCCGCCCGAGTTTGACGTGGACGGGTTTATTGGTTTATCTTGGATGGAAGATTAACCCCGAGTCCCAGGCAAGTCAGTCGAGGACATCGGTATCGCTGAGTGTGAATGGTGTCCTCGTCAGAACCTGCTGTGTTTAAAGACTCTGTGAAAGCAGATTAAAGTCATTGATGGTAGTAATGAATGCTCTTTCTCTGACCTCACTGAGAAGGTAGGGGCATTGTAGGGGCAGATTCTAATCTAGCACGCTGTGTCTGCGTCCAGACAATTCAGCAAGCTGTTGGCCAGTGATACCGCCATGACGTGTCCTCGCATCGCACGTTAAAGATGTACGAGTCTGGCTAGTGTCTTCTCTTGACGTGTTTAACCATGAGGAGACTGACCAAACCAAACAAAAATATAGCTGTGCTCCCAGGCTACGGTTGTGTGTTCTTTTAGTTACCCATAGTAACATTTTGTTATCGCAATTTAACATGGTTATACAATTCTTACTCATGATCCAAATACTATTCACTATTTTTAAGCTTGGGTGAATCCCAAGTGGCTTTCTATTCACTTTCTTTCTGCCCTACATAGGGTATAACATAATACCTAGTGCCCTTCTTTCATACAACATAGGACATCACATAATACCATACCATAGTGCCCTTCCTGCATACTACGCAGAATGTGACTTAATACCTAGTGTCCTTTATTTATACTACATAGGGCATAACATAATACTTAGTGCCCTTCCTGCATACTACACAGAATGTGACATAATACCTAGTGTCCTTTATTTATACTTAATAGGGCATAACATAATATCTAGTGCCCTTCCTGCATACTACACAGAATGTGACATAATACCTAGTGTCCTTTATTCATACTACATAGGGCATAACATAATACCTAGTGTCCTTCCTGCGTACTACACAGAATGTGATATAATACCTAGTGTCCTTTATTCATACTACATAGGGCATAACATAATACTTAGTGCCCTTCCTGCATACTACACAGAATGTGACTTAATACCTAGTGCCCTTCTTTCATACTACATAGGACATCACATAATACCTAGTGCCCTTCTTGCATACTACACAGAATGTGACATAATACCTAGTGTCCTTTATTTATACTACATAGGGCATAACATAATATCTGGTGCCCTTCCTGCATACTACATAGGGCATAACATAATACCTAGTGCCCTTCCTGCATACTACACAGAATGTGACATAATAATTAGTGTCCTTCCTGCATACTACACAGAATGTGATATAATACCTAGTGTCCTTTATTCATACTACATAGGGCATAACATAATACTTAGTGCCCTTCCTGCATACTACACAGAATGTGACTTAATACCTAGTGCCCTTCTTTCATACTACATAGGACATCACATAATACCTAGNTGACATAATACCTAGTGTCCTTCCTGCATACTACATAGGGCATAACATAATATCTAGTGCCCTTCCTGCATACTACACAGAATGTGACATAATACCTAGTGTCCTTCCTGCATACTACATAGGGCATAACATAATATCTAGTGCCCTTCCTGCATACTACATAGGGCATAATATAATACCTAGTGCCCTTCCTGCATACTACACAGAATGTGACTTAATACCTAGTGTCCTTCATTCATACTACATAGGGCATAACATAATACCTAGTGCCCTTCCTGCATACTACACAGAATGTGACATAATACCTAGTGTCCTTTATTTATACTACATAGGGCATAACATAATACTTAGTGCCCTTCCTGCATACTGCAAAGGGAGTCAATTAATAGGGTATAACATGATACCTAGTGCCCTTCATGCATACTATACAGGTTATAATGAGCTTCGTAGTGCTCTTCATGCATACTACATAGGGTACAACATGACACCTTGTGCCCTTTGTTCATACTATTTAGGGTATCACATAATACCTAGTGCCCTTCATGTAGACTACATGGGGTATAACAGGGAATCAGTTAGTAGGGTGTAATATAATAGCTACTGTTCTTTGTGCATACTACATAGAGTATAACGTAATACCTACTGCTCAAGCGTACTACATAGAGTATAACGTAATACCTACTGCTCAAGCATACTACATAGAGTATAACGTAATACCTACTGCTCAAGCATACTACATAGAGTATAACGTAATACCTACTGCTCAAGCATACTACATAGAGTATAACGTAATACCTACTGCTCAAGCATACTACATAGAGTATAACGTAATACCTACTGCTCAAGCATACTACATAGGGTATAGCATGATTACTACTGCTCTTCATGCATACTATATAGGGTATAACGTAGTACCTAGTGCCCTTCATGTATACTACACAGGGAATCAGTTAATAGGGTATAACATAACACTTACTGTCCTTTATGCTTACTACATAGGTTATAACATGACACCTAGGGTCATGTATACTACATAAGGAATCAATTAATAGGGTATAACATTATACCTAGTGCCATTCATGCATACTACATAGGGTACAAGTTCCCTTCATGTGTTTTAAGATACTGACCAGTTTTGACCTCAAACTCCTCTCTGTTTTTTTGGGGGGGGGTTTGTTTGTTTGTTTTTTTTAAACAGAGATTAAAGTATTGGCACACTAGGCTGTCTTCCATGAAAACAAAGTAACTGTGTCTCGTGCGCAGTGGTTTGTCCTGTAGGGAGACGCATGCCAGCCCTGTGCATGCTCTGACGTAAACGACATGCCTGCTCATGTCCATCACTACTCACCCAGTAACCTCTCAACAGGTAGTGTTACATGATGAGAAACACACACATGCACACACGCACACACATGCATGCACACACACACACACACACACACGCACACAGATTATGGATCATTCTGGTTGAAAAGCACGACAAGTGTTCACTGAGATGTGGCTCACGGCCTGCCTGTTGCACCGAATCACTGAATTGCACTTAACGACTGTGAGCACGCGCTGTCCACGTGGCCGTGTGTGTGTTCGGGAAATGTTGTGGTGCTCATCTATGGAAAAAAACTAGGTCAGAAATTCGCGTCCAAAGTTTTATCACCTTTCTCAAAACTTGTCTGCACACTTTTAAAAAAAAATTCACAGCCTGACCGCCTCCTCTTTATAGCCCTGTTAACCAGATCACTTACTCATACATTAACCAGTGTCCTTAGACTCATTTATTTTTGTTACAGTGGGTCCAAATATTTAAAGCTGCTGCAGATAATTAGGCAGTAAAATATGTGTTATTTTTGTCCACGCTGGGATCTCGACCTCAGAGCTGCGTCTCAGTTTTATGGCATTCAGCAGCTCGGTAGCTGAAGGCATTTTTACAGCATTAGAAAAACAAATGTCCCCACCTCCGCCGCAACCTCTTGCTGTTTGTGTGTGCTGTAAATGTATCTGCTCGTGTGGTTTACCCTCTCACCAGGTTTGCCGAGTGAGCTTGGCAGTCCTCCAGAGCTTTGTCATCTCTCCCTGTTACTCACTGTGCTCGAGGTCTGCATGCCATAGTGCACAGGAAGCACTTCAGCACTCAGGCCACTGTTTAAACCTCTGGACCTGCACAAGGTTCTTTTTAGGTTGTTTTTAACTTGATGTATAATCTAGTTTTTATCCTTTGACAGAGATTTCATGTCCTTAAACTGTAGGTCATTATAGTAAAGAGTCTCCTAAGGTTGCGTTTAACAACAGTAATCTTATGAGAAGAATTATAAAAAGTGCCGCCAAAGGCTCCTTTTTTCCGTTTGGTCACAGCGGAGCTTCCAAAGTTCAGCTTTTTTTAAAAAAAAAAAAAAAGAGCCTAGCTCTCTCCAACTTCAAGTATTTAGAGTGAAAGCGAGAAAAATCGACATGGAGGTGCCAGTGAAAAGACGAGTCTTGTTTGTGAGTGAATATGAGGAGATTTATGACGTGTTGAAGCAGAAAAATTTCGTAGCTAATATTCCAGTGTTGCAATGTAACTAAGAATAACATGTCTATGTTTGGGGTGTTCAGCAGTATGTGATGTGATGCCGAGTGTGGAAGCATCCTTACAGCTCTCTTTTGGCCTTGTAGTATTATGACTTATAGATGCCTCCAATTCTGTGAGTTTTTAAAGTGAATTTGCAAAGTGTGTGCTAAAACACTGCTGGTTATGGCCTCTAATTTGTGTCATTAGTTGGGAGGGTAACTTTACAAGTGTATTCTGTTACAGTTACAAATTGCTTCATAAAAAATGTAATCAGTAATGTAATCCAAGTATGACAATATGAGAGTAATGTAATCTGATTCCATTACATAAATAAAGTCGAGAGAAAAGCAGTATGAACAACATCAGCACTGTCACAAAAGCATTTCAGAGAGCAACTTGAGAGTTTCATCTGAAGTTATGATGGAAATCAGAAGTGACAGTAGAGCACAAGGGCAATGACCAGTCGAAAATTTGAAGATGGAAAATATTATTCATTTTCAGAATTTTGCAACATGATCTTAGAAGCTTTATTATGCAGTATGTCCGGACTAAACATATTATTATCTGTTTAAAAGTTCAACATTAAAAAAAAGTCTATACCATCTACATGTACATTATCCTTCTTCTTCTTCTTTCGGCTTTTCCCTTCAGG
>CM074955.1:6311918-6334405 GCA_037577455.1 Pangasius macronema
AGATAGGGATAGGTGGAGAGTGATGATTCGCTGTGGCCACCCCTGAAGGGAAAAGCCGAAAGAAGAAGAAGAAGAAGTGTAAACAGCGCAAGGCAGTACAACACTTACTAAACAGAACAATAGGCACAGTAAAGGACAGTGCAGCGCTAACCAGTACACAGTCCTTGTATGGAATAAGGTGCAAAGAGATATTGCACTGCAGTAATAATTGTTGTAAATATAAGCATAACATACTAATTTGCAGCAGCAATGCAGGTGGTCAGTACAGTATTTTGTTTATGATGTTTTAGGAGCAATTTAAGAAGGAAATGTGCAAAAATTGCAGAGGTAGTGGAATGGTGTTCAGTTTAGTATGAGTGTGTGTGTGTGTGTGTGTGTGTGTCTGGGTTGGTGTGAGTCCAGTCTCTGGGTATTGAAGAGTCTGATGGGGAAGAAACTGTTGAACAGTTTGGCTGTGTAGGGGCCCGAATGCTACGGTACCTTTTGCCAGACAGCAGGAGAGTGAGGAGTTTGTGTGAGGGGTGCGTGTGGTCATGCTGGTGGCTTTGCAGATGCAGCGTGTGGTTTAAATGTCTGTGATGGATGGAAGAAAGACCTAGACGATCCTCTCAGCTGTCACGACTATCCGCTGCAGGGTCTTGGGGTCTGTAAATGGTGCAATTTCCAAACCAGGCAGTGTTGCAGCTACTCAGGATGCTCAGTAGTCCCTCTGTGAGAATGCAGTGAGCTTCTCTTAGCCAGAACGTAGAGACGCTGCTGGACTTTCTTGGCTATGGAGCCGGTGTTGAGGGACCACCTGAGGTTCTCTGCCAAGGAATTTGGTGTTCTTGACGATCTCCATGGAGGGGCTATCAAGGTTTGGCAGAGAGTGGTCACTCCGTGCGTTCCTGTTGTCAACAACCATCTCTTTTGTTCTGGCCACGTTCAGGGAAGGTTGTGTCACTTGAACTTGTGTTTTGAACTTTGCGTTGCTGCACAGTCGTGAGTCAGCAGAGTGAACAGCAGTGGACAGAGCACACAGCCATGGGGGGCCCCAGTGCTCAGTGTGGTGGTGCTGGAGATGCTGCTCCTGATCTGGACTGACTGAGGTGTCCCTCAGTGCCTAGGATCCAGTTGCAGAGGCACGTGTTCAGTCCCAGCAGGCTTAGTTTTTCCAGTCAGGTGCTGAGGAATGATTGTGTTGAATGCTGAACTGAAGTCTATGAACAGCATTTGAATGTAAGTGTCCTTTTTGTCCAGGTGGGTGAGGGCCAGGTGGAGAGTGGTGGTGATGGCGTTGTCTGTTGAGCACTTGGGACAATATGTGAACTCCAGGGAGTCCAATGAGGGGGCTTCCCCCTCCTCAGAGAGACATTAGTGATAAATAAGTGTGTTCTAATTTTTCCCTCAGTGAGCTGTTTGGAGATGAAGAGAAAATGCAGGATAGGCAGAAAGTGATGTGGGTGTTGAAAGGCTGACAGGGACTTGTAGCTCGGGCGAACGTCATGGAAGACCCTCATAATGACCTCCATTTCCTCTGGCCTTTTCTGTGTGATGTGAGAGCGGTCAGAGGTTCTTCCAGGGTTCCTGTCCTCATTTCTCCACTGGTCTCACAGACTCATGGAGAACGCTGGCTCTGGGTTTCAAAAACCTGAGCTTTTACAAGAGAAGGTCATTCTTCCTGATAACCCTGAAATTCTTACAGTAGACAAGAGCCTTGTTTTACAAACTTGTCCTTTGCTCTTTTGCTCACATATTTCTTAATGAGCTGGACAAGGACAGAGCACAGCACCAGCTGCCAGCGCCCGGCTGAACACTTCTTCAGTGATCTGGACAGTGTAAACATAGCCGGATAATTTGAGCGACGTTACTTACAGTCAACAGAGATCCTAATCGTTTGAAGTCTTCAAATATGTCATCCAGGCGCCATAATAACAACTTGACATTGTTTACATAGAATCAGACCATAAAGATTGAGTTGTGTTTATAAATTGTCCACGTAAAACTGTCATTCTTTGCAAACCATTGAACTCCATGAACTTTTGGTCTTGGTGTTTTCAAAAGCAGAACATTCTGGCTGTTTTGAATAATGGTGAAGTGTCTTCACTGAGGAGACCCATTGTCAAACTCAACAGTACTGTGTCAAAAGTACTGGCTTTCCATGCATTTCCATCTATTAACATTTCATGTTTTTGTACCTGAACAAGTTCTTTACTCCAGTGGTTCTCATCCTTTTTGTGTCTGATAACTACTCCCCAAAACTTTCACACCTCTTCCCTTTGGACTCGCCCTAAATCAAGCTTTCTTGAACTAGGTGTAAGCTTTCTCGAACTAGGTGTAACTTGATTTACAAATAGGGTTGTGACAGAAACACGCAATCTCCTCTTTTGTTTCATTAAATTATTTTACAAATGAATATTACAGATATCAAAAACAGGTTTTGTGTGCTAATATTTTTAAATGTCACTGGGAGTCAGATAAGCCACAGTTAAATTAATACATGGTAGTTTAGTCTTTTTCACTATCCTGACATACTGCACTGGCCTTGTTAAGCAAATATAGACAAATTTTCTTGTCCATCCACCTCCACTAAACAAATATGCGTTGTATCTTAAATAGCATGCATATGTACCGTTCTAGACCGTTAGCATGTACTAGCTCTAACCAGTTTTCCTATTACAATTAGTTTGAAGTTTTAAGCCTCTCGTGTCATTTTCAAACCTACCGAAAGTATGTATTTGGGGTTTTTTTGTACCAGTCTTCTGGATTTTCCAGATTAGTAAATACTTTTGAATATAAGGTCAGAGTTTTCAATTTGAGACGCGGCCCATAACAACAATCATGACGACAGAGACATGACAAAGATGTAAGAGGCAGAACTTGTCAGTGTGTCTATCATTCTTAGCCTTTTTATAAATTTACCCTACACAATGGCTATCAAACACCCAGAGGAACATGGCATTGCTGACAACACCTAAACCAAGCAGTTATCTAATTTTGAGTAAGCGTCACTGCACACTGCCACGCTAGAAAGATGATCTTTTTTCAGGTTATAACAACGTGATAAATACTGTCAATCGAAGAGATTTAGGGAAAAGTCATTCAAAAAACATCTTCATAAGAAAGAACACCACTTAGGAGATGTATGTGTGTATTTAGATATACATACAAGAATGTGCGAAAAAAGGGAAATAAAGGGAAATCGCAATATTTTTAGACAAGGTTATCATAAGTATTTGTATCCATCTCCACATCAGCCAAAGATCCTTCGGCCCACGCTGCTGCCCGGAGAGGAGTTGGTAAGCGAAGGGCTGCGGGTGGTCCTGGACCCTGATGGACGTGAGGATGCTACGGGTGGCCTGCTGGGAGGCCCTCACATGCTGCCTGCAGAGGGGGCGCTCTTTCTCACCACCTACCGCATCATCTTCAAAGGCACTCCTCACGATCCTTTAGGTAAGAGCCAGCTCTCATGAGCCACTCTCTTATCAGGTTTCACAACAGTCTGCACTTTGTGGACTGACTATCCTGACAGTAGCACTATATTTAGAGCATAATGCTTTACTGACATTTGTCCTATCTTTACATATGTAGTGCTTATCAACCTGACAGTTGTGTGTGTGTGTCTGTGTGTGTATCTGTGTGTGTTTGAGTAGTCGGTGAGAAGCCTGTGATTAGAAGTTTTCCAGTGTCCACGCTGACTAAAGACAAAAAGATCACCATTCAGAACCAGCTACAGCAGAACATGCAAGAAGGCTTGCAGCTTCGATCTGCCTCCTTCCAGGTATTACAGTGACCGAAAGGTTGAGAAATTGTAAAGTTTTTGTGTTAAAACTTGTTTTTCCCATTGGTGATGGATATTTCCTTTACGTATGCGCAACCTTTTGTTTATACACCAGTTGAATACACTTTTTTACAGAGTTCCTGCAGGCTGAGACTGACTTTAAACTAGTCTAATTTATTTTGCCTTTTTACATAACCTTTAGGGGTGTCAATAATTTTACCGTACTTTTTGAGCTATAATATGATTCCACAGTTTAGCCATTTATTCAGCCCTATAATACTGAAAGTGTTTTAAACATTACATTTTTAAACAACACTGAATACATAGTGTTGGAGTGATGACCTGAAGGATATTCTAATGATTTTCTTATGAAACCAAGAAAAAAGAATGAGAGAACTGGCTATTATTCTTCCCATTATCTTCAGGAAATTGGATGATATGAACTGAAAACGATGTTTCGTTTGGTTATGTACGGTCATTTGTCCCATTCTTATGAAGCTGAGTGGATGATTGTGGAATAACTGACAGCAGTATGGAACTATTTTGTTTGTGCATTTGAAGCACTGAAAAATATCTGCAGATTATACAACAGCTCTGTTTCATAAACTGTGATAATTATGGAGGTGAAATGTACATTTTGATTTGATGAGTGCTTTTTTTTTCTTCTTTTTTTTTTTAAATGAACCCTTATGTAGCTTTATGCTGCATATAAACCGAGCAGCAAGCCCACATGTGCTGTGTTCTTCATGTACTATAAAGATTTTATGGCTCATTCCTATCTCTTTACTAACACGTGTTATATAAAACTGGGCTGCGTGTAAAAGCGTGGGTCATTTGGGCCTCTTTGTCCATGTGTGGATGTGCTTGTGCTGTGCTGTCTGGGATGCATTATTAGACCTTTATTAAGCACGGCAATCTCTCTGTACTGTCAGAGTAGCCCCCTTAAGACCACAGAGATAGAAATGAACAGGAAAGTGGATACACACAGGGTCACAGAGGCCAGCTAACCCCGCACAAAGATATTCCCTCCACATCCCTGGGGAACAAAACGCTTTCCAAACCGACAACATCCATTTTAGAGCAGTTCAGCGAGGCCTGTTGTGTGTCTCCAAAAATTTCCATTGATTATTTACAGATTGCTTTTGCCTTGTGGAGTCCAGGCTCCAGCTGAGAAATATTTTGGCAGTAAACAAACAATAGTTGCTCATCGAGTAAGAACGTCTGTGGCCCGAGTGGAACTGATCTTCCGATGTGATGCATCTTAGCTGATTAAGGTGGCATTCGACGAGGAGGTGACCTCGGAAATGGTGGAGATCTTCAGGAAGCACCTGCAGAGGATCCGTTACCCACAATCCATCTTCAGCACGTTTGCCTTCGCGGCAGGACAGACGGCTCCACAGCTTCTCCTGCCCAAGCAGAAGGAGAGGAACATGGGTTTCCGGTCAGTTCAAGTTTTGGTGTCTAGCAGCATCATTGAGATCCCATCAGATTGCAGAAAGCTTTATTGAAAAGCAAGAAGTGTACAAACAGTCAGGTGAAATTAAATAACTGCAGTTAATTAAACACTTGGCCACAAACAGCAGTCTGAGTAACATTTAAAAGCACTTCCAGACATGGAAAAGTAAAAGACACCAAGGTTCTGAATCCATGTCCTTAGACATAATTTCCCCCCCTTTTCCTGAAATATTTAATAAACTTTTAGAAATGTCAAGAAGTGAATGTACATAGAGTACAGACATTTTACAACCCAGATTGTCTTGGAACGGTCTAGATTTTCACAAAGAAGGGGCAAGACCCCTGACAAACTCTTTAATGGGAACACGATGTGAAAGAGGAATTCACTTCCGGTTGCAGTTCATTTTGACTCACAGCAAGTTTATCTAGATAAACTTTAGCCTTGCGAATTTTTAGAGCTTTTGAAGCCTGAGCCAACAGACAGGAAGAGGCAGTGGTCTCCTCTTTAAAATAATCAAATGGAGGAACTGCTGATTATGTAGAACTCAGAGTAGATTCCGCTTTTGTATTATCTTAATACAAAGCTTAAACTTTAATAAAATATTTAAAAAAAAAAAAAAAAACTAGCTTTTTAAACACATTGACATATGTAGTAACAGCGTCACCAAGTAAAACCATTCTAAACCTTTTTAAGAATCAGTTTATCATTGTTTTTGACAGCACGCTCTCCAAAACCATTGTGAAAGGAGCAAAGAGAGCAGGTAAAATCACCATGGGCCGTCAGTCCACGCTGCAGAAGAAAAGCGAAAAAGGCACGCGCATGACCTGGAACGAGGATGATGACATCTCAGGTGAGCTGCTTGCATCATTGTGGGTAGAGGAAGGTCATGGGGTGTAGTCAGAGGTCATGACCTGTAGTTATTGGTGTGTGTCGTAGTATCAGACGACGGCGAGCTGCCCTCCAACAGCACCCTGAAGGCCTCGGACAAGTCCACTATGGAGCAGCTGGTGGAGCGTGCCTGCTTCCGGGATTACCAGAGACTGGGTCTGGGCACCATCACTGCCAGCTCCTCACGCTCCAAAAGTGGAGAGCAGTTCCGTGTGACGGCGGTCAACAGACTCTACTCGCACTGCCGCAGGTCAGATACCGCTCGTCTTGCTTTGACCTTGTGGATTAAACGGAATAGATTATTCGGAAAGCTTGTAAATTGGTAAGGTAATATTTAGAAAGAATTAGTAAAATTGTAAACATTGCTTACTTCAGGTAAGTAATTATTATCTGTATAGACGGTTTCAATGAGGTGAACAATAACAGAATTACTGCACAAGCCCATTCCTAAAGAATTCAGTTAGCACCATGTTTAAAGATAAAGCTGTCAGAAACATCTGATTAGCTTGGAGTTCCTGAGTCTCCTGAAAAGCGAATGAACAAGATACATATATAGAAATTGAACAGTAAATGATCGATTGTCATTAACAATCCTTCAAAGGAGAATGTGAGAAAGGAATGTGTTTTTTTATTTTTTCCTTCTGCAGACGTAAAATTGATCCTGAATTGACTCCCCAGTGTGTGCCATTGCCTTAATACCCTGAAAGCTTATTGTAGTTGCAGTTAATTTCTTAGTGGAAAGATGGGAAACATTTGCTGTTATAATGAATCTATATTGTGTATGGTGAAGCTGGAGCAAGTCCAGCACTGTCTAAAACGCACTCGGCATGTTTTTATGCTAAAAGGAAAGCTAAGTTGCGAGCTAGCTGGTTAGCCTTCGTCTCTTTAGAAAGCAACCTCCAGCTTGTAGTGATGTCTTGTCTTAAATGTCTGTTAGACCCGGATATGGTTTGATCGCAGCCTTGCGTTTTGAAACAGTGCCACTTTTAAGAACGTAGTATTTCATTTAAGTCGAGATAAAAATGTGTTCTGGACTAAATAGTGTGTATCCAGCTGTCTCTGTTTACTGCAGCAGTCCAGGTGTTTCAGGGTGTTGAGTCTTTTGGAAATAGATGCACTTTAATTTCTGAAAGCAGGTTCGTTACCTGGCCTGAGGGAACATCTGACATCTGTACTACATGATCCTAATTTCAGTTTGGAAATCAATATTTGGTATTAAGTTAAACACATTAAAACACACGAACGACCCCGATCAGACTCATTATTATTTGTATGAAGACAATTAAAGGTCTAGAAATGAGCCTTAAGCAGCTTTCTGAAAGTGTTCATTAATTCACAAAGACGCAAATACAGAAAACTCGCATTTATACGTACAAAACATACTCAGAAGCTTCATCGTTCAGTACTGAAAGTTCTATCTATCCATGGTGCATGAGACCAGCCATGAGCACCGCAGTAACGTGATCCTTATAGTTAGCGTTTGTAAGAAAACAAGCCGCAGCGTTTTGGACTAGATTCAGGTCAGTTAAGGATTTGAATTGTCCCGGCTTGACGCACAAATGCACGGAGTGTCTAAACTTGGCCAGATTTCTTAATTCTTCACTGTTTTACAACAATGATAAACATTTATCTGAACATGAGATTACTAATCAATCTGCTATACTGCAGCGTGTATTATCGGTGAACTGTAAAAAATCTAGTGAAACTGAACGAGAATGCAGATAGGTACAGTGTTGTAGCCTTCAAATGTCACGCAAGGCGGCGTAAACCTCGTACCTTGTTTAACCTTGTAAGCCACTGTGCCATTCTGTTAAACATTTATTGGAATAAATGTCACTGTGCCTGTTCTTGTTTCTATTACAGCTTTATTCACAAGAACACTTCACTCACTCATTAAAGGGCTGGCTGTTAACTGGAAATGAAACTGATTGCTATGTGTGTGTTTTGCGCAGTTACCCCGCGCTGCTGGTGGTGCCTCAGTCGGTGCAGGACGGCAGTCTGCAGAAAGTCGCACGCTGCTACAGACATAACCGGCTGCCTGTAGTGAGCTGGAAACACCCTCACACCAAAGCCGTGCTGCTGCGCGCTGGCGGCTTCCACGGGAAAAGCGTAGTGGGACTGTTCAAGTCGCAAAACCCCTCCACAACAGGTGTTTAAATTAGTCACATTCCTCAAGGTTTCATCTCACTCTCCTTCTTGCATATAGACAGATGTAGGATTGTTATAACTCTGCATTCACACTGGCAAGTGACTTCATTTGAAAGGTACCTTCATTTGGCATTCATTACACATTTATAGGCATTGCACCCATCTTTTATAAAACAGTACTAGCGAATGTATGTAAGGATTGTGTCAAAACCCAAGAGATGACCCGGAAGTTCAACTCTGACACTTGGAAGCAATATAATTGGAATAGTACCTACTTTGGGCTTTCATAACACATTCATTAGCATTGCATAGATCTTTTATAAAGCAGTACTTGGATTCATAACGGATTTATATAAGGATTATGTCAAAACCTGGGCTGTGACACAATAGTTTAACTCTGCCTTCACACTGGGAAGTGACTTAATTTGAAAGGTATCTACACTGCGCATTCATAACACATTCATAACACAAGCATGGCATAAATATGTCATAAAGCAGTGCTGGAGAGTTTATGTAAAACATGTCAAAAGCCAAGACATGACCCAACAGCGTGGCTCTGTGTTTACACTGGCAACACAGTGACTTAAGTTCAAGGGTACCTCCATTGGGCATTCGTAAGCATTGCATAAACCTTTTGTAGGTCAGTACTTGAGAATTTATTTAAGGATTATGATATGGCACGAAAGGTTAACTCTGCATTCACACTGGTATGTGGCCTAATTTGAAGGGTACCTACACTGGGCGTTCATAACACATCCATAAGCATTGCATAGATCTTTTAGTCAAAGTCCAAGATATGAAGTCTTTATGAAGTCTCTATGAAGTATATTGCTTTATCTTATGTCAAAGCAAGAAGAGAGAAGAAACCTAAAGTATCATTGTATCTGTATTTTATTTTTCAAATGACCTACATGTACTCATGCCTCTCTCTCTCTCTCTCTCACTCTCCATCTCTCTCTCCACCTTTCTTTCTCTGTTTCACCCCCTCTTTTTTCCTCTGTCTCTCTTCGATCTCCGTCTCTTCCTCTCTCTCTGTCTCTAGTTCCTGTCTCTTCATCCGAGTCGTCCAGTAGTCTGGAGCAGGAGAAGTATCTGCAGGCCATCCTCAGCTCCATCCCTGTCCACTTCAAATCCAACTGCAGCAGCACACTGTCCAACCGCTCCCTCATTGGTCTTTCTCCAGGTACATCACTCTCAGAACCTCTGATGCATTTTCCGATGAGGCCCGAGCCCGAGATGTTTGTACTTGTTTTGGCTTTTTAGTTGTCCCCATTTCATCGGGTCTTATCTCCACGCTCCTTCCTCTCTTTGCCGAAATCGTTATTTATATTTATGGGTCCGAGCTACAAAGGAACTAAAGCACAATGTGTGCGCTTACATAAGAGGAACAGGACACAAAAGGTCACCTCGAATCCATCTTACTGCTCCAGCTCATTCAGAAAGAACAACTGCATCATCAGCAAAGCCTCTCACACATAATGGGCCTCATTTATCAATCTTTTAGTAAAGTTGTGTGTAAATGTTTTTGTGGGCCAAACCAAACGGAAAATTCCTGAGAGATTTACAAACATTTCTGTAACAGCTAAGATAGTTCATGGTGATTAAAAAAAAGAGAGAGAATCAATTTGAAGTGGTGTTGTATTATCATATGATCAGTTAACATATAGGAGGAAAAATGGAGTGGAAGAAAGGGTATATGCAGAAGGTCATACAATTCCTTACATCTTCTCACATTCACTTGATGATATATACAAAAAAATACCACAAAAACAAGATATTTTATTTAGTCATTGCTTAAAGAAAGGTCTTTTTTGTTCTTTTCCAAAACAAGGCCATTGAATGGTTTGCCTCATTTAGTTTTGCCTCACAGAGGGGCCTAATTTAACTAAATTAGGTAGATTACCATACTATAAAATGTCGTAAAGTCCCACTTTATTTAAACATTAGTACATTCCAGACTGTGTTCCTGGAAATAAGAAGAGCAGTCATGAAGTGGGAAAGTGAAAATCCCCAGAATAAGGCTTGCTGTGTGCTGAAGGATTGGATAGATAAGGCCGTATGTGGTTTGTATTTACTTAGCTGTCATTCTCTGAGATGACTCAATACATATTAAACTGGCGAAGCGAAAGCAAGTGAAACGATCTGAATCACTTTCACAATGACGCCAGGTCTTCAGAAGGGTTTTTCGCTGTGTGCAGAGATCTGCAGAGCGATTTGCCCCAGTTCATGCGGCAATATACTCCGATTATACACATAAAAATGAAAGTGTAAATGCACTCGAGACACATGTGAAACAGATCCAAGGAGGCCCAAGATGTATTGTAACCACTTGGCAATGCTAATTTTATTAAAGGAACCAAACGCAGCATCTGCATAAAGCAGTTAAAACTGTGGAAAACGGTTGTGTTTGAATGTAATGAACTAATTTTTAAATATTAACATGCAGTACGAATAAGAGCTTGCTCATGAGTCTCATAACTCAGAAATCCATTCCTGGCAATCAAATGTCTTTCACAGCAACTGAAAGAAGGACATCCAGAATACCAAAGATGGTCCCTGTCCACTTGGATATTTCTTTCTCCAACAGTTTTACCAGAGGAGGTGAGTGTGTCGCCATCAGCCACTTTCATTAGCTCAAAGGAGTTTTCATTTTTTTCTAATGGCTCTTATTTTTCACTTCAAATCTCTAGTTAGGTTTCTGGTATTTTGAAAGCCGATTGTCTGTGTTCTGCTAGTCAGCATGACCACAGTTGGACTTCCCACACACACACACACACACGTGTTCATGCACACCATGTCGACTTTGGCCTGCCGTGAATTCTCAAACGACAGCTCAGCAGATGTTTGTTAGCATGTTGCTCATGAGCACAGTTTTAGAAGTAAGCAATAAAATGCTGCTATAGGAAAATAATCAACGACAGAGTGGTGTGATTACATCCCGGAATGTTTTATTCCTCTTATACCACAGCAATTTGCCATTTGTATCAATTAAAGAACGACACGTTATACTTTTTCTGCTCGTAGTTGCGTTTAATGTCATGGAACATCCACATAACATGAAGCTAATAAGACAAAATCTGTCCTAAAGACTTTGAAGTGTCACAGTTACAACGAGCTGACACTGGCGACTCTTTCCAAAATGCAAAATGAACATTTCCATTAAATAAATAAATAAAACCATCTCCATATAAATGACTACACTTGCAATTTGCGTTGTAGCCGTAATTACAGGCAGAGCTGCTAATTAACCAACACCTTCTGCAGCCACAATCAGGAATTCAGAAGCGCCGTGATATAAAATGGGCAAAACTTTGCATTCATTGATGCCCGTATTCTTGTTGAACAGTTTCCTTTAAAAGAATCGTTGCTCCATCTGGAGTGAAACTGGGAGTGAAAGGGAGTGACCGTGTTGTAATTTGGGTTAAATGCGGCTGCTGCAAACGATGACTCAGCGCTCACCCCGATGCTTTCCTTTCTTGGAGGAATGTACCATTGCTTCATCAGCAGGTGTAACCATTTAGAGCACAATCCAATTACAGAGAGACCAATCCAGTGTCTTGAACTCTTCAAAAATGTGGAATTGAGTCACTTAGCATGATGTCATGAAACATCAGCGTGCACAGACTGGTGCCAAGGTGTGACAGCTCAAGGTGGAGTAGGAATAATAAGAAAAACACTGATCAGTGGCTGCAGCTGTGAGGTTAGACCATCAGTTCGACGAGGTCAGAAGTGTGGCACTTAAATTACACTTTTTCATTTGTACATTGTGTATTTAACCCTCATTTTCATCCGTCTCTCAACCATTTTGATTAATGTTGACAGTCACTCTGTAGCTCTGGCTGTTTTTTTTTTGATACTAAGGAGAAAAAGCCTCTTGAATACAAATTCACTTATAATAGAAGTCTAAGGGAAGTTGGTTTAAAAAAAAAATCAGATATATATATGTTACGCAGGAACAGTAAAGGTGTCAGGATGTGATCGTACCAAAAAATCGTACCAAAGCTGAATTTTATCAACTTTCCAACACTAAAGAAATACAGCAAACAAGTACTTCCAGTTACTTCCCTGAAGGTTTCGTTTTATCCATACACCAGCAGAGCGTCCCGACTCCACAGGTTCTTCCCCTGAAAAAGTAGGTTCTCAAAGGACTAGTTATACTGTATAAATATGTACTCAGAAGCCACTTTTGTTAGCGGTCTTTGCTCTCTGCACATCCGCAGTTCTTGGCAGCATGGATTTCACAAGGTGTTGGAAACATTCCTTAGAGCTTCCATGTTGACATGATTTCATCACATAATTGCTGCAGATTTGTCAGGAACACTGAAATCATTGTCATGTTTGTGGAACCGGTTTGAGAAGACAATCCCCACACCACCAGGAGCCTGGATTCAACTCTGACCCTATGTCCAGTTTGTGTACTTCTGCTGTTGTAGTCCATCTGCTGACTGTCACATGACTGGTCGAATGGATAAGTGCATGAACAAGCAGGTGTACCGACTTTCTTATTAAAGTGGCCAGTGAAATATAGAGCTTAATTTCCAAACATCTTGGATTGAATAATTCATGAAGGAATTCTCCAAAAGAATGTTTTGTTTATAATTAGTTTACTGATGGAGTTATACAGCTGTCCTTAGACTTCCATTACAGAGGAGTTTGGAGTAAACAGGCTCTTCTTTTTTTTTAAAGTCCACAGAAACATCACAACTGATGGAGCTATATAGAAAATTAGGTAGAAAAGCACTTGGATGGGGTGTGTTTGTGTTTGTGGTGTGTAATTTTTCTCCATCTGATGCGATTTCTCTGTCCTTCCCCCTCTCTCTGCATCTTTAATCTACCAGTACTTGGGTACAAGGACAAACTTTTCACTTACACAAACCAAGCTAAAGGGAGACTCCACAATCAAGGTATAGTTCCTCTTTAACTAATCTGCTTTTTCACAAATCTTCCTTATAACACATTTCCCTCTGTCAGGTCATGGTCTCCTTCCCTAACCCCGCGCATGTAGAGTTCACTGTGCCACCTCTGCCCACCACAAACCTCACTGACGTCCTCAGTTCCCCTCCACAAGTGTACAGTGAGCGCTAAGGACTCGGGTTGTTTTGTGGTGTGTAGGAGCAGGTCTGTGGTGACTCAAGCGCAGTGTTCTGTGGTCTTCTGGTTTATGATTGCTCGGACATTCCAGCTGAGGACAGCAATTTGAGCGGGATTTGGTATTTACTGCTAATCTCGCAAGCAGATGGGAGATCATTCAGTGCTCTGAGGGTGAAACAGAATTCAGCTTTTAGCACAGGCAGTCTAGCCTCTGAGCAAGGAGTGAACTTTTAGCTGAAAATTGCGTTTCATTTCATTACCCTGATATGATCCTGAGGTAATAAACACAACACAATAAAACACAATACCTTGCTCTTACTTCCTCCTCCTGCACTTATGTAATTTGTGAAAAACTATTTAACTTTCTGACTTGCTTGCCCTTGTCTAATACCTGCATGTCCCTCTTTTGATGAAAGGTGTGTGGGCGAGTCTGCGCTCCAGTAACAGGTTCAGTCAACACCTCTCTGCAGCCGATGTAGGGGCACGGCTGGCAGGCAAGGATCTGACGCCCCCTGCAGGAAGTGAAAGCCTCCAGACGCAGCTCCTCAAGCACCAAGCGGCTCTCTACATCTTTGGAGAAAAGTCCCACCTCAGGGTACGGGCTCTGTGCTGATGATGTTTGTTTTCAGTGATTTAAACAAAGGCATAAGATTTAATCGGATGGGGTTTGTTTTACATGAAGTGCTGGGGTGATTAAATGTTATACAGTCCGTGGTGTCGGTGTTCTCGTCCTTCCCCCTTGAGAAATTCCATCTCAAATACAAAAAAAACGCTTTTTGACTCAGCTGATCAAAGCCGATTGTTTTCGGCCCCTTCCTAACAAAGCCATCTCTCTGACATCAGAGCAATATTTCCGGCTGCTGCTAGTCACCAGACTTAGACGCTTTTGTGCACACAAATTAAAAAGATTGATAGATGCTTTGGAAGAGTCTTTAAAATGATCGTTCTCAAAGTGGGGTCCACGAAGCATAGCCAAGGTTCCTATGTCAGCCAGAGTCTATGGCAATTTATTTTAAATAGGTGTAATTTCTGAAATTACCAAAAAAAAAAAAAAAAAAAAAACATACTGACTCTATTAAAATACCAACATATTATTATATACTTTTTAAAAATGTACCTAATTTTTTTTTTTTTTTAATCAAACCTAACACATTACTGCTCTACCGGACAAACAAACACAAAATTACTTTTCTCAAGGACTGATATTTTTCAAAATCTTTCTGTGTTTCTTAGCTACTTAGCAGTAAATCATGCCATTTTTCTCAGAACTAAAAAAGCAGAGTCTATTAAAAAGGCTATTAAGCTAAGGACACCTACAGCCACGACCAAGCCTTATCTTAAATCCATACATGCCACAATATCGTGATACTTGTAAGAAAGAAAAAAAAAAAAACAAGTATGATTTGACTAATGTGATCATGCAGCTATGTGTAACATGCAGTTCAAAGGAAAAGAAAGCAGTTTGAAACTCCCCACATCTATTCATCGTCATTCAGACGCAGCAGCTTTATCACAGAGGACATCGCACACGTTCGCAAATATGCGTAATGCTTTACTGCACACGGCACCGCGAGAAGTCTGAAGCGGCTTTAGGGTTCAGGTTAAGAGATGTCGGCTAACAGTTGCTAACCCTAGCGACACGATTGTCGTAAGGTATCGTGACTTCACCTACAGTAGCAAAACCGGTAATTCACGTAAAAGGCATATTATTATTATCCTCTAACTGATAAGATATTAACATCTGCTTATACAGAGAGCTGATTTATCAATACAATTACCCTGTTTTGGCTAACGCTATTCCATGTGGGCAGCAGAGAGAGCTACTATCACTCTGCTGTACGCTGGAAAATGTTTTTTTTGGCTTGCTCATTTCACATAAATTAATATTCGGATCAGCAGATATGCAGACTGAGCTCATGTCTGCTTTTGTTTTGTTTTTGTTTAGTTTTTTTTTTTGCATTCTTTTTATGCTCTGTAAATTGCAGAGGTCATTTCATTTTGTATGATCCACTGAGCATGAACAGTAATTACTCAGCATTATCCTGGTGATTGCAAAGTTCGTATCGCTACAGACATGGTTCAGAATCTTTCTTTGATGAGGGGTGTTACACACTGTGATTGTTTAAGGTGGTTACTCGTCACACTGTGCAATCTCGATAAATTCTTGGGCGATTTCTACAACAGACTGTGTTTTCTTCATCATCAATCATTTTTCAGGATTGGTGGATTTTAGACAGCATTGTAGCAGCGCTCACACTCCGAGTTCACTGCACGAACTTTTCCATTGGCTCGCGATGGCATTCTAGACATTCTAAGACCAGCAATGTTTTCCAACCAGAGATTTCTTTTATGATTGCGATTTTTAATTTGGACCGAGCATCGTACAGTGTAAAGCGGACTTTAGACCTGTACACAGAGTTACACTTTCTATGTGGGTTAAAACTGAGCTCTGACTTTTTTTCAGGGCTTCAAGCTGGACTCCATGCTGAACTGTGAGCTGGTGCCGGTGGAGTTTACAGACACACGGCAGACCAAGGCCTCCTTCAAAAAATTGCTGCGGGCGTGCGCTCCCAGTGCCACGTCTACCGACTCCAACGAATCATTCCTTAAAGCCCTAGAGGAGTCGCTTACCTAGGACGTCCACTCAAAACAGGTGGTCAAGTAAGAAACGACACGTCCAGAACTACATTTGTGTACCTGTGGGCCTTAACTGGGTTAATTTATTTGCCACTTTGGAGGAGTGTGTATAATATAGTCTGGTGTGTGTGTGTGTGTGTGTGTGTGTGTGTGTGTGTGTGTGTGTGTGTGTGTCCCTTTGATGGCTATCCTGGGATAGGCTCTGGATTGCGAACTTGACCAGGATAAAGTGCTTACTGAAGATGAATGAATGAATATTGTATATCAACTGATTTATAAATTGTCAAATTATCGTATTGTAGCTAAGCAGCGCTTGCAGCCGTGTTTGTACACACAGTGCTCTTGCAGTAATTCACCATGTCAGAAAACACAAACTTTGTTAATTATTAACAAAACTGATTGATGAAGAAATTTGCATAATGACATACTCTATGCGGTTCTCTTTGCAGTGTCAGTATCTTGGCTAGTTACAATGTTGACGTTATTTGATTGTAATGGGATACAGAGTTAATGTCAAGCACACGGTGCTACATGCTGTAATTGAATTTCGAGGCAGAGACGTCAAAACGTCACGGCGAGGACACTCTTACCCGAGAGAAGACGACGGCACTTAAAGACCCCTTCACAACCAGAGGATGGGGTCAAAGCTAAGCCCCTTCCTCTGGTTAGCTTTCCCCAGGGAAATGATCCGATACAAAGATGGGAACTTAGCGCGCTAAGAGCCGTGCCCGACAAAAACCTCTTGCCCTGTGAACACCCCCTTGGCCCTCGTGCACCAGAACAATATTATCTGTGAGGCTGTTTGCCAAGCGAGCTCATCTAGCTTAGTCAGCAGTGAACTGTGCCTGTACCTAGCTGACCGTGACAGTATATACACAGGAACTGCTAATCTTAGAGTCTGAGATTAAACCTGGTGTTCTGCTGATGTGTTTGTGTGTCACAGCTGCACAAGCTACTCCAGCTGGCCCTCATCCTGGTGGAGCTGTTGGACAGTGGGTCCTCGGTGCTGCTGAGTCTGGAGGACGGCTGGGACATCACCACACAGGTGAGATTCCATCCTCACACGTTTATCACTCCAGTTCTTATTACCTGACAGACTAGCGTCTTTGCACCATCATCTGCTGAGGTTAGGGTCGGAATGGACCAACCCCGTCGTTTTGTGCAACTGCAGTTAAACAGTGTTTCTCACATTCTTACAGGCTGAGCTCAAATGTTCCATGGATAAACGAGTGCAACGTTATTTGCCGAGAGTGTTGTGTCCTCAAATCCGTCTTCCCCTGGGCTTGTAAAGTGAATCGATGTAGAGTGGGCACAGAGAGAGCGTGCCCATGCCAGACACGTGCTGGAACCTCTCTCTCTTTCCTTCCCTCCATCACTCTCCCGATCTCTCTTTGACTGTCTGTCTGTCTCTCTCTTTCTCTCTCTCTCACTAACTGTCTATCTATCTGCCTGTCTTTTTCTCTGACTCCCTCTCTCTCTCTGTCTCTCTCTATCTTTGTTTTTCTCTCTCTGTTTTTCTCTCTCACACGCTCTCTCTCCGACTGCAGTAACTCCCTTTCTCTGCTTTTCTCTGTCTTTCCCCATCTGTCTCTCTCACTCTCTATCTCTCTGTGTCCTCTCTGTGTGTCTATCCCTATCTCTTTCTCTGTTGTCATCTCATTCTCTTTTTATGCCTCTTTATTGCTCTCCATCTCACCCTGTCTCTCTGTTTCGCTCTATCTCTCTCTTTTCCATCCGCCTCTCATCCGCCTCTCTCTCTCTGTCCCTCTCTTTCTCTCTCTCTAACACACACGCTCCATCTTTCCATCCTCAGTCTTGTTCTGATTAAATAGGCTCCATATGCTCTGGCTCTCTCTGGCTGCTAGCCGGCTCTGTTTGGGCGAAACAGAACCGCATGTTCTTGTCGATTAGTTCTCAGTTCTTCCAGGTGACACCATGCATATCCGACCAGGAGGAGAGGTTAAAAATTCTAGAGAATTCTACAGAATTCTATACAGTCGTTATGGCCTCACTGTACAAAGTAACAGAACTTGTGGCACTTTGGAAAGTAGCTCTACTTTTTCCATCAGTGACTGGTTTAGCACCCATGGTTCCAGCTGGATGGTTTTTGGTTCCTGCTGAAGACAAACATAAATATAGAAGAATAATAGAAGCAAAATCATAACAGTCTGGTTTGTTGGTATTGTTTGGGCCACACAAAAAAACCCCAGCGCAAACAATTTTTATTTTTATAGCAAATGTGGCATGAACGAACAGAAACACTTTCGCTTTCTAAAAGTAGTTGCTGACTTTACAGCAGTGCATTGATAAAATCCTAAAAGGTTCACTTTGTTTCGTCATACCATCAGCAATTGGTTGAAACTGAAATCATTTTAATTTTGGTGTGTTGTAATTATTATGAGTCTTTTTGCCAGATCAGATAAATGAGCAATGCTAATTTGAGCCGTTCTTTCACGTTGGATTTAAAGTAAAATCGGTTCCTGTTGGGTCTAGCTCGATTTGATTGTGCATGAGTGGGAAGTGTAACTTGTAAACCCATGCTCATTCCTCTCTTTCGTTTCTCATGCAGGTGGTGTCTCTGGTGCAGCTGCTCAGTGACCCATTCTACCGGACGTTGGAGGGCTTCCAGGTCCTGGTGGAGAAGGAATGGCTGTCATTCGGACACAAGTTCAGCCAGCGCAGTAACCTGACCCCCAGCAGCCAGGGCAGTGGCTTCACACCCATCTTCTTGCAGTTTCTCGACTGCGTGCATCAGGCAAGTGCTAAGGCCTGGCTTGTGAGCAAGTGGAAAATTGTGAAATGACTGCTATGGAACAGTCGTTCTGCCTCGATCCGTATCGACCCCCCCCCGGTTGTCGTTGAGCCATCTCCTTAAGCAGTATGCATAGCCTAGCATTTCAGTCACGCAATTTTTCCGTTGCGGTCGCTATATTCCAGATTGAATTTCTGGCTTTGCTGCACAATGCGAATATAGCTAGAGGTGAGAGATGACAAAATTCACTCCCCTTGTATGTAGTGAAGTGTATTAGGGCAGTTGATATCAGTGTAAATGAAAATAAAATTAGCTTAATAAAGGAGACCCAGTAGCATTGATGTCAGTCCCAAGGAATACTGTTCATTTTCATCGATCCCCTTGCAGATAAAGCTTTTCTTTTTTTTTTTCTTTTTTTTTTATATAAAGTTTTCTACCTCCCCAAATACAGCAATTTCCTTCTGGCCGTCTTCTGTTGTCATCACTTTTATATCAGTTTTATATCAGTTCGTTCAGGGGGTCTGCACTCTTCCGGCCAGTGTGGTTAAACAGGAAGCGATATGTAATATGCAGGAAAAGCTTGAAGTCTCCTCTCACTCCCAGCTGGGACCTCAGCACCACTCCCAGCCTCTTGCTTCATCCACACTGTTTCCCAGCACGGGTGACGAAACCGAGGCTCGGATGGCCAAAGTGACCTGCGCTAAGAAGTATGGCAGAAAGCGTCTGAAAATAGAACTGCCTCATCTTACAAGCAGCTCTTGTTTTTGCCAACAAACACAGATGGCCCCAAATGTGAGAACTAGAGCGAAGTTGGTCCCATCTGACAGTTGGATGGCGGCCCTCATCGTTGTCGGTTTTACTGCAGTTTCCTATTTTTTCCCTATGTCCTTCATCTGGATGATTTAACAGGTCTTCTCCCTCTGAGCTCAGCCTCATGTTGTTTGTAATGATTAGCTTATGTGATTACATTAAACGTGTATGACTGGCTGTGATTGGCTAATCCACTGATCTGACCTTCTTGTTCCAGGTCCATAACCAATACCCGTTGGAATTTGAGTTTAATCAGTACTATCTGAAGTTCCTGGCGTACCACTACGTCTCCAATCGCTTCAAGAACTTCCTCTTGGACTCGGACTATGAGCGCCTCGAGCACGGTGACATACTCCCCCTTTACCAAACTTGTATGTCCCGTACTCCACACACCCGATGCACGTGTGACACGATCCAAAAAGTGGTTATCTTTATAATATGGGAGTTATAATTAAACATAGTAAGGTAGTAATAAGGCAGCAAATAAAGAGCAAGCCCTGTGTCTGAAATAATCCCTACTCCCTATTGTTTTCAACCCGGAACGTGGGTTTATTGGAAGGAGTCTCCAGTGTCAGAACTTTGTATCAGTCAGTTCAGCTCTTTCACGGGAAGTCTTCAGGGTGGAGGAGTTTGTCAAGAAAGAAAAAAGTTCCACATTATTAAATGTAACTATAAATGAATAAAAAGCATGAGGTTCTTTAATAAATAATAGTGTATAATCCTTAACAAACCACTGTGGTATAAGAGGAACTTCCTTTTACCCTGCTCTTGATTATTTTCCCCAAATATTATGTTTTATTCGTCACTGATAATAGAGATATTCTCCACTGTACTTTCAGGCAAAGCTACAAAACAAATCAAATTGTGCATTACACAGCAAAAGGTATGAGGATTTGATTAATGCTGAATCACGAAATGTAATGCTACTTAAGTTTCACATGTAAAACCAGCCATAGTGAGGACTTTGTTTCTATGGTAACAGTCAACAGCTTCACCCAGAGTACACAAAACTCCCGAAATTCAACACCCAAGAACATAATCCCACTTGCTCGAAATGATGACGAACATCAAGCTGGCACATTAATTCCAACCTGTTTGTTCAGACTGACGTTGCATCGCCACGCATCACGTCTCTATCAGATTTCAGTAGCACGTCTGAAAGTGGCTCACAATTCAAATCGAAAGTTTCAGACTTTAAAAGGCATAGTGCACGATTATAATGGGGTTCAGAAATGTAGTGGAGAATATCCAATGACTTTTTTTTTCAATTCTATAATGCACCATGAGAGGTAGCGTACCCTGGCAGCCATGAAATACCCATAATGCACTGCATCTCCGAACGATAAGCAAACCAGTGTAGTGTAGAGTGCACATTTGTTTACTTCAGTCTCCATAATGGTGTCTGTCTGGTACTCTTGGTTTTCCAGTGTAGCGAATAGAGGGTCCAAATAGTAGACCATACTGAACACAAAATTAACTACACTATACGGCCAAAAGTATGTGGACACCTGTGATCACACTCATATCTGCTTGTTGAACGTCCCATTCCAGATTTAGTCCCCCCTTTGCTGTTATAACAACCTCCACTCTTCTGGGAAGGCTTTCCACTAGATTTCCACTAGGTATTATTTTTAATAATAATATTATATTAATAAATGTTGTTTATATAGCACCTTTCATACCTTTAAAATGCAGCTCAGAGTGCGTTACAGTGGGAAGTAGAAACAGATAAATAAAGGATGATAGGAGGGAAAAAAAGACAAAACAAACGCTTTAAGAACATGCTACTATTTTTTCTCAACACACAGTTTCCTATTAGGAGAATTATTTGGATTCGTTCTTCGATGCTCAGATACTTCATGGTCTGTAAAAACATACATTAACCCTATAACGCTGCAGTTATGGGACGCCTTGTAGTATAAACCTAAAGTAGCGAATAATAAAAGCTAATTAAAAACTGAAGTGAAAAGTATTTTTAGATTTTTTTTTTAAATGTATTTTTATTGGTAGTTTGTTCCAGATCTTTGCTGCATTAAAACAAAAGGCTGCTTCACCACTCTTTTTAAGGAGGAGGCCAGCACTTGATTCCAGTCAGTGTGCCACCCAGAATGTGCCAGAGGAGCACGTGCCTGTAGTGAAGCACTTCCCATACTTGTTTTTAATCTGCGTGCCTGGTCCCTTATCTCTCGTTTTGATCTCTCACCTGCTTGTGTTACGCTTGACAGCTTTTCTAACAAGCAGCCCTTTGTTTTTGTTTTTTTCCTCACTATAAAGGCACATTGTTTGAGGATAAAGGAGACAAGCAGGCCAAGAGAGGGATCTGTATCTGGGAGTGTATTAACCGAATGCACCGCAGAAGTCCGATCTTCTTCAACTACCTGTACAGCCCTTCAGAGGCAGAGGTAAGGGTGAGAGGAAATTGGATTTGGGTGTGTGTATGTATTTGTGTTCACACAGACAGGCTGGTACATGTGTGTCCTTCAGCCTTCGAGGCTTTTACCCCAGTACACTTCATCTAGAGGTTGTCTCCACTGTCCTCTCCAAACATTTCGATCTGCCATCCCAGATTACAGTCATGATTAATAGTTCTGCACTCTTGCATAAAAAAACATGTCTGTATTTGACCTTTGAAAATAGTCAGCCTTCTTTGTTTTGCTTGAGCTGCTGAGCTCCATGAAAACAAGAGCTGTGGATAAAGTAACTATAGATGGGAGCAGCTACAGAAGGACTTTTTTAAGGACTTCCTCTATTTCTGTTTTTTTTTTTTTTTTTTTTTTTAAACCTGTCAGCCTCATCATGCTAGTGAAGCACGTGCAGGCAGGTTGGAATGGGTGGAGAAAGGTGTCGGGAGTTCTGTGTGATAGGAAAATATCAGTGAGAATCAAGGGGAAGGTGTACAAGACAGTGGTGAGAGCGGCCATGCTGTATGGTTTAGAGACAGTGGC